>CM046452.1:36177491-36777491 GCA_025506515.1 Flaveria trinervia | reverse complement strand
CGGGTTGTGGTATCCTCATGACGATGATTTCGAGCTTATGGCGTATAGTGACTCGGATTACGGCGGTTTCAAAATGAACTACAAGTCAACATCAGCGGGATGTCAATTCTTTAGGAGAAGACTAGTCACCTGGCAGTGTAAGAAGCAGACCTCGGTTGCTCTGTCAACCTGTGAAGCTAAATATGTTGTTGCTTGAAGTTGCTATTCATAGATCATCTAGATTCAAGAGCAAATACGGGATTACGGTTTGCAATTCTCTAACACTCCTATTTATGTTGATAATTCTGCTGCTATAGCCATAACTAAAAATCCGGTCCAACACCCTAAAACCAAACACATAGGAATTAAATATCACTTTATACGTGATTGTTTGAAAGCATTTGATCGATGTCTTTAAAATAAATACAAATTTTCAACGCGCTGATCTCTACACAAAAGCCTTTGATAAACCACGTTTTCTATATCTGTTAGAGGTCAACGACGTTAAAAAGAAAAGTGACGTTATTTCTGACGATGACAGTACTTAGGCCGACAAGTAGATTTCATTTTACTTTTATTTTATTTTATTTTATTGTATTTTATTTCTTCGCCATCTAAAATTCTAAACGCAAAACTTTTTCGGTTTTGGATTTTAGAGGGAGAATAGGTTAAGGTAGTATTAAATTTAGTTGTTTTTATTTCAGTACATAAGAAAAAAACGAGGGAGGAGGACAGTCTAGATAAGAGTAATAAGATTGTATCTCTGATACTGATTCAATGACTATGGAAAATGATACTATATAGGAACAAATAGTTTGGGAATTTAAAAGAATAAATTTTTAAAATACAAAATTCAAAGTATAAGTCTGAGAAGTCAAAGCAACAATAAAAGAAAAACTGATAGTAAAACTAGCTACTACTAAGGTAACACGAAGAAAGTAGACCTAGAGGTTGCTAGAGCATTAGATGATGTGTCGGTAGATTCAACGCAATAGATAAATAGACCTCATTGGTCATTTCAAGTTCAAACTAAGTTGTTCAACAAGCTGTGGGTTATCATCTTATCCCTGGTTAACACAATCAACAAAGTTCCAATAAGGGGTGACGAGCAAAATAAATGCCACAAATGTGTGCGGATGACTATAAAATGAGCAAAGCACATGAAAAATGATAAAAGAAATCAAGCTAATAACCAATGTTGTTGGTGCGATCTGTGCAAAAGTAATATAATTGCTCAAACAAGAAGATAGGTTGTGTGCCTCTCTACTGTGTGGTGGCACTGACCTAAGGATAAGCATAACCTAAATATTCTAGAATTCATTGTTGTTTGCACCATTCTATTGTACGGTTGCAATGACCTGAGGCTTAGCATCTCTTTGAAAGCTCTAGAATAGTTTCTTCTTGAATACTATCCACAGATCGCTAAAAAATGTCATGAGGAACGTTAATTACCATATAAGCATGGGATCCACAAATGCTTGTTGAAATAATTAAACCTTAAATCATCACCAATTTGTGTCAAAAGTCTGTGTATGGATTTAAGAGGACAAGTATACTAACAATCATCATGGCTGCAACTCTTGAAAGTCAAAACTATTGTGTGCACCTTATGGCACTAGTATGATTTCCTAGACTTGCTAATGACTCTAGATGAAAACAATAGTCTAGCATCAAAAGGTTTCGTAACATGTCCCGAATGATTTGATTTACTGTATGATTTCATAATGAATTGTTCCACTTATGGTCAAAATAACTTGAAGCGGTATGTTCGAGAAATAAATCTGTTAGATATCTATATTAGGATTTCCACCTCACACAAAATCACAAAAACTTGTTTTAGTTTTGTCGTTTAGTTCTAGTTGTTTCATTTGTTTATTTTTTGTCAGTCTTGTTGTTAAATGTCTGACTATGCATTGGAATTCTGTCTGGGATTTCATCACTAAAAAGGGTCACCTCTGAGGTGACCAAATGGGTTTTGAAATGTTAAAAGGATCACGTCTGAGGTGATTAAAAGTCCTCTAAGTTAAAATGGTCATGTTTGTGATGATTGAATGCTCGAAATGTTTTATCAATAGTTAAAAGGGTTAAGTGTGAAATGGTCATAAAGTCAAAATCATAAATATGAGCCCACTCTCACGACTAGACCATGAGTATGGACCAGCCGTACGATTGGACCATACGTATGAGCCCATTCGCATGACTGGACCATGAGTATGGACCAACCGTATGATTGGACCATATGTATGAGCCCAATTGCACGACTAAACCACACGCATGGCTCAGACATGCGATTGGACCATCGGCATGGGTAAACTCACATGATTGGTTCACAAAATGAACCAATCGCATGAATGGAGGTGACCGAATGACAAAGTTGCACGACTGACATCTAGTCGCACGACCGAAGGTGACCGACTGTGCCAGTCGCACGACTGATCCTCAGTCGCATGAATGAAGTATGCGACTGGGTTCAGTCGCACGACTGAACGAAATGCTAGTATAAATAGAGGGGGAGTCGGTCGCATACATTTATCACCCCCAAATCGCACCTAATTCGCACGAAGTACCGTTACGCTGTCTGATTTTCATTTGACTATTCTAAACTACTGATTGTTATGATCTAACGATTGCTAGTGTTTATCTCGGTAATGCAGGATGATTTTCACCCAAAAGTTCAATCAATTCGTGCCCTAATGATCGAATTTAAGCCCTAAATAGAACCGAGACTTAGTTTGCCTAAGAAATTAATAAAACTAAGTACATTGTTCAATTCAAGGTTATTAGGTGTTATGTCGGTCATTTGCGAGACTAATGAGCCAAACCATGACGTCTAACATTAAGTTTTGCTCATTTGAATTTGAATTGAACAAATAGTCTGTCATGCGAATGGACACCCTGATGAACTTCAATCGCATGAATGGGATGGGCGAATGGCTTAATCGCACGACTGAACCATGCTTATGAGTTCAGTCACACGACTGGTGTAAACACAAGGGATAGCATACGACTAATCCTTGTCGCATGCTTAGTCATATGTATTATCTCAATCGCACGACTAGATCTTAGTCGCACAGTTCATTAGCACGGCAGAACAGAAGAGTTCAAGTCCAATGAACCAAATTGTTACTCATTGACACTCACTAATGTTTATTTACAATGTGTAATAGATGGAAAGTCGTTGGAATATGAGCATGAAGCACAGCATCTCATCTGGATCTGACCTCCCTAAGCGCAGCTGATTTCTCTAGCATTATTACATTCCTACGGAGATTGAGGATCTTCTGTGCTATATCGACTCCATGCACCCCGTACTGCTCAGTTCAGCAGGCTTTCTGGGAAACAGTTTTCGTCGATAGATCCTCTGAGCCCCACTGTATCAGGAGCTCCATTTTTGGTCACGCTATAGAGATAACTAAGGACGATCTCAGGAAAGTTCTAGAGTTTGGGGATGATGCTGACTGCCCTACAAGACTACACCCACTGACCGTACGAGGCTGTTTTCTGCGGGCCAAGTACTCGGGGATATCACCGCATTTGTGCTCAACAAGAGCAACCTGTGCCCCCAATTTAAATACTTGGCCCATGTGCTACTTAAGTGCATTGCCTTAAGGAAGGGAGGCTTCGATGAGCTGTCAGACCAGATTCAGAACACCTATGTGGAGTTGGTGCTGAAACATCCGTTCAGCTTCTCCAGGATGATCTTCACCTACCTAGTTGAGAACATCGAGGTGAAGGGCAAAGAGGGATTTTGCACGTACCCTCGCTTTATGCATATGATTATTGACCAGTAGCTCCTTTCACTGCCAAAGGAGAAGGAGGATGCCGTGGTGCTCAAGGTGATGGACGATACCACCTTGGACAGGATGAAGGTGTAGAAGGGGAAGTAGGTGAAACCCCATGTCAGGCAGCTGTTTCGGCATCTGGCCCGTGATGACTACATGGTGTCGTCACGAAGGAAGTGGTGCCATGATGACAGCGACTCCAACACTTAGCAGATTGTGCTCCCTGCTGATGCTTCTGATGATGATGACAGTGGTGATGGTGGAGACACTGGCCCCACTCCATCTAAGGCCACCACAACAGATGTTACACCTCCACCACCCACTCATGGAGAAGCTGATACAGCTAGATTCCATCAGGATTTCTGTCCTAATGAGGAGGAGGAGGAGGATGAGGAGCCGTTGACTCGTACGGTGGACAGTAAGGTGGTTGCCACCGAACGAGGGATTCAGGCAATTGGTGGATGCCCGGGAGAGTCTGGGGAGACTATGACTGATCCTACCTACACCCCAGCTTGTCCTAGCATCCTAGGGGGAGCATCCTCCTCGAGGGGTTTGAGGAAAAAGAGGATGGCTCAGCACTACGGGATGAAGCCCAAGAGATGGAGGTACACGTTGATCACTGCCTCTTCCCCTACCGCCACCACAGCTACCACCACCACTACCTCACCCACCACCGCTACTACTACACCACCCACCATTACTACCACACCCATCCTTCACTACAAGATCATCTCTGCCCCCCATTAGGGTAGAGGAACAGTTGTCAGCACTCAATCGAATGGTGCTGAAGCTGTTGGGGCCTGATGAAGAGAGAGCTGCACAACTATGTCAACTTGCAGAGCTTAATGCTACCCAAGCTCAGCTGATATCTCAGCAAACACAGCAGATCGCCCAACTCAAGGAGCAAAATGACCAATCAGCTAAAAGGATTTGGGAGTTGGAGACTGCAAACAAGACCATCATGCTCAGGCACAAAGGCACTAAAGATGAGCCTCTCAAGATCAGAGAGGGAGATGATGATGATAAGGATGAGGAGGATGAGGATTATAAGGAGGATGAGGATGATTATGAGGATGAGACAGAAGAAGGAGGTGATGATGGAGTAGGAGAGGAAGAGGGAGGAGATGATGAGGAAGGAGATGATGCGGGTGCATCAGATGCCACACACGCCAAAGAAAGACGCTCCAAGAAGACACAAGATCAGGGAGCCTCGTCCTCAGCCCTGCCTACATAAGAGCCCATGATTCAAGATAAAAGTAATGTTTAGATGTTTATGTAAATTTAAATCCTGTGTAATTGAATCATGTATTAAACTTATGTACTTAATGTTTATATATATTTGCTATTTAACTGTCTTGATTATTGACAAATGATTGTTGTGTTAAATGTTTAAATCAAGCAGATCAACCATCTCAGCAAGACGAGTATGATTCCCCTATAGCAAATCAAGTCTCAATTCACTATGATACTTGATTTGCAAGGGATTGTCAGGAGGTTTGTGAATTATACTCCTAAAGAAGGAGTAATAATTCATGACCTTACTGATGAGCAACTTGCGAAGATGTTCTGGCTAAATCCAGATGAAATTGTTAAGGATGCCCCTACCGTTGACGTGGCTAGTGACGATGAGCTTAATGATGTGGACGAAATAGAGATTGAAGACATCACAGTCAAGCATTATCTTGAGTATGCTGACAAAGAGGGAAATGTAGTCCCCAATCTGGGTGACACTCTCCTCAGTGATACGTTTGAAAAAATGGATCGGATGGAACAAGAGTCCGAGAAGAATAAGGATCAAGCCCAAGCCTCAAATGCCGATGTCAACATCAGAAGGCCGAATGGGCGGCTTGTTTTGTAGAGATTCGAGCCCAACACACTGCTCCAAAACCGAGTGGCTACACCAAGCTCTACAAAGTGAGGTAGCATCTAAAGGTGTTAGGAAGATTATAGCATGGGCATATTTTGAGGATCTAAGTCTATGCTATCAAGAGGGAGAAGGGAATAGAGTACTTTAGATTCCCATATGATCTGTAGACTCTCCCTGGGTTTGAGCTCAACCAGTCGGACAAACTGAGGTGTTATATGCTAACCCTAAGAAAATGTCAGGCTGATTTGAGGCTACGTTGAGAAAAGAGTACCACACCAGGTGGGTTAACTTAAGACCCAAACAACCGATAAGGTACATCAGACGGTCTGAAGTTGATTCCATTTGCTGGAAAGCCAAAGATAGTGATAAAGTGGAATCCTTCGCACACAATATCAAGAATCCCTCTAAGGGAAATGCCCTAGGACTTCACTCCACACTTTAAGTGGTGGTACTATGATTGCAGAACAGGTGAAGCTGTTATAGTTTTGCAAAAAGAGGGCCAAATGGATACTATTTGGGTATTTGACCCAATATAGCTAACTAACTTGTCTACTGATGATGTATACACATTGTACAAGTGGCCACTATTTTATGATTCGCAAGACATTGTACAAGCCCTCTAGTTTCAAAATGTTATAAGGCTTTGTTTCGCATTTGAGATACATGCTGGAGCTATAAGAGAGGAAAAGTACAAGAAGTTTGAAGAGCTGATGAAGAACGTTGGACAATGATATAAACTAGGTCCAAGGGGGAGTTTGTAGATACATGTGTACCTAGTTTAGGAGCTCAAATGTAAAATGTCTTTCATGTCTTACGTATATGTAACAGAATGGGTATGAATGAAATGTAATGTGTTGGTGATGTTAATAATGTTTAATATTTCATTATTTATTGTGTTATAACGCATATTGAACTAACTATATAGGTTTGTGGTTGTTTACATAGTTCTTAGTCAATAATGATTGAGAAACGTGTTTAAACTTAATCGTGTGAAGTTCTCATGTGAATGGACCATGCTAATGGACCATAGGCATGAATACTTCATGCTAATGAACCAGTCGGATGACTAAACCAGGAGACTGGATCGGTCGCACGATTGTGACATGAGATTGACTCAGTCGCATGACTGGATCTTCAGTCGTGCAAATGGATCAACCACATGCTTTAGTCGCATGACTGAACCATGCTAATGGTTCAGTCGTACGAATGGAAAACCCTAACCTATAAATACCACTTAATTCGTGGAAAAACGTAACAATTCGAATCCCTACGCACACAATCATACCCTAGCCGTCCAGAGACCCAAGAAAACCTGTTTCAAGTTCATAGATCACAGTATGTCATCTTACAATCATTCTTAACGTTTTGATTCATTCTTAGATCGATTATACTTGCGTTCTCAGAAATTGTATCGCCAATCAAATAGGATTCCGAACTATTTGGTTTGGTATACACCTAAATCAGTTAGTACTCTGTACCTAAATGGTCCTAACAAAATTGCAGCTTGATCTGCAGACAGAGTTACAGGGATGTGTGGCCCCTTGCATATTGAGATCCAGAAATCAAGATCTACACCTGTAATGTAATTCCTAAACCCAATTCCATATTGTTTAAACTCAGACTTATGTTTAAGCATATGAGGTTTAGGTGTATGCCCAAGTTCTGAGAAACTATTAGAATCCATTTTTAACAAGGTGTTTAGCTTTTATGAATATAGATTAGGTGAGTTTTAAGATTGATTAAATATAGTCCAACAGCTTCAAGAATGATTAGTCCAACTTGTCCAAATAGTCTAACAAATTTCAGAATCAGATCTATTACTTTAGTGAGTTTCTTGTTTTTGGTTTTTGTTATTTCAACTGTTCATAGCTTCAAGAATGAAGTCTGTTGCTATGTTCTTGATAGAAATCGGATGAACAGTAACTGGTTGATGTGAATGTTTTTGGTAAGAACATGTTGACAGGAGTATTTTCTACTGTTTCCCAATTAGAGATGATGGAATACTCTATTAGCAACTCAATCACCAAATCAATCGAGTTCTATTCAGGTCTCTAGTAGATCTGAAAAAGAATCGAGAGCCAAAGCTCTGATACCAATTGACTGGGTTAGTGAGATTGAGATTCTCACTAAGGATCGAATATAATGACTGAGTTAATGATTGAGTGGCGGAATCATACAATCAAGAAACATTCAATGCAGAAGAAATACTCATAAATGCTTTTGTATATATTTATAAAGGTGATTGATTACAAAGACTGCTAGGGTTTAGCAAGAAAAGTAATAATGCACCTAGAGAATACAAATATTCTGATTGTCTAAATTCTGTCACCTCATGTACGAGGTTTTCTATTCTATTTATAGATAAACAAGATGCCTTTTACAACATTTCTAAACTACCCCTGACCTATTACATCAGAACTAGTCTAAGTTTTGATCCGCATCTCTGCTTGTTCATCCGCATTGGCAAATGCGGATGAGGTTACTTGATCAGCATTTCTTCACTTGATCATCCACATCAGTATGTTGGTCATCCGCATTGGTTAATGTGGATGAACAAATACTTCTGCACATTTGTCTGGTCATCCGCATTAGCAAATGCGGATGAAAAAAAGTCTTGTCCGCATTACTGGTTGGTCTTCCGCATTTGTTAATGCGAAAGAACAAATACTTGTCCGTATTTGTTTTATGTCTTTCGTATTGACAAATGCGGAAGACCATACTTTGTTTTCTTTCTATGCAGGATCTTCATTCACATTTCATCTTGGACTTGTGGGAATCCAGCAAAGCAACTATCAACTCACCCATTGAATTGGCATGTATGATCCTGTCAGGGTGCAACATCTTTCATAGACCCTAAACATTTTGCATGAAGCAGACTCTAGTACCTAGGGTAAGCGGCAAGGATCCCATACATATGGTCAATCACAATGATTGAACCCCTGTGTGCATCTTTCTGGGTAATTAACCCGCACACAATTGAGCTGACACCCTTCATTGGTGTGAACCTCCATACATTTGCTTGCAAGCCTTTCATACATTCATTCATTCATTAATGCATGCATTCTTTCATTACGTTCCTCTTTTCATTATCTTTCACTTTACATTACATAATACTCTTCATTTCAATCATTAACATTCAACGTAAAGCCATGAGAAAAATAGTCATACATAACAAGGAACATAAACATCACTGTACGAGGCATTATCATACATACATAACATACCACATACATACAATCATTCATAAGCACCAAACATACATCATCATTAAAGCCCATCATAACGTCTATGACCTCGAAACTCAACTTACATGAACCCCTGGGAACCTCCCAAGTTAACCTACTAATGCACGTGTCACACCCTCAAAATCCACTTGCGGGGTTTTACCGCGAGGCGTGTGAACAAACCAGGATCACAGTCAATAGTTACTTCAAACGACTCTATATGCCACTATTAAAATAAAATCAACCAAATTATAACTGCGAACAGTGTGGAAGCATTTTGTAAAACAACCCAAAGAAATAAAAGTGTATACTATGGCAAAACATGCGCCAACCCAAAAGAGTAAACATTAACCATTAAATGATAAAAAAAATGTCTTGAAGACCGAGTCTTAGAATGTAAGTGAAACCATGAAGTGCTCCTAATGGCAAGCAAGCTAATGACCTGAGAATAGCATACTAAAATGTCAACACAATGGTCGGTGAGTTCAAGAGTGATAATCAAACATAAACAGTTTAACAACATAGATATAAAAGTAGTGCATTGTAATAGATAACTAGTCCATTAACAATAATTATTAATCCATAGTGATTTCGCAATTGAAGCTGACAGTGTTACGTTTTTGCCTCCTGTCACGACTTAACAGGTCGTGACAATGTTCAATAGGAAAACTTGCACCCAGTTGACCTCGAGTCACACAGGTGGGGCTCGTTAGACCCAGTAGTACTACCCAAATTTCCCCGCTATAAAATATTAACAATTCGAAAGTGTGAGGACTTTTCCATGATATCAACACTATTTTAATATTATACACAACTTGAATATATAAAGCGTTTGTGATTTACCAATATGCTATCTCCCCCAAAAGAGATTAAATAAAGAATGGGGCATGAACTCACCTGATACGCATGATAGACACTTAGAGTTTTACTTGACAAACAGAACGGACAGAAAACCTTCAGAGGTTACCTAGATCATATAAGTACATGAGTACGTGTAAACAAAGAACATGTGAAACCCTAAGTACACTACAACCAAGGACTCAAGATTTCAGACAAAACAGACACGTTTGACCCAGTTGACCCGTTTGACCCATTGGTGACTTTATGTATTGTAAACCATTCAAGTAATCATACACATATATCACACATAGTTAACATTCAAATAGATCATATGTATGCTATATTATCCAGGTGTATCACTTAGATCATCATACAACCAAGTATCATACAAGTCATGCGAATCTAGAACATTAACATATCCACTAGTTATAACACAACCAATATACCACATGAAGATCAAATCACGCACCACACGCCATGTGAAGCCACTCACGACTTCACATCCTAAACCCTGCAAATCCTACCAAGTAGGGCCTCAGATTTGCACGCGTGTACGATGATCATAATCATATTCATTAGCCATGTACATTGCATTCAACAACATCACAGCAATCAATTTCCAGTCCCAACCATGATATCCTAACTACTAACCAACATCAACATCAGACATGATCATCAAAGTCCAAACATCCCATACAACTAATTTAACAAGTTCTATCATATTAGAATTCATCCATGAACTTACTAACATGCTCCTAACATCCCAAACATGTTCCAACTATCATCTATCAAACTTTATGCAAATAAAGTTTCCCTTTTGGGAAAGCACATCCCAAAATCTATCAAACATCCAATGCATTCATGAATTCATTAATAATATACCAATTCAAGTTCATATCAACATCTAGGCATGATCAACAACATCCAAACATCATAACTCATCAATTCATATCCTAAAAAGTTACTATCTTTAGTAATGTATGAACTATAACATGTGTTCTTGAATTCCCAATGATCACAACAACAATCTAACATCTAATCATCACCATGAACACATCCATAACGTCAATTCATCAATAATTCAACATTACATGTAGAATAAAGTTACTATTATTAGTAAGCTATGAACACAAACTTCAATTCATCAATTTCTTGCAAGATCAATGTATCCTAACATTCATACAACCTAGTAATCATCATACATTCATCAAAAAATCATCAATCATCCATAATCACACTAATTTCGAATTAGGGTTTGCATAAAACTAAAGTTCATGATCAATCCACTAAAAACATACAATTCATACATAATCAACGTTAAACAACATGTATTCAATCCAACTAACATCCTAACATCATCATTTAACATCAATTTCGACTCCATGAAGATCCATAAGCGAATTTGGGTTCGGCCACCATAAGAATTTCACAAAAACCACCAAAACTAACCTAATTCTTGCAAAGGAACACGATTTGATGTTGCTAACTTGTTGTAGTGCTTGAAACCAAACCAAAATTGCAGGTTTTTGCTTGTCCTAGGCTGATTTCGAACTGAGAAGAGATTGGGAAGGGAGGTTGCGGCCGAATGAGGGTGGAGATTAGGGTTTGGGGTGTTTTGTTTAATTTTAGTTTCTATATTTACCCTTTAAGCCCTTGTAATTTGTATTTTATAAAAACTAGGCTTTAAACTCTTTGTAAAGTGTTTTTAACTTAATAATATAAAGATATAAACTAATGAAAATCATTATATATTTTACTTTTAAAAAAACACAAGACATACGAATAAATAGGCACGTTTCCGCGTTACGCGATTAATTTTGTAATTAACATTTAAAACATGCAAACATAAACATAACACAATAATCACATAATCAATTAGATTAACATTAATTTAACATTATTCATTATTATTAGGTCACCAACATTAAACGACAACTAGTGTGTGTTCACGACACGTGTATGCAAGACTGAACGGAACTAACGGAGTTTGGTAACGGAAATTTACCGGATGTCACAACACGTTTACCCAAAACTAGAAAAAAAACTAAGTTCGTTACATGGTGAGAGTGTTCCATCACTGGTCTACTGCATTGGCACACAGAAACGAAATCGAGTGAGTTTTGGATGAGTTGTCACATCATCCCCATGTTGAAAGAAATTTCGTCCCGAAATTTAAATCAATACCTTCATCTACTCGCATCGTCTTTTCGAATAGTTGAGGGTACTTAAGTGTTTTGACAATGGATATCTTGCTTTGCTTAAGTGTTTTCACCTCATGGTCCATCACCTCGACGGGTTCTTCGATAAAGCGTAATTGTTCATCCACTTGAACTTCTTCTAGTGGTATGACCATTGTTTCATCGGTTATGCACTTCTTCAGGTTTGACACGTGAAAATACATCATGGATTCCACTTAGAGAATCAGGTAGGGCTAGTCGATAGGCCACTGGATCTATTCTTTCCACTATTTCAAATGGTCCAACGTCCCTTGGATTTAGTTTCCCTCGCTTACCAAACCGAACTACGCCTTTCCATGGTGAGACTTTCAACAAAACCTTGTCACCAACCTGAAACTCTAAAGGTTTCCGTCTCTTGTCAGCATAACTCTTTTGTCTGTCTCGCGCTACAGCCATACGGTTCCGTATCTGCATAATCTTCTCAGTTGTCTCATGAATTAACTCGGGACCTGTTAGCTGACTATCACCAATTTCTGCCAAGCAAACTGGTGATCGACATTTTCTCCCATACAGCGCCTCGAAAGGTGCTGCCTGTATACTAGTATGATAACTGTTTTTATAAGAAAACTCCACCAATGGCAGGTGAATTTCCCAATTATTCCCGAAATCAATCACACAAGCACGTAGCATATCCTCCAACGTCTGTATGGTACACTCACTCTGGCCATCCGTCTGTGGGTGATATGCAGTACTCATATCCTATCGCGTACCCAAAGATTTCTGCAATGATTGCAAGAAATGTGACATGAAACGAGCGTCACGGTAGGAAATAATTGAGATCGGTACACCATGTCTCGAAACGATCTTTATAAGGTACAATCGAGTTAATTTCTCCATCTTATCAGTTTCGTTAATTGCAAGGAAGTGAGCAGACTTTGTCAATCGATCCACAATAACCCATATCGTGTCACAACCAGTACTAGTCCAGGGTAACTTAGTAATAAAATCCATGGAGATTTGTTCCCATTTCCACATTGGTATCTCAGGTTGTTGTAACAGTCCGGATGGTTTTTGATATTCCACTTTTACTTTCGAGCAGGTCAAACACTTGCTCACATACGTAGCTACATCCGCTTTCATGTTAGGCCACCAATAGTGCGCCTTTAGGTCATGATACATCTTGTCAGATCCAAGATGTATAGAATACCTAGACTTGTGCGCTTCGCTCATAACTAAATCTCTCAGATTTCCATAAATAGGCACCCAAAGTCTATCCATGAAATACCGAATTCCATCCTCTTTCACCACTAGCTGTTTATCCATTCCCCTTAACGACTCAGAACCAACATTTTCTGCTTTTAAAGCTTCTATCTGCGCCTCCTTAACTTGTTCGGGCAGTTGGGTACTGATAGTAAGCTGTAAAGCTCGCACCCGTCGGGGTTTAGCTGTTTCCTTCCTGCTTAGGGCATCGGCAACTACATTCGCCTTTCCCCGATGATACTTAATAGTGCAATCATAGTCATTTAGTAGTTCCACCCAATGTCACTGCCTCATATTCAACTCTTTTTGCTCGAAGATATGTTGAAGACTCTTGTGATCGGTGTAGATAGTGCACTTGGTACCGTACAAGTAATGTCTCCAGATCTTTAAGGCAAAAACCACCACACCCAATTCTAAGTCATGGGTCGTATAGTTCTTCTCATGAACCTTTAGTTTTCTCGAGGCGTAGGCTATCACGTTTTCTCGTTGCATCAAGACACAACCCAATCCTTGAATGGATGCATCACAATACACCATGAAGTCATTAGTTCCCTCTGGTAATGCGAATATCGGGGCAGTACAGAGTTTTTGCTTTAACAATTGGAAGGTGATTCTTGATTCTCACTCTATTTGTATGTTGTTCCTTTGTGAGTCAAGGCAGTGAGAGGCTGTGCGATCTTAGAAAATCCTTCTATGAATTGTCGGTAATATCCTACTAATCCCAGAAATTGTCTTATCTCACTCGGCGGTTTGGGTGTAGTCCAATTCTTTATCGCCTCAATTTTGGCAGGATCAACATGTATCCCTTTCTCATTAACAATATGACCTAGGAATTTCACTTCTCTTATCCAAAAGTCACACTTTGAGAATTTGGCATACAGCTGCTCATTTTTCAATAGTTCTAAGATCATTCGTAAGTGCTCTTCATGCTCCTCCTTGGTCCTAGAATATATCAGTATATCATCGATGAACACAATGACAAACTGATCAAGATAAGGTTTGCACACGCGGTTCATGAGGTCTATGACCACAGCAGGTGCGTTAGTCAACCCAAAAGGCATGACCAAGAACTCATAATGACCATAATGAGTACGAAACACAGTCTTGGGAATGTCTTCTTCTCGAACTCTAAGTTGATGATAACCAGATCTCAAGTCAATCTTCGAATAATAGCTTGATCCTTGAAGCTGATCGAACAAGTTTTCGATACGAGGTAAAGGGTATCGGTTCTTGATTGTTACTTTGTTTAACTCTCTATAATCGATGCACATCTGGAATGTGCCATCCTTCTTCTTAACAAAAAGAACAGGAGCTCCCTAAGGTGATGTGCTAGGTCGAATAAAGCCCTTATCTAAAAGCTCCTGAAGTTATGATGACAACTCTTATAGCTCGTTTGATGCTAATTGATAAGGTGCCCTAGCAATCGGAGCTGCGTCGGGAGTCAACTCAATCTAGAATTCCACTTGGCGGTGAGGTGGTAATCTAGGAAGATCCTCTGGAAACACCTTTGGAAAATCGCGTACTATGGGAATATCCTCCATTCTCCTTTCTTCTGCCTGCTTATCGTTTACAAGTTCTAGAATAGCCACACGACCCTTTTGTAATAACTTTTGAGCTTTCATGTATGAGATGATGCCTATCACAACACCACTCCTATCACTTCTGACGGTAAGGACTTTGTCATCAACAGGGATTCGTATGATCTTCTCATGACATATGACTTCCAATTGTTTGCTAGAGAGCCAATCCATGCTTATCACAACATCAAAACTCCCCAACGTAACAGGCATAAGATCTATAGCGAAAGTATGACCAGCAAGTTTTATCTTACAGTCTTTAAGGATATGCGTTACATGGATGTGTTTACCGTCGGTTAATTCCACAGTGTATTTCGATTCTAAAGCAGAGGGTATATCACTTAAAAGACTACAGAACTTTAAGGACACGAAACTCCTATCGGCTCCAGTATCAAATAGTATCGTAGCAAAACAACCATTAAAAGAGAATCTACCAGTAATAGTTGTGGGATCATTTAGAGCCTCACCAGAGCCAATGACGAAGGCTCTCCCCTTGGCTCCATCTTTATTGCCGCCATTACCAGTACCATTTCCACCGTTGTTGTTATTACCATTGTTGTTCTTGTTACTGTGGTTGTTGGTGTTGTTGTTGTTGTTGTTATTATTGTCATTACTGATTCTCCTTATTTGTGGGTAGTTCCGCCTGTAATGCCCTTCTTTCCCACATTCAAAACAACCCTTGGGAGTTTCTTGAGGTTGTTGTGGCCTCCTTACCAGCTCACCACGACAATCCTTAGCAGCGTGTCCAATTTTTCCATAGTGTTGACACTTGAAGCTATCACACCTTCCCACATGATGGTAATTACACCGAGTGCACTTCAGATGTCTACCACCATAACCACTGGGTCCTTGATTATTTGCAGGCGTTTGGTTGAAGTTGCGGTTATTGTCGAACCTCCGTTGCTGCTGAACTGGTTGTTGTTGCTATTGAGGTTGAGGTTGACCGCTAGAAGATGATGATGCTTTGGTGTTATTGGCATTATCCCACTTTCTTTTGTTGTCGGGCATGCTCATCACAGCTCCCTGTTTGGGCAGACGTCCTTGCTTCACGGCTTGGTCAGTTAGCCTGTGAGCTAGCTGGATGGCTTGCTGAATTGTGTTTGGGTTGGAAGCAGTTTCCATACTTTGGATTTTGGCTACCAATCCCCGTATGTAATGCTCTACCCTTTTATGCACCTCATTCACCATTCCCGGGCACAAAGTTGCTAGTTCATGGGTTCTCGTGGTGTAAGCCTCGATTTCCGAGCCCTGCATCTTTAATTTCTAGAACTCCATCTCTAACTTCTGCACTTCACTGCGTGGACAGTACTCCTCAGTGATCATTGCTTTGAACTCATCCTATGGAAGTCCATTCACCATCGCTTGTCCTAGCATCTAGACTTGTGCGTTCCACCAAGACAGAGCAGCACCCTCCAAAGTGTCGTGGCATACTTCACTTGATCCGCAGGTGGACAGTTACATTTGGAGAAGACAGACTCAGTCTTCTCGAACCATCGTACAAGCCCTACAACACCCTCTGTACCACTGTAGGTGTGTGGTTTACAATCCGTAAAGGAATTGTAGGTACACACTGGTGGTCCTGTTTTAATACAACACACATTAATCACACATCCATACAGTTATGAAGGATATCAGATTATCTTTCTATCATTGTTTACCTGCTGGCTGACCCGCGTGGGCAGCAGCCACTGCCGCCTGAACATGTTCATTAATTAGAGCAGCTAATTCTGCGAGGGTCATGTTAATAGCACCACCGTCTTGTTCTCCAGTGCCACGTCCACATCTGCGTCCACGACCACATCCACGTTCGCGTCCACGGCATCCATTCTTTTCACTTTACATTCACAAATACAATAATGAGTTACATCAAACACATTTATCTCATTGAAGCACAGTAAACAGTAAATAAAAGAAATAATGAATCATCACAATCACAACATTCATAACAAAAATAATAACCAAAGTAAATAAATTGTAAATGAGTCATAATGTATTTATCAATGTCAAAATTTAAGTTTGTCGTTCATGTGGGGAAACAACCCTTCCTACATAGGTTTCAAAAAGAAAACACTACGTAGTCTAAGTCATATAAATAAAGTCAATCGACAACATTTGACCCATCACTGTCATCCTCCATCTCCACCGGTTCCTCCTCCTCGGGTCCCTCCTCGAGATCCTCATCCTCAGGGTCTGCTATAGGAGTAGGAGCTATAGCAATCTAAATTGCCGCTAGTTGAGCTTCTAAAATAGCAATCCTATTATCGGCTACGACGTCCCACTGTTCACGAGCAGTCATGTGCCCTTGGAGTGCCATGAGGCCATCTTGCATATGGTGACACCCATTTAGGGTCTTCCCGTGTTGTTCCTCGAGTTCATCCAGTTGATGTCTCAGTTTGTACACCTCTTGCTGCAGTGTACATACATCACCCGTGAGCCCCCTCACTCGATACTGCTCAGTGTCCAGTGAAACCACCAGTGCAGCAATCAGTTGCTCGTTGGACTACACCGTCCGTGGGAGTGAAGGCATTGGTCGGTTGGCATTGTTCCTAGTCCTGGGTCTCGGGACAGGTACGCGCTCCCTAAACATAATATGATCAACAAATCTAGGATAGAAACTCTAGTCTCTTGGAGGGTCATGCTTCATCAATGCAAAAGGTTGATCCAAGTCAATCTCCTCTCGAGGATAAGCCAGTCGGGGCCAATCGAATCCATTGTCACGTACAGGTGCGGGAGGTGGGGATTCAGATCATGAAGGTGATTGAGGTCGCTTACCCGGAGCTCTCGATGACGATGCCATGCTGCAGAGAGTGTGACGTATGCCAATGAGTATACAGTAGATGAGAATAAGGCACAGGTAACTAACTAACTGTGTGCGGTTATAGTCTAGTGTGTATGCAACCTAGTTCCCTATAACCAATGGCTCTGATACCAATCTGTCATACCCTCAAAATCCACTTGCGGGGTTTTACCGTGAGGCATGTGAACAAACCAGGATCACAGTCAATAGTTACTCAGAACGACTCTATATGCCACTATTAAAAATAAAATCAACCGAATTATAACTGGAAACAGTGCGGAAGCGTTTTGTAAAACAACCCAAAGAAATAAAAGTGCATACTATGGCAAAACATGCGCCAACCCAATAGAGTAAACATTAACATTAAATATAAAAAAATTTCTTGAAGACCGAGTCTTAGAATGCAAGTGAAACCATGAAGTGCTCCTAATGGCAAGCAAGCTAATGACCTGGGAATAGCATACTAAAATGTCAACACAATGGTTGGTGAGTTCAAGAGTGATAATCAAACATAAACAGTTTAAGAACATAGATATAAAAGTAGTGCATTGTAACACATAGCTAGTCCATTAACAATAAATATTATCCATAGTGATTTCGCAATTGAAGCTGACTGTGTTACGTTGTTGCCTCCTGTCACGAACAACAGTCGTGACAATGTTCAATAGGACAACTTGCACCCAGTTGACCTCGAGTCACATAGGTGGGGCTCGTTAGACCAGTAGTGCTACCCACATTTCCCCGCTATACAATATTAACAATTCGAAAGTGTGAGGACTTTTCCATGATATCAACACTATATTAATATTATACACAACTTGAATATATAAAGCGTTTTTGATTTACCAGTATGCCATCTCCCCCAAAAGAGATTAATAAAGAGTTGGGCACGAACTCACCTGATACGCGTGATAGACACTTAGAGTTTTACTTGACAAACAGAATAGACAGACAACCTTCAGAGGTTACCTAGATCATATAAGTACATGAGTACGTGTAAACAAAGAACAGGTGAAACCCTAAGTACACTACAACCCAGTTGACCCATTTGACCCGTTGGTGACTTTATGTATTGTACACCATTCAAGTAATCATACACATATATCACACATAGTTAACATTCAAATAGATCATATGTATGCTATATTATCCAGGTGTATCACTTAGATCATCATACAACCAAGTATCATACAAGTCATGCGAATCTAGAACATTAACATATCCACTAGTTATAACACAACCAATATACCACATGAAGATCAAATCACGCACCACATGCCATGTGAAGCCACTCATGACTTCACATCCTAAACCCTGCAAATCCTACCAAGTAGGGGCCTCAGATTTGCACGCGTGTACGATGATCATAATCACATTCATTAGCCATGTACATTGCATTCAACAACATCACAACAACCAATTTCCAGTCCCAACCATGATATCCTAACTACTAACCAACATCAACATCAGACATGATCATCAAAGTCCAAACATCCCATACAACTAATTTAACAAGTTCTATCATATTAGAATTCATCCATGAACTTACTAACATGCTCCTAACATCCCAAACATGTTCAAACTATCATCCATCAAACTTTATGCAAATAAAGTTTCCCTTTTGGGAAAGCACATCCCAAAATCTATCAAACATCCAATGCATTCATGAATTCATTAATAATATACCAATTCAAGTTCATATCAACATCTAGGCATGATCAACAACATCCAAACATCATAACTCATCAATTCATATCCTAAAAAGTTACTATCTTTAGTAATGTATGAACTATAACATGTGTTCTTGAATTCCCAATGATCACAACAACAATCTAACATCTAATCATCACCATGAACACATCCATAACATCAATTCATCAATAATTCAACATTACATGCAAAATAAAGTTACTATTATAAGTAAGCTATGAACACCAACTTCAATTCATCAATTTCTTGCAAGATCAACGTATCCTAACATTCATACAACCTACTAATCATCATACATTCATCAAAAAATCATCAATCATCCATAATCACACTAATTTCGAATTAGGGATTGCATAAAACTAAAGTTCATGATCAATCCACTAAAAACATACAATTCATACATAATCAATGTTAAACAACATGTATTCAATCCAACTAACATCCTAACATCATCATTTAACATCAATTTTGACTCCATGAAGATCCATAAGCGAACTAGGGTTCGGCCACCATAAGAATTTCAGAAAAACCACCAAAACTAACCTTAATTCTTGCAAAGGAACACGATTTGATGTTGCTAACTTGTTGTAGTGCTTGAAACCAAACCAAAATCGCAGGTTCTTGCTTTTTCTAGGCTGATTTCGAAGTGGGAAGAGATTGGGAAGGGAGGTTGCGGCCGAATGCGGGTGGCGATTAGGGTTTGGGGTGTTTTGTTTAATTTTAATTTCCATATTTACCCTTTAAGCCCTTGTAATTTGTATTTTGTAAAAACTAGGCTTTAAACTCTTTGTAAAGTGTTTTTAACTTAATAATATAAAGATATAAACTAATGAAAATCATTATATATTTTATCTTTATAAAAACACAAGACATACGAATAAATAGGCACGTTTCCGCGTTACGCGATTAATTTTGTAATTAACATTTAAAACATGCAAACACATAAACATAACACAATAATCACATAATCAGTTATATTAACATTAATTTAACATTATTCATTATTATTAGGTCACAAACATTAAACGACAACTAGTGTGTGTTCACGACACGTGTATGCAAGACTTAACGGAACTAACGGAGTTTGGTAACGAAAATTTACGGATGTCACAACACGTTTACCCAAAAATTAGAAAATAAACTAAGTTCTTTAGGCGCATGAGCCCTATTTGGGCGTATGTGCACTATGGGGCGAATGGACACTTAGGCGTATGGACTCTCAGTCACATAGCCTTCAGTCGCATACTATTCAGGTGCATGAACTTAGTCGCATGCCATTTAGCCGTATGGCTCCAGTCGCATGCCATTCGACCGTATGGCCTCCGGTTGTATGGAATTCGGTCTCATGGCTTCCAGTCGCATGAGCCCGAGCTGGGAGCAGAATGCAGTCTTCTTTGAACCTGAACTGCAGATTTCAACCTCCAGTCCCTTTCTAACCTATTCTAGGCTTAAACCATCCATCCTAAGTCATAGAAACATAACCACAAGATCATTCAAGCATCACAAGCCCAAACACAAGCCCACCGGGTCACACACCCACACAAACATACATATAAATGGGTTCAACACCCACACAAACAAAAATGATTTGCTATGTGTTTTAGCCCCAAAATCAGTCAAAAATGTGTAAAAGAGGGTCTAAAACTCACCTTAGCAGCCTATTTGGGTATAGCTTCACACAAACGCGCTTGACTTTCACTCTTGCACTTGATTTTTCAAGAAACCCTAGCTTTTTGTTCTTTCTCCCTTTTCTCCCTCTTTTAGCCGAATGGAGGATAAGAATGGAGAGGGGAATGGGCTGCCATTCCTTTGACCCACTCTTCCAAACCTTTCTTCTTTTTAGCAAGATTGGTCCCTCGACTTAGAATTTATTTCTTTTCTTCCTTTGGCTTTAAAAGAAAATAACCAAGTGTTACAATCTCATTATACACCCAAAATTATCCAAAACCTACTGAAATATCATGTCCAACTAATGTGTTCGACATGCAGTGTAAGAACAAGATGGAGACATAGTGATTACACCATTTTCACCCATTACACATGTGTTAAATGCTATAACTTGTGATTTGACTTAACCCAAACCTTTTGGAATCATTAAAAGCAGGTTATTAGAGGGTTAGAAGACCCATTTTGAATAGGTCATGATTAGTTTCAAAAGGTTACAAGTTGTGCAAGTCGGATGGTGTAAAGACACCCAAAAGAGGGTTTTCTAGGTGTAAACCGTGTTACACCTATAGAATGTCATATATAACGAGGAAGTACCTTCAAGAATGTGAAGAGCTCTTTATGAACAAGGTGGTATTAGTAGACTTCTAGACTTCTGTTATAACAAAGAAAGTAAGGTTTTTGGTGGAGAGAAAGAAGAATATAACTTGTTTTGGGTAAGATGAAGCTTACTCTTTGTATGGTTCATCATTTGGAGAGTGAGAAGGGACACAAACAATCTGAAAAGATCCGAACAAGGGCTAGAGAGGTCGAGCTTGATTAGTCCATGCACCACAAGCTCACAAGGCTTCTCCTTCTTGCGGTTTTGAGCTTGGCCGATGTAGTTTTCTTGTGTTTCTTCAAAAACAAGCTGGAGTGGAGAGAAAACTATGAGTGTGTGTGTTTTCTAAAGAGGGGTCCAAAAATGAGGGGGGAGAGTGAAAGAAAAGAAGGTGTGGGTGGTATTGCATGAATGAGGAGTGGTGGAATTGGTAGTGGTGTAGAAGAGTGGGGAGTGGAGGAATGGGGTGGCCGAATTTGGCTTGTAGTGAGGGAGTTTTAAATTTAATTTAGATGTTGAGTAATATTGTGTAGTATTTTAGGTGGTTAAAATTAGTTTAGTTGGTGTCTCTCGTGCATGACCATGCATGTATTAACCAAAATTTCAATGTGTAGGCACACACACAATTTAATTGTTTCAACTATGATTTAAAATTTTTCAAGGGCGACTAATTAACTTTCGAGGGACACCTAGATTCCCTAACTAAGGCTTGGACCCACTAAAACATCATAAAAAAACAAGCCGGAAACAGGTCAAGGCAAGATGAAATGCGGCTGAAAGTTTGCCCATCCGCATTAACCCAATGCAAATGAAGATACCTATCCGCATTAACTCAATGCGGATGAAAATTCCCATCCGCATTAACCCAATATGGATGAAGATGCCCATCCGCATTAACCACATGCGGATGACTCAGGAGGAAATGCGGTCAACCTTAGGCATTAATCTTCAAAAAGGGTCATTTAAGACAAAAGTATAGAATCAATTAGCTTAAAAGGAAGAATAGTATCAATGATAGTAGCAATAATATTAGTAGAATCGGAAAAGATGTAGGTCGGTAAGGTTAGAGCTTTGACCTGGCGGTCGGTTATTACATCATTGATGCACCAGTCTATAGTGGAACAATTTTCTTTTAAATACACGTAAATCTTATTTACCTTGTTGTGTTACCCAAATTTGAATGACTTTTCATAGATCATGCGTTGCATTTCTAGTTTAACGTTTGATTACTTTCATTAACCTTTCTCGATTATTTCTAATTTAACATTAGTATTTTCGAGTTTATTTAAACAAGTTTCTAAGGATTTTTGAGGCAAGAGTGTTTGAATTTGTTTGGGAATGTTCTCGTCAAGTTTTGTGCATGAGTGTATTGTTTCCAAGGCTCATTCGTGTGGTTTCGTGTTTGGTTCTGGTTTTGTTTTATATAAAAGATACTATATCCATTTATGATTAATTAGAGTGATTTTAATGAAAGTTATAATTAGGTTTAATTAGATTTGTTCACATGTGTGCTTAGAGGGCTTGAGAATCAAAACTCCATAGCAAGGGATGGTTTAATTAGATTTGTTCACATGTTTGCTTACGAAACTATAATTAAGTTATTGTTGATTGATGTTTTTGTATAACTAGTTCCTCTCCCATTTAATTAATTAAGATTTCATGAGTTCATAGATGTACCAGTCTATAGTGGAACAATTTTGTGTAAAATACAAGTAAATCTGTTTACTTTGTCGTGTTACCCAAATTTGAATGCTTTTTCATAGATCACGTGTTGGGTTTCTTGTTTAACGTCCTATTACTTTCATTAAATATTGTAATTTGTTTCTTGATTTCTTTCTAATAGAACACGAGTATTTTCGAGTTTATTTAAACCAAGTTTCTTTGCCTAGATTGTAATAACGTATTTTGTGCATCCCCGATTGTCACTATGATTGATTTAAAGGATTTTTGAGGCAAGAGTGTTTGAGTTTGTTTGGGAATGTTCTCGTCAAGTTTTGTGCACGAGTGTATTGTTTCCAAGGCTTATTCGAGTGGTTTTGTATTTGGTTTTGGTTTTGATTTATATAATTGATACTATATCCATTTATGATTGATTAGAGTGATTCCAATGATGGTTATAATTAGGTATAATTAGATTAGTTCACATGTGTGTTTAGAGGGCTTGAGAATCAAAACTCCATGGCAATGGAGGATGTTATTGTTGGGTTTTGTAACATGTTAATCAAAGCTAATTTAACCATTTAAACTTTAAAAATGCAGCAGATATAAGGTTTAAACATATGGTTACCAATCTTAAATGTTTACCATTTCAAACCATAAACAAAAGCCAAGAATATGGATCATATATATATATATATATATATATATATATATATATATATATATGTGTGTGTGTGTGTGTATATATGTATATATATATATGTATATATATATATGTGAAATAGTGTGCTATCAAACCATAAAACATCCATAGGGTGTTCAAAGATACAACCTTTCTTGCACAAGATGTTGTGGATGTATAAGATGAAGATGGTGATGTTGTTGAATATCCAGCTCCCAAGAGAGAATGCCTCAAGTTGTGATACCCACAAACCTTAGTAAACACCTGACTTGTTAGGTAGTAGAGCACCAAGACCAACTCCCTTTATAACAATCCGAATCAGCCAAGAAGTTCTTGAAGAGCAGCCAAGAAATCCGAAATTTCAGCTCCTTTTTCCTTCTTGAATCCGAATATTTTTGGTCCTTTTAGAGTGTGTCTTGCTTTGTGTGTGTAATAGAAAGTGCGGGTTATGGAAGAGTGTTAGAGTGACTAATGTCTTGCAAAGACCAAGAAAAAGGTGGAGTCCCCATGCCCACGAAGGGTGGCCGAATCTAGTGTTCAAAATGGGTTCCCCCCATTTTGAAACTTCTATAAAATTTTACTCTTTCAACCCTTAGTTTATAAAATTAAAACCTATTTTAATTTTATAACATTAACACACTTTTATTTGTTATTATTTAACTAACTTAAATAATGAAATAAATAATTTCTCATGAACAAATTATACATATGATGTTGTTCTATCATAAAAGCAATGTTTTAGAAAACCCATTTTCTAAATTGGTGTCAATATTTATTTGTATGATCTCAACAACAAATAAATATTATCGGTGTTTGTATAGCTTGTTATTGGGTATGACCCGACTTGGATCATAACGTACTAACCACATCAATATTGTATGTGTCTTGGGCATATAAGATCCAACAGTTACGATATGGCAAAAACTATCCATGTGTAAGCTATTGTTGATTGATGTTTTTGTATAACTGTTCCTCTCCCATTCATTTAATTAGGATTTCATGAATTCATTGATGCACCAGTCTGTAGTGAAACAATTTTCTATAAATACAAGTAAATTTTATTCACTTTGTCGTGTTACCCAAATTTGAATGCTTTTTAATAGAGCTCGCGTTGCATTTCTTGCTTAACGTCCAATTATTTTCATTAACAATTGTAATTTGTTTCTCGATTCTTTCTAATTGAACATGATTATTTTCGAGTTTATTGAAACCAAATTTCTTTGCCTAGGTTGTAATAATGTATTTTGTGAATCCCTGATTGTCATTATGATTGATTCGAAGGATTTTTGAGGCAAGAGTGTTTGAATTTGTTTGGGGATGTTCTCGTCAACTTTTGTGTACGAGTGTATTGTTTCCAAGGCTCATTTGTGTGGTTTAGTGTTTGGATTTGGTGTCGATTTATATAATAGATACTATTTTCATTTATGATTTATTAGAGTGATTCCAATGATGATTATACTGAGATATAATTAGATTAGTTCATAAATGTGTTTAGATGGCTTGAGAATCAAAACTCCATAGCAATGGAGGGTGTTCGAAATGGCAAAAACTATGCATGCGAAGTTATTGTTGATTGATGTTTTTGTATAACTAGTTCTTCTCCAATTTAATTAATTAAGATTTCATGAATTCATAGATGCATGGGTCTATATTGGAACAAGTTTGTTTAAAATAAAAGTAAATCTTGTTTACTTTTTCGTGTTACCCAAATATGAATGCTTTTTCATAGATCACATGTTGCTTTTCTTGTTTAACGTCCGATTACTTTCAACAACCATTCTAATATGTTTATCGATTCTTTCTAATAGAACATGAGTATTTTTGAGTTTATTTAAACAAAGTTTCTTTGCCTAGATTGTAATTACATATTTTGTGGATCCTCGATTCTCATTATGATTGATTCGAAGGATTTTTTAGGCAAGTGTGTTTGGATTTGTTTTGGAATGTTCTCGCCAAGTTTTGTGCACGAGTATATTGTTTCCAAGGCACATTCGTGTGGTTTTGTGTTTGATTTTGGTTGTGTAATATATAATAGATACTATATCAATTTGTGATTGATTACAGTGATTCCAATGATGATTATAATGAGGTATAATTAGATTAGTTCACATGTGTGCTTAGAGGGCTTGAGAATCAAACTCCATAGCAAGGGAGGGTGTTATGAAATGGCAAAAACTATCCATGTGTAAGTTATTGTTGACTGATGTTTTTTTGTATAACTAGTTCCTCTCCAATTTAATTAGTTAAGATTTCATGAATTCATAGATGCAGTAGTCTATAGTGGAACAATTTTGTTTAAAATACATGTAAATCTTGTTTACTTTGTCGTATTACCCAAATTTGAATGCTTTTTCATAGATCACGTGTTGTGTTTCTTGTTTAACGTCCGATTACTTTCATTAACCATTCTAATAATAGAACACGAGTATTTTCGAGTTTATATAAACCAAATTTCTTTGCCTAGATTTTAATAACGTATTTTGTGGATCCCCGATTGTCATTATGATTGATTTAAAGGATTTTTGAGGCAAGAGTGTTTGAGTTGTTTGGGAATGTTCTCTTCAAGTTTTGTGCACGAGTGTATTGTTTCCAAGGCTTATTTGAGTGGTTTCGTATTTGGTTTTGGTTTTGATTTATATAATTGATACTATATCCATTTATGATTGATTAGAGTGATTCCAATGATGGTTATAATTAGGTATAATTAGATTAGTTCACATGTGTGTTTAGAGGGCTTGAGAATCAAAACTCCATAGCAAGGGAGGGTGTTACGAAATGGCAAAACTATCCACGAGAAAGTTATTGTTCATTGATATTTTTGTATAACTAGTTCCTCTCCTATTTAATTAAATAAGATTTCATGAATTCATAGATGTACGAGTCTATAGTGGAAAATTTTTATTTAAAATACAAGTTAATCTTGTTTACTTTGTCGTGTTACCCAAATTTGAATGCTTTTCATGGATCACGTGTTGCGTTTCTATTTTAACGCCCGATTACTTTCATTAACCATTCTAATATGTTTATCGATTCATTCTAATAGAACACGAGTATTTTCGAGTTTATTTAAACCAAGTTTCTTTGCCTAGATTGTAATAACATATTTTGTGGATCCCCGATTGTCATTATGATTGATTCAAAGGATTTTTGAGGCAAGAGTGTTTGTGTTTGTATGGGAATGTTCTTGTGAAGTTTTGTGCACGAGTGTATTGTTTCTAAGGCTTATTCGTGTGGTTTCGTGTTTGGTTTTGTTTTTGATTTAAGTAATAGATACTATATCCATTTATGATTGATTAGAGTGATTCCAATGATGGTTATAATGAGGTATTATTAGATTAGTTCACATGTGTGCTTAGAGGGCTTGAGAATCAAAACTGCATAGCAAGGGAGGGTGTTATGAAATGGCAAAACTATCCATGCGTAAGTTATTGTTGATTGATATTTTTGTATAACTAGTTCCTTTCCCATTTAATCAAAAAAGATTTCATGAATTCATAGATGCACGAGTCTATAGTGGAACAATTTTGTTTAAAATACAAGTAAATCTTGTTTACTTTGTCGTGTTACCCAAATTTGAATGCTTTTTCATGAATCACGTGTTGCATTTCTATTTTAACGTCTCATTACTTTCATTAACCATTCTAATATGTTTATCGATTCTTTTAATAGAACACGAGTATTTTCGAGTTTATTTAAACCGAGTTTCTTTGCCTAGATTGTAATAATGTACTTTGTGGATCCCCGATTGTCTTTATGATTGATTCGAAGGATTTTTGAGGCAAGAGTGTTTGAGTTTTTTTGGGAATGTTCTCGTCAAGTTTTGTGATGAGTGTATTGTTTCCAAGGCTTATTCGAGTGGTTTCGTATATGGTTTTGGTTATGATTTATGTAATTGATACTATATCCATTTATGATTGATTAGAGTGATTCCAATGATGGTATAATTAGGTATAACTAGATTAGTTCATAAGTTTGTTTAGAGGGTTTAAGAATCAAAAGTCAATGGCAATGGAGGGTGTTACGATATGACAAAAACTATCCATGTGTAAGCTATTGTTGATTGATGTTTTTGTATAAGTTGTTACTCTCCCATTCATTTAATTAAGAATTCATGAAATCATTGATGCACGAGTCTGTAGTGGAACAATTTTCTTTAAAATAAAAGTAAATTTTATTTACTTTGTCATGTTACCCAAATTTGAATGCTTTTTAATAGAGCTCGCGTTCCGCTTCTTGTTTAACGTCCTATTACTTTCATTAAAGATTGTAATTTGTTTCTCGATTCTTTCTAATTGAACACGATTATTTACGAGTTTATTTAAACCAAGTTTCTTTACCTAGATTGTAATAACGTATTTTGTGGATCCCTGATTGTCATTATGATTGATTCAGAGGATTTTTGAGGCAAGAGTGTTTGAATTTGTTTGGGGATGTTCTCGTCAAGTTTTGTGTACGAGTGTATTGTTTCCAAGGCTCATTTGTGTGGTTTAGTGTTTGGATTTGGTGTCGATTTATATAATAGATACTATTTCCATTTATGATTGATTAGAGTGATTCCAATGATGATTTTAATCAGACATAATTAGATTAGTTCACAAGTGTGTTGAGAGGGCTTGAGTATCAAAACTCCATAGCAAGGGAGGGTGTTACGAAATGGCAAAAACTATCCATGCATAAGTTATTGTTGATTGATGTTTCGATACAACTAGTTCCATTCCCATTTAATTAATTAAGATTTCATGAATTCATAGATGCACTAGTCTATAGTGGAACAATTTTATTTAAAATACAAGTAAATCTGTTTACTTTGTCGTGTTACCCAAATTTGAATGCTTTTTCATAGATCACGTGTTGCGTTGCTTGTTTAACGTCCTATACTTTCATTAAAGATTGTAATTTGTTTCTCGATTCTTTCTAATTGAACACGATTATTTACGAGTTTATTTAAACCAAGTTTCTTTACCTAGATTGTAATAACGTATTTTGTGGATCCCTGATTGTCATTATGATTGATTCAGAGGATTTTTGAGGCAAGAGTGTTTGAATTGTTTGGGGATGTTCTCGTCAAGTTTTGTGTACGAGTGTATTGTTTCTAAGGCTTATTCGTGTGGTTTCGTGTTTGGTTTTGTTTTTGATTTAAGTAATAGATACTATATCCATTTATGATTGATTAGAGTGATTCCAATGATGATTTTAATCAGACATAATTAGATTAGTTCACAAGTGTGTTGAGAGGGCTGAGTATCAAAACTCCATAGCAAGGGAGGGTGTTACGAAATGGCAAAAACTATCCATGCATAAGTTATTGTTGATTGATGTTTCGATACAACTAGTTCCATTCCCATTTAATTAATTAAGATTTCATGAATTCATAGATGCACTAGTCTATAGTGGAACAATTTTATTTAAAATACAAGTAAATCTTGTTTACTTTGTCGTGTTACCCAAATTTGAATGCTTTTTCATAGATCACGTGTTGCGTTGCTTGTTTAACGTCCTATTACTTTAATTAACCATTCTAATATGTTTATCTATTCTTTCTAATAGAACACGAGTATTTTCAAATTTATTTAAACCAAGTTTCTTTGCCTAGATTGTAATAACGTATTTTGTGGATGCCCGATTGTCATTATGATTGATTCGAAGGATTTTTGAGGTAAGAGTGTTTGAATTTGTTTCGGAATGTTCTCGTCAAGTTTTGTGCATGAGTTTATTGTTTCCAAGGATCATTCGTGTTTGAATTTGTTTTTGTTTTATATAAAATATACCATATCCATTTATTATTGATTAGAGTGATTCCAATGATGTTTATGATCACGTATAATTAGATGAGTTCACCTTTGTGTTTAGAGGGCTTGAAAATCAAAACTACATAGCAAGGGAGGGTATTATGAAATGGCAAAACTATCCATGCATAAGTTATTGTTGATTGACGATTTTGAATAACTAGTTCCTCTCCCATTTTTAATGATGATTTCATGAATTGATATATGCACTAGTCTATAGTGGAACAATTTTGTTTAAAATACAAGTAAATCTTGTTTACTTTGTCGTGTTACCCAAATTTGAATGCTTTTTCGTTGACCACGTGTTGCGTTTCTGTTTAACATCCAATTACTTTTGACCATTCTAATATGTTTATCGATTCATTCTAATAGAACATGAGTATTTTCGTGTTTATTTAAACCAAATTTCTTTCCCTTGATTGTAATTACGTATTTTGTGGATCCCTGATTGTAATTATGATTGATTCGAAGGATTTTTAAGGCAAGAGGAGTTTGTTTGGGAATGTTCTCCTCAAGTTTTGTGCACGAGTGTATTGTTTCCAAGGCTTTTGGTGTAGTTTCGTTTTTGGTTTTGGTTTTGTTTTATATAAAAGAGACTATATCCATTTATGATTGATTAGAATGATTCCAATGATAATTATAATAAGGTATAATTAGATTATTTCACATGTGCGCTTAGAGGGCCTGAAAATCTAAACTCCATAGCAAGGGAGGGTGTTACGAAATGGCAAAACTATCCATGCGTAAGTTATTGTTGATTGATGTTTTTGTATAACTAGTTCCTCTCCGATTTAATTAATTAAGATTTCATGAATTCATAGATGCACAAGTCTATAGGGGAACAATTTTGTTTAAAATACAAGTAATTCTTGTTTACTTTGTCGTGTTACCCAAATTTGAATGCTTTTTCATAGACCACGTGTTGTGTTTCTTGTTTAACATCCGATTACTTTCATTAACATTTCTAATATGTTTATCGATTCTTTCTAATAGAACACGAGTATTTTCGAGTTTATTTAAACCAAATTTCTTTGCCTAGATTGTAATAACGTACTTTGTGAATCCCCGATTCTCATTATGATTGATTCGAAGGATTTTTGAGGCAAGAGTGTTTGTGTTTGTTTGGGAATGTTCTTGTCAAGTTTTGTGCACGAGTGTATTGGTTCAAAGGCTCCGTCGTGTGGTTTCATGTTTGGTTTTCGTTTTGATTTATATAATAGATACTATATCCATTTATGATTGATTAGAGTGATTCCAATGATGATTATAATCGGATATTATTAGATTAGTTCACATGTGTGCTTAGAGGGCTTGAGAATCAAAACTCCATAGCAAGGGAGGGTGTTACGAAATGGCAAAACTATCCATGCGTAAGTTATTGTTGATTGATGTTTATGTATAACTAGTTTATCTCCCATTTAAATAATTAAGATTTCATGAATTCATCGATTCATGAGTCTATAGTGGAACAATTTTGTCTAAAATACATGTAATCTTGTTTACTTTGTCTTGTTACCCAAATTTTAATTCGTTTTCATAGATCACGTGTTGTGTTTCTTGTTTGACGTTTGATTACTTTCATTAACCATTCTAATATGTTTATCGATTCTTTCTAATATAACACGAGTATTTTCGAGTTTATTTAAACAAAGTTTCTTTGCATAGATTGTAATAACGTATTTTGTCGATCCCTGATTGTCATTATGATTGATTCGATGGATTTTAGAGGCAAGAGTGTTTTAGTTTGTTTGGGAATGTTCTCGTCAAGTTTTGTGCACGAGTGTATTGTTTTCAAAGGCTCATTCGTGTGGTTTTGTGTTTGGCTTTTTTGGTATTGATTTATATAATAGATACTATATCCATTTATGATTGATTATAGTGATTCCAATGATGATTATAATGAGATATAATTAGATTAGTTCACATGTGTGCTTAGAGGGCTTGAGAATCAAAACTCTATAGCAAGGGAGGGTGTTACAAAATGACAAAACTATCCATGCGTAAGTTATTGTTGATTGATGTTTTTGTATAACTAGTTCCTTTCCCATTTAATTAATTAAGATTTCATGAATTCTTAGATGCACGAGTCTGTAGTGGAACAATTTTGTTTCAAATACATGTAATCTTGTTTACTTTGTCTTGCTACCCAAATTTGAATTCTTTTTCATAGATCACGTGTTGTGTTTCTTGTTTGACATCTGATTACTTTCATTAACCATTCTAATATGTTTATCGATTCTTTCTAATAGAGCACGAGTATTTTCGAGTATATTTAAACCAAGTTTCTTTGCCTAGATTGTAATTACGTATTTTGTGGATCCCCGATTGTAATTATGATTGATTCCAAGGATTTTTGAGGCAAGAGTGTTTGAGATTGTTTGGGAATGTTCTCGTCAAGTTTTGTGCACGAGTATATTGTTTCCTCTAACACCCGGTTATTTATTTATTTTAAAGCCGACGAAAGAAGAAATAGAAATAAAGTCCAAAGTCGAGGGACCAAACTCGGCAACGAGAGAAAGTTGGGTGAGTGGGGTATTTAAAGGGAGAGGGCAGCGCTTACCCTCTCCCGACACCCGAAATTCTGCTAAAGAGAGAAAGGGAGGAGAACGGGAGAAAAAGAAGAGAAAGGTTGGTTCTTTTAGATTCAAGCATGCAAAATCGTCGTTTAGCGGGTCTAAACAAAGCTCTACTTCTCGGTGTGGTTTGTGTGAGTTCTAGGACCCCTCTTTTACCCGTTTTCAACTGATTTGGGGCTGGAACACATAGTGAAAACCCTTTTTGTATGTGTGTGTGTTTGACCCATTTGTATGTGTTTGCGTGCGATGCGTTTGGAGTTTTTTCCGGGCTTGTGCGTGCTTGAATGGTGTTGTGGTATGCATTCCTAAGGTTTAGGATGGTTGATTTGGGCTTAGAAGAGGTTTGGAAGAGCTTAGAGGTCGAAAATGGCAGATGGGTTCGGGAGTGAGCTGAATTCTATGCAGTAAGGGCTATGCGACTGAATGGCATGCCAGTCGTGCGACTGAAGTCCACATGCATGCCAGTCGTGCGATTGAGATTAAATCGCATGAGAGTCGTGCAACTGGAGCCCATACGCCTGCTATTCGTGCGACTGAATGTCAATCGCATGGGGAGTCATGCGACTGAGTGTTCATTCGCATTGAGTCCATCCGCATTAGTTCCATTCACAAAAGACTCATCCTCATTGAGTCCATCCGCATTAGGTCCATTCGCATGGGTGTTCTTTCGCATAGGTTTTCATTCGCATTGGTCCATTCGCATGATGTTCAGCCGCGTGGTAGGCCATGCGACTGAACGGTGCCCATACGCCTAAGTAGGGCTTGTGCACTCGGGGAAAACGTAGTTTATGTACTGACTTTTGGGTGAAAGTGCATATATAAGTTTTGACGTGGGAGATTCCCGTAAGTTCATAAGAGATGACTGTTGTGGGCATAGAGGTTATGTAGGGCATGATGATGATGTTGCATGTTTATGCATGATGTATGTTATGTATGTATGATGTTGCCCTGTATGATGATGATAACTATGTATGTTATGTTCCTTGTTATGACGTATGTTTATCTTTTCCGTGACTTAGGTTGAATGTTAATGAATGAATGAAAGTATTATGTAACGTAAAGTGAAAGATAATGAAAGAGGAACATTAAGGAAGAATGCATGCATTAATAAATGATGAAAGTAAAGAAAGTCTTGCAAGCCTGGTATGTCGGGACACGCCATTAAAAGGTGTTAGCCCAACGGTGTGCAGGTTTGCTACCACGGAAGGATGCACATTGGGGTCTTTCTTTGTGATTGACCATTTGTATAGAACCATTGCTGCATACCCTAGGTACTATGACCAGAGGTGCGATGCACCGTTATAGCTGGTCTATGATAGGCGTAGGTCCAGTACCAAGAATAGTAGGGTATGGCACATGGCATTGGTACACCTAAACTCTACCCTAGGTGGTATGACCAGAGGCGCGGAGCACCGTTATAGTAGGTCTATGATAGACCTAGGTCCAGTACCAGGAATAGCAGGGTAAAGTTATGGTTGAAGGAAAGAAAAGATGTAATGATGAAAGATATGAAAGTTAATGAATGTACGAATGAAAGAATGAATGTATGAATGATTAATGAAGATAATAATGATATTATCTATGTGTACGTATGATGTATGATCGCATGAAAGTAAAGTATGGTTTCAACGGAAGAAAAGTATGTGTTATTTTATAAACCCGAACTCACTCAGCAATGTTGACTTTTATGTTTTTCCAGTTGGCAGGTAATGATTGCTGAGGATGGCACGAGGTGGCTACTCAGCTCTTTTGGATGACATCCATTTTTATATTGCTTTTGTGATGTAAAGCAACATGTGTTTTGTAACCTGTTAACGATGTATTATTTTGCAAAAGCTTTTATAATGAAATCAGATGTATATTTCGGTAATTCTGCTACGATGTTCTATGAAAGACAAATGTATTTATATGTTTAAGTGCGATGATCGACCAGCTATGAGCATCCCGGGAACGGGGTGTTACAAGTTGGTATCAGAGCCAAATTTTAAGTGAAATGGGTAAATTTTCAAAATGAACCTTAACTTAAACTGAGAATGGGACGGAAAGGGAAAGGATGCCAATCTGAGTAGCTGCATGCCATCATGTATTTTCATAATGTGAAGAGGTATTATGTGCTCATGTTATATGGTTATGTGATGTTTGTAGATTTAAATGCTGATCTAGTCAGGATAGGTAATGCTTGGGGTATGAAGAGTAAAGTAAGTGGCTAATCATAACAGGCCACTGTAATTAGGGACTTACTATACTTGACATAAACTGAGTTGTTCCCTTGAATGACTATGTTGGTGTTTGAATCTTTCGGTGTGCGTGTGAATAGTCGGTGGTAGATCTTCGAAATCCTCTTGTGGAGGTGGTCGTGATGGGCTTGGTGCTGAGCCGCGACCCAAGAGAGGAAGACCCAGAGTTGAAAAGGTGGTTCGCGAAGAACTAGAGACCCCTCATCTGGAAGGTGGTGATAAGAGTGCAAACCTGAGGGCCTTGGTGGAAGAGGCGGCGGTTAAAGAGGTATATCAGGTCATGCAGACAATCTTACCATCTGTGGTGACCAAAGTCATCAAGGCTGTATGGGAAGGGGAAAGACAAGAGAGGAATAGGTCCTCGGGAGGACGGGAACAACCGGAGCCTGAAACGGTTCCCTCTGATGATGAGGAGGAAGAAGAAGAGCCCATGGAGGAGGCGGCACGAGGTTGTAATTATGGGGCGTTTCAACGATGCAAGCCCCCTACTTTTGATGGAAATGGCACTGCTGCTACTGCTCATTGGTGGGTGAGAGAATTGGAAGCCGTCTTAAATATCAACGAGTGCCGGGTGGACCAGAAAGTAAAGTTTGTTGCCCATTCTTTTGTGGACTTGGCTCTATGCTGGTGGGACAATATAGTCCAAGCCGAGGGTTAGCAGGGCCATTGGGAGGATGAGATGGTCTGAACTAAAGAAGTTGGTGATTGAGAAGTTCTATCCTCATAGAGAAATGGATAAAGTTGGGAGAGAGTTCCTGCAACTGGATGCAGGAACCATGATACATGTGCATACACCACGAAGTTCAATGAGATGGCACGTCTGGTGCCGGATGAGGTGACACCTCTGTCACGAAAGATTAAGAGGTGCATCTAGGGTTTGGTCAGGGTGATGCCTCGAGGGGTAACAAGAAGGCATGGGTGGATGACCGCCGTGTGGCCACATCGAGTGTGGGGTCAAAAAGATGTGGCAAGTGTGGAAGGGGGCATGTAGGAGAATGTAGGTTGGGATTGAACGGGTGCTTCAAATGTGGGAAGACGGGACATATTACGAGGGACTGTCATGTGGTTTGGTGCTTTAGATGTGGCTTGGAGGGCCACATAAGTAAGGATTGTAAGAAGCCGAGGGCTGAGGGTTCCAAGGAGAAGAAGACGGGGAGTGAAGGGCCAAGGGCGGGCGCCAGGGCATTCACTATGACACAGGAGTAAGCTAGGACGGACCCTGATGTCGTTTCCGGTATGTTTCTGGTGAACCAAACATTAGCATTTGTGTTATTTGATTTGGGTGCCAGTAAAAGTTTTATTTCTGCTGCTTTCTGTGCTAAACTGCCTCTTAGTAGTAGACGTGTTGGTGCACCCTTTTATATATAAACTGCCTTGGGTAAGTCTACCAGGATTACCAAGATGATAGTGGGTTGTGATGTGGAACTTGAGGGTCATAAGTTTCCTGTTAGACCGTTCGTGATGACCTAAGGTGGTTTCGATTTGTTTCTTGGGATGGATTGGTTGGCGGACTTCAAGGCGAACATTGTATGTCACAAGAATATGATTTGTCTAACAGCGCCTGAAAGGAGTTCGGTAACAGTTTATGGGGATCGGGTCACGGCGATCCTGAAAGTAATATCAATGGCAGTGGGGGAAAGTGTATGAGGTGTGGATGTAGTGCCTACTTGGCTTATGTAAAGGATGTGGATACGCCAACACAATAACTCTCCGATGTACCGGTTGTGTATGAATTTCCAGATGTGTTCCCAGAAGACCTACCAGGAGTGCCACCTGACAGAGAGATCTAGTTCCAGATTGATCTGATACCGGGTGCCCAACCTGTTGTCAAGACACCGTATCGGTTGGCTCTGACATATATGAAAGAGTTGATGGAGCAGTTGCAAGAGCTGCTTAATAAGGGGTTCATTCGACTGAGTATCTCTCCTTGGGGTGCTCCAGTCTTATTCGTAAAGAAGAAAGACAATAGTATGAGGATGTGTATTGACTACCGTGAGCTGAACAAGTTGACGGTGAAGAACCGATACCCCTTACCGAGAATAGATGATTTGTTCGATCAGCTTCAAGGGCCAGTTGGTTTTCAAGGATAGACCTTCGATCTGGCTATCATCAGCTGAAGGTGAAAGAGCAGGATGTTCCTAAAACAGCTTTCCACACACGTTATGGTCACTATGAGTTTCTTGTCATGTCTTTTGGTTTGCTGATGAATCGAGTGTGTCGGGTGATGTTGGATAAATCAGTGATGGTGTTTATTGATGATATCCTGATTTATTCAAAGAATGAGGAGGAGCATGCCGGTCACATTTGGGAGATTCTGGAGACGCTGAGAAAGGAGAAGTTGTACGCTAGTTCTCCAAGTGCGTGTTCTGGTTGCACGAGGTTCAGTTCTTGGGTCATGTGGTGAATCTTGACGGAATTATTGTGGACCCGAAAAAGGTGGAGGCGGTGATACAATGTAAGTCTCCAAAGACGCCATCCGAGATTCGTAGTTTCTTTGGTTTGGCGGGCTACTACCGAAGATTTATTCAAGACATTCTAAGATTGCTTCTCCACTAACTAAATTGACCCGGAAGGATGTGAAGTTTGTATGCGGTCAGGCTCAAGAGAAGGAGTTCGAAGAATTGAAGGCAAGATTGACTCAAGCTCCTGTTCTGTCATTACCTGATGGAAGTGAAGACCTGGTGGTTTATTCTCATGCTTCCAACTCGGGGTTGGGGTGTGTGTTAATGCAGAGAGGAAAAGTTATAGCCTATGCATCCTGACAGTTCAAGGTTCATGAGGACAACTACCCTACACATGACTTGGTGTAAGGCCCCATTCCCGAGACGCTTACAGTTGGATCCTCATCGCACCTAAAACATATAATTACATTTGCCTTTTGAAAATATTGCAGCGGAATCATTCAAAAATAACATCTCATTTCATTATAAAAAGTTTGCCAAATAATACATCGTCATTGAGTTACAAAAAAATTGTTGCATTACATCACAAAAGTATTATATAAATAGATGCCATCCCAAAAGAGTTGAGTAGCCACCTCGTGCCATCCTCAGCAATCATTACCTGCCAACTGGAAACACATCAAAGTCAGGGTTGCTGAGTGAGTTATAGTTTTATAAAATAAAACATACTTTTCTTTCGTTAAAACCGTTCTTTACATTCATGCGATCATACATTATACGTACACATAGATAATAACATATTATCGTCATCGTTCATTAACATCCGTTCATTCATTCATCTTACTTTTATTCGTTAGTTCATCATTACATCTTTTTCCTTCGTCATCACCATGAACTTTACCCTTCATGCTCATGGTACTGGACCTAAGCCTATAATAGACCTTCATCCGTGGTGCTCAGCACTAAATGGTCATAGTACCTAAGGTAAAGTTCATGTATACCATTGTCATATGCTATGCCCTTCATGCTCATGGTACTGGACCTAAGCCTATAATACACCTTCATCCGTGGTGCCCAGCACCAAATGGTCATAGTACCTAAGGCACGCAACAATGGTTCATACATATGGTCAATCACAAAGAAAGACCCCAATGTGCATCCTCCCGGGGTAGCGAACCCACACACCATTGGCCTAACACCTTTTAATGTCGTGTCCCGACATTACAGTGCTTGCAAGACTTTCATCATTCATTAATGCATGCATTCTTACTTCATGTTCCTCTTTCATTATCTTTCACTTTATGTTACATAATACTTCATTTCATTCATTAACATTCAACGTAAAGCCATAGGAAAGATAAACATACACCATAATAAGGAAGATATCATACACAGTCATCATCATCATACAGGGCAACATCATAGATCCATAACATGCATAATGATGCAATATCATCATCATGCCCACAGGCTCTCTAAGGCCTCAACAGTCATCTTACATGAACTTAGGGGAACCTTTACGTCCAAACTTACATCTGCATTTTCCTCCAAAAGTTATAAGTTAAACTACACTTCTCCTCGGGTGCAACAGCCGTATTCGTGCGTATGGACACCCTTCAGTCGCATGGCCTCCATGCGACTGAACATCATGCGATTGGACCAATGCGGATGAACACTTATGTGAATGAACACCCAGTCGTGCGAGTGGACTTAATGCGGATGGACCTCATGCGAATGGAACTAATGCGGATGAGCACTTATGCGACTGGACCGTCAGTCGCATGACTCCCCATGCGATTGGCCTCAATCGTGCGAATGAACCACATTCACACCTCATTCGGCCGTACGGACTTCATTCGGTCCCCTAGCCCTAGCTGATGCAGATTGCAGTTCATCCTGAACCCAATCTGCCATTTTTGACATCCAAGCTCATCCAAACTCAATCTACGCCCAAATCAACCATCCTAAACATTAGGAATGCATACCACAACACCATTCAAGCACACACAAGCTCAAAAGCAAGGCTCAAACGAATCATACATACACATACACATACGCATACGGGTCGCACACATACACACTCAAAAACCCAATTTCAGATGTGTTCCAGCCCCAAATCATTCAAAACCATGTAAAAGAGGAGTCCTAGAACTCACACAAACGACCACAACAAGAAGAGCTTCGATTTGACCCTCTTCTCAATGATTTTGCTCACTCGAAACAACCCGAACCAACTTATTCTCCCTTTTTTGCTCTTCTTTCTCTCCTTTGGCTGATTTTGGTGGGTGTGGGGAGAGGGTAAGGGCTGCCCTCTCCCTTTATATACCCCAACTCACCCAACTTTCTTTTGTTGGCGAGTTTGATCCCTCGACTTAGGACTTTATTTCTTTTCTTCATTCGTCAGCTTCAAAATACATAAATAACCGGGTGTTACAAGTCCACCACCCTTAAATAGGTTTCGTCCGCGAAAGCGTTATTCCTCAAACAATGTGGGTAATGATGCCTCATTTCTTCTTCAATCTCCCACGTTGACTCGGATCCTTTCATGTGCTTCCAGTATACATGCACAAGAGGAACCACTTTATTTCTTAGCTTCTTCTCTTTTAGATCGATGATTGCCACTGGTTGCTCCACATTATTGAGCCATTCGTCTACTTTGATATCTTTCGGTGGAACAATCATGTCTTCATTTGCCAAGCACTTTCTCAGATGAGATACATGGAATGTCGGGTGAATTCCACTTAACTCATCTGGTAACTCCAATCTATAGGCCATCTCTCCAACTCGAGCAACTATTCAGAAAGGGCATATGTATCTCGGGCTCAAATTGCCCCTCTTTCGGAAACGAATGATACCCTTCCAAGGTGAGACCTTCAACATAACCCGGTCACCCACCTGGAACTCAATCGGTCTGCATCTTTTATCAACATAGGCTTCTGTCTATCTTTGGCTGCCTTCATAAAGGCCTTGATCTTTTCAAGCTTCTTAATCGTAGCCTCGATTACATCAATGCTCCCTAGTTATTTCTGACCAATATCACCCCAACAGACAGGTGTTTTGCATCTCCTACCGTATAGCATCTCATAAGGTGACATCCCAATGCCGCATCATAACTGTTGTTGTATGAAAATTCAGCTGACGGTAAGTGGTCATCCCGACATCCCCCAAAAATCAATCACACATGCCCCAAGCATGTCCTCCAATGTTCGAATGGTCCTTTCTGACTGACCATCAGTTTGGGGATGATAAGCCGTGCTAATTTGTAACCTCGTCCCTATGGCGTCGTGGAATTTATTCCAGAATTTGGAGGTAAACCGGGTGTCACAATTAGACACAATAGACACCGGCACACCATGACGAGTTATAATTTCCTTGATGAATAGATCCACCAACCCTTCGGATGAATATGTCTCGCGAATCGGTAGAAAGTGAGCACTCTTCATCAAACGGTCAACTATCACCCATATGGCATCGTACCCTTTCGGGGTACGCGGTAGCTTTGTAATGAAATCCATGGTGATGTGCTCCCACTTCCATTCCGGTATATCCAAGGGTTGGATCTTCCCATGCGGCTTCTGATGCTCGGCCATCACTTGCAAGCAAGTAAGGCACTTACTTACGTACTCCACTACGTCACGCTTAATACCCGACCACAAATAATATTTCTTCATGTCTTGGTACATATTTGTAGCACTAGGATGAATAGAGTATCAAATCTTATGAGCTTCATCCATGATCTTCATGCGTAGATCCCCAAACGAGGAATCCACACACAACCAAAGCGGGTTTTAACACCAAGTGTGTTTTCACCAAACTCTGCAACTAGACCTCTCATTCATTCAGAGTTAAGATGATCTTCTTTCAATGCTCATCTTGAAACTCCTTGACTTGCTTCATTACATCGGAGGTCATGATAAACTGATAAGCTTGCACCCGAATCGGCTCCGGTCTCTCCTTTTGGCTAAGGGCATCCGCCACCACGTTGCTTTGCCAGATGATAATGGATCTTGCAATCATAGTCTTTTATGAGCTCCAACCATCTTCTCTGCCTCATGTTCAGGTCCTTTTGCTCAAAGAAAACTTCAAGCTTTTGTGGTCAGTGAATATGGTGCACTTCGTCTCATAGAGATAATGCCTCCAAATCTTTAACTCAAAGATCACAGCTGCTAGCTCCAAGTCATGAGTAGGATATTGACCTCATGAACCTTCAACTGTCGGGATGCATAAGCTACAACCTTCCCTCTTTGCATTAATACACAATCCAACCCCGAATAGTGTTGAATTCTTTATGCCCAAGACACATAGAACATTGATGTGGTTAGTACGTTATGATCCAAGTCGGGTCATACCCAATAACAAGCTTAGCAAACCCCAAATAATATTTAATTGATGATATGATCATACAATTAAATAAATACACCAACTTAGAAAATGGGTTTTCTAAATAAGTTGCATATACGATTGAACAATTTATATGTATATTTTGTTTATAGATATTGTTTGTAATGTTATTTAAGTTACTTAAATAACATCAAATAATAAGGGAGTGTGAGTGTTTATACAATTAAAAGGTTAATTATATGTATAACTCATATTAGTGACTGGTTAATGTGTTTTATTGTTTTTAAGTTTTGGGGAAAACCCATGTGAATTAGGTATTCGGCCGCCCCCTTTGGGGTGGCTTCTTTTCTTTTCCCTAGTTGTCTTGGAACAAACACAATAGTCAAGTCATTCACTCCATTCTCTTCTCTCTCTTACATGCAAAAACCACAAGAAAGAAAAGGTTTCTCTCCTCTTGTTTGAAGAGTCTCACGACTGAAAGGTCTCCAGCAGCTCTTCTTTCGGTTTTCTTTGGGTGTTCAAATCCTAGCAACAAGTGTTTGTCATATAGCTTGGGGTATGCAACCTTGAGAGGACCTTCTTTGTGCCTTAGTCGTTTTCTTGGTGCACATCCTCTTCGCGAACTCTACTCTTTTGCTGCTGAAAAGGTAGTTTATGGCAGCCTCTTAATGGATGTCCATAATGTTTCTTTTATGTTTACATAGCTAGTTTTATTCACATGTAAAAGGTCCTTTGTTCTCGGTTTTGTTTGTAACTTTATAATATCAAGATGAAACTCGAAATTTTCAGTTCATTAACTATGTTATAAAGGTAATTTCCGCTGCGTTTTTACAAAGTTTAAATGGTTAAACTATGTATCTTGTTTTAACAAACCCCAACATTGGCATCTAGAGCCGGTTATGTGGATAGCTAGCTTGTTTTGTTCTTGTAATATTTCGTTTTATAGGACTTTGAAAACCCTTTTAAGGGCTGCTATTTTCATGTATTATGAAACCCCAAACTTTCAAAGTGAATCACACATGCTTGTGATTAAACTTTGAAAGATATGTATGTTGTATTGTTTATTTGTTTGGACAAGATAAAACCCGAAATTTCAGTTTATGTTGGCTGAAATTTTGTGGGTTTTAAGTGGGGTTTCATTGTGGTTTGGATGATATGATCATTGTTCATTATGGTGCATAACCTAGCCCTTGACCTTATGTTATTTGGATGTTTGTAATGGTTGTATTTATTCATTCAATTGGTTGTATAATCTTTTTGTGCTAGGTTTAAAGTGTAATTATTTATTATTGGACTGTAATAAATAGATTAGGTACTTTTCATTTTACTAGAAATCTTATTAGGATATAATATCTTGGAATATGAAGATGTACGCGTTAGAAGCACAAAGGAAAGACACAAGAACATGGAGCATTTGGATGCGGTTTCAAGTGGGAGGTTCATGGAAGCCTTTTGTGTTGTGTTTTGTCCCTTAGGAATGTCCTATGGTCCACACTTGTGATGGCAAACAAGTGTGGCCACTTTAGATGCTATGGTTATGCACTAACATTTGGTTGATGCATGGTTGTTTTGGTTATGAACTTGTGGTTGATTACTTATATATGTTGTTTGCTTTTTCAATCCTTTCCAGGATCATAACAACTATCTCAATGGGCATTAATCATTAAAAGTTATTAAGTTTTTTATGATTTCAAAGATTAAAAGGGGTTTTAATCAATGTACCATAGGGTATCTTGTTTTGAAAACATTCCAATATGTATACATAATGTTTTCTAAACTTGTATTATATTCTATTTAAAAAAAATTAAGATCAACACCGTCCTTTTACACAACACTTGAATCACTCGGGAACTCTTAGTGGGATAAAGGTCACCTAACCATTTTGAGGGAACTTGTGACTTGAGGTGAGAATGCCATATTCGTGGGATAAAGGTCACCTAACCGCTTATTTTGGCAAACTCACACGTTGTGTAAGTAGGGTCTCTGATTTGCAAACCATGTCAAATGGATCACCTACGATATGGTTTTCAAATGGTGTTGATGGGATTAACATGCCGACTTTACATATGATGTTTCAAGTCGATCCCATACCTCTAGAGTTGCAAATGGTTGTAATGGTCAATTGTTGACCACCTTTTAATTTAAATCGGGGATAAAGGTCACCTAACCACTATTTAAATGTAATGTTGGATTCTAGATTTTAATATGAAAATGACCTTAAAAGGTATTAATTATTAAAGTAACAATATCGAAAATACTAAAATTGATCTTTGTTAAATTTTGTAGATGGCCACCAATAATTATGATAATCATGATAATCATCCACGTCCGCCCAATCTTTTAAGAGCGATTCTCCAAAAGGAACGTTTAAATCATAACAATTTTATCGATGGTATTGAAACTTGAGAATCGTTCTCAAGAAAGAGAAACGATCATATGTTTTAGACGACCCTGTCCCCGATCAACCTAGTGAGGATGATAAGGAGGCCTATATTGATTGGATAAAGTACACTGAGGACTTTGTCCAAGTGTCTTGCCTTATGTTGGCAAGCATGACTCCGGATCTCCAGAAGGAGTATGAGCATCACAGAGCTTATGACATGATAACCCAACTCAAGGAAAAGTTCCGACAGCAAGCGAGGGTTGAGCGCTTCGAAACGGTTCAAGCGCTCCATGCATGTTGTATGGATGAAAAACAATCAGTTTCATCTTGCGTACTTAAGATGAAAAGTCACATTGACTACCTCAAAAGGCTAAACTGACCCGTCTCAAAGGAATTGGCCATGGATTTGATCCTCAATGGCCTTACCAAAAGGTTTGAGACGTTCGTGTTGAACTACAACAAGAATGCTTGGGACAAAAGCATTGGTGAGCTTCACTCTATGCTCAAAACGGCCGAGGCGGCCATGGGTAAAAGGGTTTTACCCGTTCTCACCATCCATGAAGGTGGGAACAAGAAAAGGCCTCATCCCGCACCCAAGGCAAGAGTTGCAAAGGGTAAGGAACCCGTTATGGGAAAAGGGAAAGGGGTGGCAAGGGTGCCACCCAAAGCACAGGAGAAGAGGCAAAAGGTTGCTTCTAATGACCCATGCTTCAAGTGTGGGGAGATCGGACATTTGGCAAGAAATTGTCCTGTCCATCTCCAAGAGTTGAAAGCGAAGAGGGATACCGGCAGACCTCAGGTACTATATACATGATCCATATTGATTTAAACTTAATATCCTCTAACACATGGGTATTAGATACCGGATGTGGAACTCACATTTGCAATTTGTTGCAGGGGTTCAAGAGAAGTAGCAACTTCAACAAAGGGGATGTTAGCCTCTACATGGGCAATGGAGCTAAAGTTCAAGTTGAAGCCCGTGGTGACTAGATCTTGAAACTTCCAAATGGTTTGGAAGTAATTTTGTACAATGTTTCGTATGCTCCTAGTTTGACTAGGAAATTATTTTCGTAGCCCTATTAAAACATTTTGGATATGTATTATCATTTATTGGAAATGAAATCCATGTTACTTTGAATGACATGTTTTACTTTAAAGCTATTCCCATCAATGGTAACTATGAATTGGTTCGTGAAAATACATTGAATGATAGCTTATTGTACCAAACTAGTACCAAGAAACTCAAATCGGATTTGAGTAACACTTATCTTTCGTATTGCCGTCTTAGTCATATAAACAAGAAAAGAATACAAATACTACAAAAGAATGGTATTTTAAAAACAAATGAATGTGATTCATTTGATGTATGTGAGTCTTGTTTACAAGGTAAAATGACCAAGGCACCTTTTAGTGGCAAAGCCGAAAGGCAAAGGATTTATTAGGTATCATACATTCGGATGTATGTGGTCCTTTTAAACATATGAAAAGGTACAATGAAAGATACTTCATTACCTTTACTGACGACTATAGTCGATATGGGTATGTGTACTTGTGAAGACACAAAGATGAAGCTTTTGAAATGTTCAAGATCTTTCAAAATGAAGTACAAAATCAACTCAATAAGTCAATTAAAATTCTCCGCACTGATAGAGTAGGTGAATACCTGAATGATGCTTTTAGGGACCATCTTAGAAGTTGTAGGATTGTCTCACAACTATCTGCACCAGGAACACCACAACATAATGGTGTGTCCGAGAGGAGAAATCGAACTCTATTGGATATGGTTCGATCTATGATGGCTAGAAGCTCATTACCTCTATCATTTTGGGGTTTTGCTCTGCTCTCTGCAGCCCGTATTTTGAATATGGCCCCAACCAAGAAAGTAGAAAGGACACCTTATGAAATATGGCATGGAAGGGTTCCATCATTTTCATATTTGAGGGTGTGGGGGTGTGAGGCTTATGTGAAGACTCCTACCTGGAACAAGTTAGAAATCCGTTCCACTAAGTGTATCTTTATTGGATATCCAAGGGATTCTATGGGATATTATTTCTATGATCCAATACAACAAAAGGAGTTTGTTGCCAAAAAGGGTGAGTTCTTGGAAACCAAGTTCCTTATGGAAGGAACTGGTAGTAGAACTGTAGATCTTGAAGAGGATCAAGAACCGCAACCCCATACATGTTTGGTTGACACTACCACTCAACATGAGGATGTTGAAAGTGATCAAATAGTTGATCAATACACAAAAAACCTTCGCAGATCTAGTAGAACTAGTAATCCACTTGAAAGATATGGATTTTTCACTGATAGATGCTATGTGATAGATTCTGATGAACCAATCACATACCATGTTGTGTTGTCCAATTTGAATTGTGACAAATGGCTTGAAGCCATGAACGTTGAGATGCAATCCATGTATGACAATCAAGTATGGGACTTGGTTATACCACCTCTTAACTCCAAAGTAATTGGAAGTAAGTGGATTTTCAAAAAGAAAACCGATATGCATGGAAACTTGGATACTTATAAAGCAAGACTTGTAGCAAAGGGTTTCACTCAAACTCAAGGGGTTGACTATGATGAAACTTTCTCACTTGTTGCGATGCTAAAATCTATTAGGATATTGTTTGCCATAGCTGCTCATTATGATTATGAGATTTGGCAAATGGATGTCAAAACGACTTTCCTAAATGGATATCTTAAGGAAGATGTCTATATGGTTCAGCCTAAAGGTTTTGTTGATCCAAAACATCCTAACAAAGTATGCAAGTTAAAAAAATCAATCTATGGATTGAAACAAGCATCGAGAAGTTGGAACCACCGTTTTGATGAAGAAGTTATTAAATTTGGATTCATCAAGAACGCTGATGAAGCTTGTGTATATAAGAAAGCTAGTGGGAGCATCATCACTTTCCTAGTCTTGTATGTTGATGACATACTACTATTTGGAAATGACATTCCAACCTTGGAAGGTGTAAAAACCTGGCTTGGAAGTTGTTTTTCCATCAAGGATCTTGGTGAGGCCGCCTATATTCTACGAATAAAGATCTATAGGGATAGATCAAGGCGGTTGATTGGTTTGAATCAAAGTGCATACATTGATAAGATCTTGAAAAGGTTCAAGATGGAGAACTCTAAGAAAGGTACAATACCTATTCAAAGAGGAACAATATTGAGTATGACTCAATGTCCAAGCTCAAAGGATGAGCAAGATAAAATGAAGGCAATCCCAAACGTATCTGCTATTGGAACCATCAAGTATGCAATGATATGCACTCGGCCGAACGTTTCATGCGCCTTAAGCATGACAAGCCGGTACCAGCAAAATCCTGGAAGAAGTCATTTGATGGCTGTTAAGAACATACTTAAGTACCTAAGGAGGACTGAAGATATGTTTCTAATCTATGGATCTGGTGATGAGGAATTCATTTTAAAAGGTTACACAGATGTGAGCTTCCAAACCGATCATGATGATTCACAATCACAATCAGGATACATTTTCATTTTGAATGGAGGAGTTGTCTCTTAGAAGAGCTCTAAATAGGATGTGGTGGCTTTATCAACTACAGAATTAGAATACGTCGCCGCCTCATTGGCAGCTCAAGAAGCTGCATGGTTGAAGAAATTCATTGCCGATCTAGGGGTTGTCCCTTCCATTCAGGACCCCCTAAAGATCTTTTGTGATAACGAGGGTGCGATTGCTCAAATCAAGGAACCTCGTGCTCATCAAATGACTAGGCACATTGAGCGGAGATTCAACTACATACGAGATGAAGTTGAGAAAGGAAAGATATGTATACGCAAAGTTCACACAGATCAAAATATTGAGGACCCTCTTACGAAGCTCCTAGGAAAGGCAAAGCATGAAGGTCATACCTGTGCCATGGGACTTCGATATTCTAGTGATTAGATATGATCTATGATTTCGTATTTGGATATTTGGAACACCCTTATTACTTGAATAAAATTATTTGGTTATAATATATCAATAAATGTTCCAATTTAGCATGTTTAATCCATGGGTAAATTGTTTACTCTAAGCGTCCGTAATCGTTCATACTTGTGGGAACAAATATGAGGGTAAGATTATTATAAATTTGGATTGGTGGATATTCATAACGAATGAATATAGAGCAATTGGTTGCTGCCAAAGTTCATAGATATTTGTGGGATACAAATATTGGACTGACCCGCATCTCAAATTTTACTACATGGAATCTTCTAGATTGATCATAAGTAAATTTGAGTAAAAGCGAATATCATTTGGTATCCTCAGGCCTGAGATACATATTGAGTTTTTTATATTCACCAAGTGTTTTACCTTGACCTAGTTCTTCACTGCCCTGAAATAATGGACAGTACGTAAGGCTATGTTCAGGTGTGACACGAAGTGTTTGTGAGAAACGTATGTATTCAAGATGGAATTTGTTCCTCTTATTCGTTGAGAGAAAGATGTCTAAGGCCTGATTAAGTTAAATCAAAAAGGAATGATCATTCTAAGTCATTGGATTTAACATGACATTTGTAACAAAAGGATAAATGTTTGATTCACCTAAATCATTTCAAGTTGGATACTTGAAGAGGATGATGTTATTGAATGGCTTTAAGTCATGCGTATTAAGGGTAGTGAACTGTTGTTAGGCGGTATTTACTGCTTGCATCAATCTTTTATGAATCTTGTGCAAGTGGGAGATTGTTGGATTCTTTATGCCTAAGACACATAGAACATTGATGTGGTTAGTACGTTATGATCCAAGTTGGGTCATACCCAATAATAAGCTTAGCAAACACCAAATAATATTTAATTGATGATATGATCATACAATTAAATAAATACACCAACTTAGAAAATGGGTTTTCTAAATAAGTTGCATATGAGATTGAACAATTTATATGGATATTTTGTTTATAGATATTGTTTGTAATGTTATTTAAGTTACTTAAATAACATCAAATAATAAGGGAGTGTGTGTGAGTTATACAATTAAAAGGTTAATTATATGTATAACTCATATTAGTGACTTGTTAATGTGTTTTATTTTGTTTTATGTTTTGGGGGGAAAACCCAATGTGAATTGGGTATTCGGCTACCCCCTTTGGGGTTGGCCTCTTTTCTTTTCCCTAGTTGTCTTGGAACAAACACAATAGTCAAGTCATTCACTCCATTCTCTTCTCTCTCTTACATGCAAAAACCACAAGAAAGAAAAGGTTTCTCTCCTCTTATTGAAGAGTCTCACGACTGAAAGGTCTCCAGCAGCTCTTCTTTTGGTTTTCTTTAGGTGTTCAAATCCTAGCAACAAGGTGTTTGTCATATAGCTTGGGGTATGCAAGCTTGAGAGGACCTTCTTTGGTGCCTTAGTCGTTTTCCTGGTGCACATCCTCTTCAAACTCTACTCTTTTGCTGCTGAAAAGGTAGTTTATGGCAGCCTTTTAATGGCTGTCCATAATGTTTCTTTTATGTTTACATAGCTAGTTTTATTCACATATAAAAGGTCCTTTGTTCTTGGGTTTGTTTGTAACTTTATAATATCAAGATGAAACTCAAAATTTTCAGTTCATTAACTATGTTATAAAGCTAATTTCCGCTGCGTTTTTACAAAGTTTAAATGGTTAAACTATGTATCTTGTTCTAACAAACCCCAACATGAATAGGAAGCATCATAATAAACCACAAGATCTTCGCTTCTATCAGGTAATGACAGAATAGGAGCTTGAGTCAATCTTGCCTTCAATTCTTCGAACGCCTTCTCTTGAGCTTGAACCCATACGAACTTCACATCCTTCCGGGTCAACTTAGTCATTGGAGAAGCAATCTTAGAGAAGTCTTGGATAAAACTCCTATAGTAGCCCGCCAACCCAAGAAGCTACGAATCTCAGATGGCGTCTTAGGAAACTTCCATTGCATCACCGCCTCCACCTTGCCAGGTCTATCATAATCCCATCAGGATTTACCACATGACCCAAGAACTGAACTCCGCGCAACCATAATGCACACTTGGAGAACTTTGTGTATAACTTCTCCTTTCTCAGCGTCTCCAGAACCTCCCGAATATGACCAGCGTGTTCAATCTCATTCATCAAATAAATGAAGATATCATCAATAAACACAATCACTGATTTATCCAACATTGGCCGACACACCCGATTCATCAGATCCATAAAAGCAGCTGGCGCATTGGTCAAAGCAAAAGACATTACAAGAAACTCATAGTGACCATAATGTGTGCGAAAAGCTGTTTTAGGAACATCATGCTCCTTCACTTTCAAGTAATGGTAACCAGATTGAAGATCTATCCTTGAAAACCAACTGGCACCTTGGAGCTGATCGAACACATCGTTTATTCTTGGTAAGGGGTATCGTTCTTCACTGTCAGCTTGTTCAACTCACAGTAGTCAATGCACATCCTCATGCTACCGTCTTTCTTTTTCACAAACAGGACTGGAGCACCCCAAGGAGAGATACTTGGTCTAATGAACCCCTTATCAAGCAGCTCTTGCAACTGCTCCATCAATTCTTTCATCTCTGTCGGAGCTAACCGATACGGTGCCTTGGCAACAGGTTAGGCACCCGGTATCAAGTCAATCTGGAACTCAATCTCTCTGTGAGGTGGCACTCCTGGTAAGTCTTCTAGGAACACATCACAACTGGTACATCAGACAGTTGTGGCGTGGGCATATCCACATCCTTTACATAAGCCAAGTAGGCGCTACATCCATGCCTCATACACTTTCCTGCCACCGCCATTGAGATTACCTTCGGGAACGCAGTAACCCGATCCCCGTAAACAGTTACCAAACTCTCGTCAGGCGCTATCAAACGAATCATCTTCTTGCGACACACAATGTTCGCCTCGGAGTCCGCTAACCAATCCATCTCAAGAACCAAATCAAAAACCACCAAAGGTCATAATGAACGGTCTAACAGGAAACTTATGACCCTCAAGTTCCACATCACAGTTCTCTATCATCTCAGAAATCTGGTAGACTTACCTATGGTAGTTTCTACATCGAACGACGCATCAACACGTCTACTACTAACATGCAGCTTAGCATAGAAAGCAGCAGAAATAAAACTTTTACTAGCACCCGAATCAAATAACACACAAGCAAAAGTTTGGTTCACCAGCAACGTACCGGACACGACATCAGGGTCCGTCCTAGCTGTTCGATTCTTTATGCCCAAGACACATAGAATATTGATGTGGTTAGTACGTTATGATCCAAGTCGGGTGATACCAATAACAAGCTTTGCAAACACCAATTAATATTTAATTGATGAAATGATCATGCAATTAAATAATTACACCAATTTAGAAAATGGGTTTTCTAAATAAGTTACATATGAGATTGAACAACTTATAAGGATATTTTGTTCATGGATATTATTTGTAATCGTGTTTAATTTAGTTAAATAACATCAAATAATAAAAGTGTGTATGAGTTATATAATCAAAAGGTTAATTATATAACTATTAAAACAACTAGTTTATCAAAATTGGAGATTGGTTTTGGGGGGAAAACCCCCTCCCTTGTACCCTTTCGGTCGCCCCTTATGGGGAGGGGTCTTTTGTGTTTTCATTTAACCATAATCCAAGAACAAGATACACACTCCAACTCTCTCTCTCTCTCTCATACATGCAAAAGACCAAGAAGAACAAACTTTCTTCCCTTTCTTGAAGGTAATCAAGGCTGGAAATCAGTTTTTCCAGCAGCTCAATCAAGGCTGAAAATTGGTTCTCCAGCAGTTTTTTCAAGGCTGAAAATCATTTTTCCAGCATCCTTCTTGGTCCTTTCGGGTGTACAAATCCTAGCAAGAGTGGTCTTTTCTTGATGCTTGTGTATGGATGCTTGAGGACACCTTTTCTTGGTGTCTTGGTCATTCATGAACCTCATATTCTTCCTCTTTCATCATGGTTTTCAGCAGCTTACAAAAGGTAGTTTGTATGTCTTTTTTGGTTGTTATTTGTTGTTGGTAACTAGTTCAAACACATATAAATGATCCTATGTTCTTGGGTTTGTTGAAGATCTGTTATTATCCTTAATTTTTAAGATTACTAATGATAATATTAAGGTATTAATCCGCTGCGTTTTCATAGTTTAAATGGTTAAACTACTTTGATTTGGTCCAACAAACCGAACATTGGCATCTAGAGCCAGATATGTGGATAACTAGTTCCATTTGTCCTTGTAAAATTGGTTTTATGGGGCTTTAACAACCTTATATGGGCTGTTTTGTGGTGATGATTATAAATCCTCAACCTTTCAAGGTTATATCTAACATGCTTGTGATTAAACCTTGAAAGAAAGATATCAAGTGGTTGATTATGTTTTTTGTTTGGACAAAAGACCTAAATTCTTGGTTTATGTTGGCTGAAAATTTAGGGTCATACGGGGATTTATTTGGTTCTTGTATGTTGTATATGATGTTTCATATTGGTGCATAACCTAGCCTCGACCTTGTGTTGATTTGGTTTTGAATGGATGTTTGTTTTGGTTGATTTCATTCATAATGGGTTGCAATATTATTCTTTTGTGTTTGTTTTTTGATGTAATTTATTTATTCATTCAATGGCAATGTAATAGATAGATTAAGTGTGTTTTCTTTTATTAGAAAATTTGTATTAGGATATAAATTTTGTAAAAGAAGATGCACAAGATGGAAGCCCAAAAGGAAGACACAAGAGAAGGACTTGAAGCATTTGGATGCAAGTTCAAGTGGGGGTATTTGGAGATCTAATCTTTGTGTTATGTTCAACCCTTAGGAAAGATCAAATGACAACACTTGTGATGGCAAACAAGTGTTGTCAACATAGTGGCTATGGTTATGCACATGTGGTTGTTTGATATATGCTTGTTTGATTATTCATTTTATGTTGATTGTTTGATATATGGATATGCTTAACAATCTAAATAAATTATCATAACAAGCTTAATTTTGTGGTTCCTAATCATTAAGTGACTAATAAAAGGTTACTAAAAGGATTAATGATTTCAAAATAAAAGAGGTTTTATTAAAACAGAACCATAGGGTACCATGTATTTGAAAACATGCGAATACAAGGTACATAAAGTTTTCATAACTAGAATTAATGGAAACTTAAATCCCTTTGGAAACAAGTTAACCACCATCCTTTTACATGACACTCGAATCACTTGAAAACTACTTGTGGGATAAAGGTCACCCAACCACTTTTAGGGAACTTGTGTGTTTGAGGTGGGCTTAACATACTGGTGGGATAAAGGTCACCTAACCACTTGTATGTGTAAACTCACACGTGTGTGTAAGTAGGACGACTTGAATTGGAAACCATGTGCATAGGGTCACCGAAGCATGGCGTAAAATGTTGTTGATGGGATTTTACATGCCGACTAACCATAAGATGTTTAACCGATCCCATAAAACTAGAAGTTGCAATAAGTTGCAATTGTCAAATGTTGACTACCTTGTTAATTTAAATAATGGGATAAAGGTCACCTAACCATCATTTAAATGTAACGTTGGATTCTAGATTTTAATTATTAATTTTCTATGAGACGTGTAAAGGGTATTAATAATTAAAATGCAATTTTTCTGAAATACTAAAATGAACTTTGTAATTTTGTAGCAATGGCCGCAAACAATAATGCTACCATCCCGACCGTCCCTACCCTATCACTGAGAACCATCTTAGAAAGGGATCGTCTTAACTATAATAATTTTATGGACTAGTATCGAAACTTGAGAATTGTTCTCAAGCAAGAGAAAAGGGCCTATGTCCTTGACGATCCTATTTTTGACTAACCCGACCCTGAGGATGTTGAGGCCTATGACGATTGGCTTCAATACACTGAGGATTCCATGCAGCTTTCCTGCCTCATGTTGGGAACTATGATTCCCGAACTCCAAAAGGACTTGGAGCATCTTGGGGCATATGACATAATTACCCAGTTGAAGGAAATGTTCCTTCAACAAGCTAGGGTAGAGCGCTTCGAAACGGGCGAGCGCTTCATGCGTGTCGCATGGAAGAAACCCAATCGGTATCATCTTATGTACTTAAGATGAAAAGCCATGTTGATCGCCTCGAGAGGCTTAATTGTCCCGTATCAAAAGAGCTAGCCACGGATTTGATCCTTAATGGCCTAACTAAAAGGTTTGACACGTTCATAATGAATTACAATATGAACAGATAGGACAAGAGTATTGGTGAGCTTCACGCAATGCTCAAAGCAACCGAGGCAGGAATGGGTAGAACGGTTCTACCTGTTCTCTCGATCAACGAGGAAGGCAATAAGAAAAGGCCATTCCCCGATCCCAAGGCAAATGTTACCAAAGGAAAGGGGTACATCAAAGGAAAGGGGAAAGGAAAGGCTAAAGCGGAAACTCCAAAGCCTAAGCTTAAGAAGCCTAAGGTAACGGAGAACGATCCATACTTTGAGTGTGGAGAGATAGGACACTGGAAAAGGAACTGTCCAACCTATCTCAAAGAGTTAATAAACAAGAGGGATGCTCGGCAAACCTCAGGTACAACTTTCATAATTCACATTGGTTTAAATGTTATTTCTTCAAACACATGGGTATTGGATACCGGATGTGGAACTCACATATGCAATTTGTTGTAGGGGTTCAAAAGAAATAGGCACTTCAAGAAGGGAGACACAAGTCTCTACATGAGCAACGAAACAAAAGTTGATGTCGAAGCCGAAAGAGACAATATTTTGAAACTTTCAAATAGTTTGGAAGTTGTTCTTAAGAACATAATTTAGTTTTCCCTTTTAGAAAAGTGTGGTTATGAATTAAAGTTTGTTAACAATGGTATTTATGTTTGTATGGATGATATATTTTATTTCAAGGCTATGTCTTTTAATGGAATCTATGAATTGGTTCATAATGATTCATCCTATAATAGCTCATTATACCAAACAAGCACCAAGAAACTTAAAATGGGTTTAAGTGATTCTTTTCTTTGGCATTGTGTAAGGCCCCGTTCCGGGATGCTTACAGCTGGTAAATCATCGCACATAAAACATATACTTTGCATTTAATCATTAAAACATTGTAGCGGAAACATAAACATATAGCATTTCATTTCATTATAAAAACTTTTGCAAAATAATGCATCATTTGTCGGTTACAAAATTTCATTGTTGTATTACATCACAAAAGCTTCAAACAAATGGATACCATTGAAAAGAGCTGAGCAGCTGCCTCATGCCATCCTTAGCAACCTTACCTGCCAACTGGAAAATGCATAAAACTCGGCGTTGCTGAGTGAGTTCTAGTTTTATAGCAATACATATTTTTCTTTCATAAAACCATTCATTCTTTTATAATCATATTATACTTTACATTCGTTCGTGATCATACATCGTACGTACATACATATAATATCATTATTATCTTCATCATTCTTTCATTCATAGTTTCATTCATTCATACTTTCATTCATTCATCATTCATTCATTACTTTCATCATCACCATGAACTTTACCCTTCATGCTCGTGATACTGTGCCTAAGCCAATAAAAGACCTTCATCGGTGGTGCCCAGCACCAAGTGGTCACAGTACCTAAGGTATAGTTCAAGTATACAATTGACATATGATATGCCATTCATGCTCATGATACTGGACCTAAGCCTATAAAAGACCTTCATCGGTGGTACCCAGCACCAAGTGGTCACATTACCTAAGACACGCAACAATGGTTCATCCATATGGTCAATCACAAAGAAGGACCCCAATGTGCATCCTTTAGGGTAGCTAACCCACACACCGTTGAGCTAACACCTACAATGGGTGTGCATCTCCATACATTTGCTTGCAAGCCTTTCTTACATTCATTCATTCATTAATGCATGCATTCATCATCATGTTCCTCTTTCATTATCTTTCACTTTACGTTATATAATACTTCGTTCATTCATTAACATAACATGTAAAGTAATAGGAAAGATAATCATACATCATCACAAGGAACATAAACATATCATTCATACATCATCATCCAGGGCATCATACTTACATAACATACATCATGCATAACCCTGCAACATCATCATCATCATCATGCATAAACATCAAGCACATAACATTACAGGCCCATCATACCATTTATGACCCCAAAAGTCAACTTACCTAACCCCGGGAATCTCCTAGGTGAAGCCTCCATTACCTCTTTTTCTCAAAAAGTCAGAATTTTTCTAAGTGTTCATCCGCATTTCCTATAGTCATTTGCATTTCCGACAGTTCATCTGCATTTGCTATAGTCCATCAGCATGTGCCTTATTGTTCATCCGCATTGTATTTACTTCATCCACATTCAGTTTACTTGATCCGCATTTACTTTACTTCATCCGCATTTGTCATCCGCATTAGCCTAACATCCGCATTTCCATACTTAGTCAAATGCTCATCCGAATTGACTCACTTTGCTTATCCGCATTTCCATACTTAGTCAAATGCTCATCCGTATTGACTCACTTCATCCGCATTGACTTACTTTGCTCATCTGATTTCTATACTTAGTCAAATGCTCATACGCATTGACTCACTTCATCCGCATTTCCATACTTAGTCAAATGCTCATCCGCATTGACTCAGTTCATCCACATTGACTCAGTTCATCCACATTGACTTACCCATTGGTTAATGTTCATCCGTATTAACCCTCTTCATCTAGATTTACCTCCAAACACTTAAGCAGATTTAAAAACTTATCAAGTGGGCCTGAAAAACTCATACTCAATTCTCATGCACCATGCATCATGTTGTAAGCTTGAATCTTACCCTTTAAGCCTTAGAAGCATAATCATACATCATCAAGCATGAACATAGTCACACATCACATCATAACATCATCATACACCTATTCAAGCACACAGGTCCGAAACCCAGTTAAATAAAAACATACATTCATGCATTTCCATCCCCAAAATCAGTTAAAACCAGTAAAAGAGGGGTCCTAGAACTCACCTTTGCAGCTTTTGAGTATGGCTTCCTCCAAAATCGTTTGCAAATTGAATTCAACTGCTTAGAACCAACTAAAAACATACCCAAACACATACACACACATAAGCATAAACCTGAGGATATGACCGGTCAAGAACACCATAAAAGCATGAATTCTTACTTTGAATGCGAATTCCTTCAAGTTCTTCCTTCAAAGCCGAGAATTTGCTACTCTTTCTCTCTCTAAAATCTGAAGATCAGTGGTGTATGTGACATATGGGCGGCCATACCACCTTTTACACCCACTTTTCAAACATTTTGTCCTTTTGGACACTTTTTACCCCTAGACTTGGGTGTTATCTATTTTCCTTCTTTTTATTCACTTTATCATTCTTTTCTTGACTTTAAATATCCAGGTGTTACACATTGTCTTCTTGGTCACATAAACAAAAATCGGATTCAAACACCTCAAAAGAATGGTCTTTTGAAAAACAAATGAAAATGTTTCATTCTATAAGTGTGAATCTTTTTTTACAAGCTAGATGACCAAGTCACCCTTTAGTGGCACTAGCGAGAGGGCAAAAGACTTATTGGGTATCATACATTCGGATGTATGTGGCCCTTTTAAGACAATGACTAGAAATGTTGAAAGATACTTCATTACCTTTACCGACGATTATAATCGCTATGGTTATGTGTACATGATGACACACAAACATGAAGCTTTTGAAATGTTCAAAACCTTCAAGAATGAAGTAGAAAATCAACTCAATAAAACTATCAAAGTTCTTCGTTCAGATAGAGGAGGTGAATACCTCAGTGATGCTTTTCAGTACCATCTAAGAAGTTGTGGGATCGTCTCATAACTTACACCAACTGGAACACCACAACATAATGGTGTGTTTGAAAGGAGAAACCGAACCCTATTGGATATGGTTCAATCTATGATGGCTATAAGCTCACTACCTCTATCATCTTGGGGTTTCGCAATGCTCTCCGAGGCTCGTGTTTGAATATGGCCCTGACCAAGATAGTCGATTCACTAAGTGCATATTTGTTGGATATCCCAAAGATTGTATAGGATACTACTTCCTTGATCCAACAGAGCAAGAGTAATTATTGCTTGAAAGGCTGAGTTCTTGGAAACTAAGTTCCTTATGGAGGAATAACGTATAGAATAGTGGAATTTGATGAGGCTCAAGATCCACAAGCCGATACATGTTTGGTTAACACTAGCAATCCACAAGAGGTTGTTGATGATGATCAAGAGGTTGATCAATACACACAAAACGTTCGCAGATCTGGTAGAGTTAGCATTCCACCTGAATGATATGGATTTTTCGTGAATGGATGCTATGTGGTTGACTCCGATGAGCCAACTACATACCATGAAGCAATGTCCAATTTGGATTGTGACAAATGGTTGGATGCCATGAACGTTGAGATGCAATCCATGTATGACAATCAAGTTTGGAAATTGGTTGACCTTCCACTTAACTCCAAACCGGTTGGATGCAAGTGCGTTTCAAAGAAGAAAAATGGATATACATGGAAACTTGGATACTTACAAAGCAAGACTTGTAGCAAAAGGTTTCACTCAAACTCAAAGGGTTGATTATGAGGAAACTTTCTCTCCTGTGGCAATGCTAAAGTCAATTAGGATATTATTTGCCATAGCTTCATATTATGACTATGAGATTTGGCAAATGGATGACAGAACCTCTTTTCTTAATGGACATCTCAAAGAGACTATCCATATGGTTCAGCTTGATGGTTTTGTCGAGCCACAACATCCTAAAAAGTATGCAGGTTAAAGAAGTCAATCTATGGATTGAAACTAGCATCGAGAAGTTGAAATCAACGTTTTGATGAAGAGATCAAGAAATTTGGTTTCATCAAGAACGCTGACGAGGCTTGTGTATGTGAGAAGGCTAGTGGGAGCATAATAACATTCTTAGTATTGTATGTTGATGACATACTACCTTTTGGAAATGATATTCCAACCATGGAAGGTGTCAAAACCTAGCTTGGAAGTTGTTTTTCCATAAAATCTTCGTGAAGGCACCTGTATTTTGGGAATAAAGATCTATAGGGATAGATCGAGGTAGTTGATAGGTTTAAATCAAAGTGCATATATTAATAAAGTCTTGAAAAGGTTCAAGATGGAAAAACTCTGAGAAAGGTATGGTACCTATTCAAAGAGGGACAATATTTAGTACATCTTAATGTCCAAACTCAAAGGATGAGCAAGATCGAATGAAGGACATCCCATATGCATCTGCTATAGGATCCATCATGTGTGAGATGATATGCACTAGATCGGACGTGTCATGCATGTTAATCATGACGAGCAGATAAGAGTAGAATCCAAGTAATTTCCTGTTAAAAGTATATTGAAATACCTTAGGAGAACTAAGGAAATGTTTCTAATATACAGATATGATAAAGATGAACTCGCAGTAAAAGGTTACACCGATGCGAGTTTCCAAACAGATCGAGATGATTCTCGATCACAGTCAGGGCATGTCTTCATTATGATAGGTAGCATTGTCCACTACAAAATCCGAATACATAGCCGCATCATTAGCAGCTTAGGAAGCTGCATGGAAAAAGAAATTTATTGCCTTCCTAGGGTGGTCTCTACCATTCAAGACCCCCTAGAAATCCTTTTATGATAACAAGGGTACGATTGCATAAATCTAGGCACCCTGTGCACTTCAAAAGGCTAGGCATATTGAGCAGAAATTCAACTACACAAGGGATGAAGTTGAAAAGGAAAAAATATGTATTCGTAAAGTTCACACCGATCAATACATTGCGGATCCACTCACCAAGCTCCTTGAAAGGGCAAAGCATGAAAGTCATACTTGTGCCTTAGGACTTCGATATTCTAGTGACTGGAATTGATCTGTTTAGTATTAAAATTATGAAACAATGTAATATTTAACTCTTTATATACTTGTGATATTTTTATTTATATTCATTTAAGCATATATACATCCATGAATATGTTTATTATTCTAAATGTCCGTAGTCGGTCATGTTTCTGAGAACAAATATGAACGTAAGACTATTATGAATATGGATTGGTGAATATTCATAAGGAATGAATATAGAGCAATTGGTTGCTACCAAAGTTCATAGATATTTGTGGGATACAAATAATGGACTAACCCGCATCTCAATTTTGCTACATGGAATCTTCTAGATTAATCATAAGTAAATTTGAGTAAAGGCGAATATCATTTGGTATCCTCCGACCTCAGATACATATTGGGTATTGATATTCACCAATTGTTATACCTTGAGCTAGTTCTTCACTGCTCTGAAATAATGGGCAGTACATAAGGCTATGTTCAGGTGTGACACGAGGTGATTGTGAAAAAAGCATGTAGTCAAGATGGAATTTGTTCCTCTTATTCGTTGAGAGCAAGATGTCTAAGGCCTGATTAAGTTAAATCAACATGGAATGATCTTTCTATGTCGTTGGATATAACATGACATCAAAAACAAAAGGATAAATGATTGATTCACCTAAATCATTTCAAGTTGGATACTTGATGTGGATGACGTTATTGAAGGGCTTTAAGTCATGCGTATTAAGAGTAGTAAACCGTTGATAGGCGGTATTTACTACTTGCATCAATCTTCTATGAATCTTGTGCAAGTGGGAGATTGTTGGATTCTTTATGCCCAAGACACATAGAACATTGATGTGGTTAGTACGTTATGATCCAAGTCGAGTCATACCCAATAACAAGCTTAGAAAACACCAAATAATATTTAATTGATAATACGATCATGTAATTAAATAAATACACCAATTTAGAAATGGGTTTTCTAAATAAGTTGCATATGAGATTGAACAACTTATATGGATATTTTGTTCTGGATATTATTTGTAATATTGTTTAATTTAGTTAAATAACATAAAATAATAAAAGTGTGTATGTGTTATATAATTAAAAGGCTAATTATATAACTATCTTAAAAAACTAGTTTAACAAAATATGAAGGGAGTTTTGGGGGAAAAACCCAATTCTTTTTTGGGGTTTCGGCCGCCCCTTCCCTTTGCTTTCTTTTGAGGTCTTGGAACCTTGAAACACCTAGAACACACACACTTAATCCTCTTCTCTCTCTCACATGCAAGAACCCAAAAACAAAAGGTTCTCTCCTCTTCTTGAAGAGATTCTCGGCTGGAAGGTGTTCCAGCAGCCTCTTGTTTTTCGTTTTTGGTGCTCAAATCCTAGAAACAAGGTGTTTGCATGATGCTTGTGGGTATGGATACTTGAGGACACCTCTCCTTGGAGTTTTGGTCATTCAAGAACCTCGCCTTCTTCAGCAAAATTTGTTTTTTTCTGCAGCTTTACTAAAGGTAGTATGTATGGCTTGTTTTGGGTTGTTATTTCTTGTTGATCGCTAGTTCAAACACATATAAATGATGCTATGTTCTTAGGTTTGTTGATGATAGGTTATTAGCATTAATGTTTCAGATTACTAATGATAATATTAAGGTTTTAATCTGATGCGTTTTCAAGTTTAAATGTTTACACTACTTTGATATGGTCCAACAAACCCAATAGTAATTTGTTTCACTATTCTTTCTATTAGAACACGATTATTTTCAAGTTTATTTAAACCAAGTTTCTTTGCCTAGATTGTTGTCCCCGATTGTCATTATGATTGATTCGAAGGATTTTTGAGTCAAGTGTGTTTGAGTTTGTTTGGGAATGTTCTCGTGAAGTTTTGGGCTCGAGTGAATTGTTTCCAAGGCTCATTCGTGTGGTTTAGTGTTTGGTTTTGGTTTTGATTTATATAATAAATACTATTTCCATTATGATTCGTAAGAGTGATTCCAATCATGATTATAATCAGATATAATTAGATTAGTTCACAAGTGTGTTTAGAGGGCTTGAGAATCAAAACATCATAGAAAGGGAGGGTGTTACGAAATGGCAAAAATTATCCATGTGTAAGTTGTTGTTGATTGATGTTGTTGTATAACTAGTTCCTCCCCTATTTAATTAATTAAGATTTCATGAATTCATAGATGCACTGGTCTATAGTGGAAAAATTTTGTTTAAAATACAAGTAATCTTGTTGACTTTGTCATGTTACCCAAATTTGAATGCTTTTTCATAGATCACGTGTTGCGTTTCATGTTTAACGTCTCATTACTTTCATTAACCATTCTAATATGTTTATCAATTGTTTCTAATAGAACACGAGTATTTTCGAGTTTATTTAAACCAAATTTCTTTGCTTAGATTGTAATTACGTATTTTGTTGATCCCTGATTGTCATTATGATTTCGTCAAGTTTTGTGCATGAGTGTATTGTTTCCAAGGCTTATTCGTGTGGTTTCGTGTTTGGTTTTGGTTTTGTTTCATATAATAGATAATATATCCATTTATGATTGATTAGAGTGATTCCAATGATGATTTTAATAAGGTATAATTAGATTAATTCACATGTGTGTTCAGAGGGCTTGAGAATTAAAACTCCATGGCAATGGAGGGTGTTATGATATGGAAAAAATTTTCCATGTGTATGCTATTTTTGATTGATGTTATTGTGTAACTAGTTCCTCTCCCGTTCATTTAATTAAGATTTCATGAATTCATTGATGCACTAGTCTGTAGTGGAACAATTTTCTTTAAAATACAAGTAAATTTTATTTACTTTGTCGTGTTACCCAAATTTGAATCCTTTTTAATAGACCTCGCGTTGTGTTTCTTGATAACGTCCTATTTGTTTCATTAACTATTGTAATTTGTTTCTCGATTCTTTCTAATTGAACACGATTATTATCGAATTTATTTAAACCAAGTTTCTTTGCCTAGATTATAATAACGTATTTTGTGGATCCCCGGTTCTCATTATGATTGATTTGAAGGATTTTTGAGGCAGGAGTGTTGAGTTTGTTTGGCAATGTTCAGGTGAAGTTTTGTGCACGAGTGTATTGTTTCCACGGGTCATTCATGTGGTTTAGTGTTTGGTTTTGGTTTTGATTTATATAATAAATACAATTTCCATTTATGATTTGTAAGAGTGATTCCAATCATGATTATAATCAGATATAATTAGATTAGTACAAAATTTGTTTAGAGGGCTTGAGAATCAAAACTCCATAGAAAGGGAGCGTGTTATGAAATGGAAAAAACTATCCATGTGTAAGTTGTTGTTGATTGATGTTGTTGTATAACTAGTTCCTCTCACATTTAATTAATTAAGATTTCATGAATTCATAGATGGACCAGTCCATAGTGGAACAATTATGTTTAAAATACAAGTAAATCTTGTTTACTTTGTCGTGTTACCAAAATTTGAATGCTTTTTCATAGATCATGTGTTGTGTTTCATGTTTAACGTCCGATTACTTACATTAACCATTCTAACATGTTTATCGATTCTTTCTAATAGAACACAAGTATTTTCGATTTTATTTAAACCAAGTTTCTTTGCCTATATTGTAATTAAGTATTTTTTGGATCCCTAATTGTCATTATGATTGATTCGAAGGATTTTGAGGAAAGAGTGTTTGTGTTTGTTTGGGAATGTTCTCGTCAATTTTTGTGCACGAGTGTATTGTTTCCAAGGCTTATTCGTGTGGTTTGGTGTTTGGTTATGGTTTTGATTTATATAATAGATACTATATACATTTATGATTGATTAGAGTGATTCCAATGATGATTATTATCAGGTATGATTAGATTAGTTCACATGTGTGTTTAGAGGGCTTTAGAAATAAAACTCCATGGCAATGGAGGGTGTTATGATGTGGCAAAATCTATCCATGTGTAAGCTATTGTTGATTGATGTTTTTGTATAACTAGTTCCTTTCCCATTCAAATAGTTATGATTCCATGAATTCATTGATGCACCAGCGTGTAGTGGAACAATTTTCTTTAAAATACAAGTAAATTTTGTTTTCTTTGTCTTGTTACCCAAATTTGAATGCTTTTTAATAGAGCTCGCATTGCGTTTCTTTTTTAACGTCCTATTAGTTTCATTAACCATTGTAATTTGTTTCTCGATTCTTTCTAATTGAACACAATTATTTTCGAGTTTATTTAAACCAAGTTTCTTTGCCTAGTTTGTAATAATGTATTTTATTGATCCCCGATTGTCATTATGATTGAATCGAAAGATTATTTTGGAAAGATTGTTTGAGTTTGTATGGGAATGTTCTCGTCAGCTTTTGTGCACGAGTGTATTGTTTCCTAGGCTCATTCGTATGGTTTACTTTTTTGTTTTGGTTTTGACTTATATAATAGATACTATTTCCATTTATGATTTATTAGAGTGATTCCAATGATGATTATAATGAGATATAATTAGATTAGTTCGCAAGTGTGTTTAGAGGGCTTGAGAATCAAAACTCCATAGCAATGGAGGGTGTTACGAAATGGCAAAAACTATCCAGGCGTAAGTTATTGTTGATTGATGTTTTGGTATAACTAGTTCCTCTCCTATTTAATTAATTAAGATTTCATGAATTCATAGATGCACTAGTCTATGGTTGAACAATTTTGTTTAAAATACAAGTAAATCTGGTTTACTTTGTCGTACTACCCAAATTTGAACGCTTTTTCATAGATCACGTGCTGTGTTTCTTGTCTAACATCCGATTACTTTCAATAACCATTTTAATATGTTTATCGATTCTTTCTAATAGATCACGAGCATTTTTGTGTTTATTTAAACCTAGTTTCTTTGCCTAGGTTGTCATAACGTATTTTGTGGATCCCTCATTGTCATTATGACTGATTCGAAGTATTTTTGAGGCAAGAGTGTTTGAATTTGTTTGGAAATGTTCTCGTCAAGTTTTGTGCATGAGTGTATTGTTTCCAATGCTCATTGGTGTGGTTTCGTGTTTGGTTTTGGTTTTGTTTTATATAATAGATACTATATACATGTATGATTGATTATAGTGAATCCAATGATGAATATAATCTCGTATAATTAGATTAGTTCACATGTGTGCTTACAAGGCTTGAGAATCAAAACTCCATACCAGGGAGGGTGTTACGAAATGGCAAAAACTATCCATGCGTAAGTTATTATTGATTGATGTTTTTGTATAACTAGTTCCTGTCCCTTTTAATTAATTAAGATTTCATTAATTCATAGACGCACTAGTCTATAGTGGAACAATTTTTTTTAAGATACATGTAAATCTTGTTTACATTGTCGGGTTACCCAAATTTGAATGCCTTTACATAGATCACGTATTGCGTTTCTTGTTTAACGTCCGATTACTTTCATTAACAATTCTAATATGTTTATCGATTCTTTCTAATAGAACACGAGTATTTTCGAGTTTATTTAAACCAAGTTTCTTTGCCTAGATTGTAATAACGTATTTTGTGGATCCCCGATTGTCACTAGGATTGATTCGAAGGATTTTTGAGGCAAGAGTGTTTGAGTTTGTTTGGGAATGTTCTCGTCAAGTTTTGTGTACGAGCGTATTGTCTTCAATGCTTATTCCTGTGGTTTCGTTGTGGTTTTGGTATTGATTTATATAAGAGATGCTATATCCATTTATGATTGATTAGAGTGATTCCAGTGATGATTATAATTAGGTATAATTAGATTAGTTCACATGTGTGTTTAGAGGGCTTGAGAATCAAAACTCTGTAGCAATAGAGATTATTACCATATGGCAAAAACTATCCATGTGTAAGCTATTGTTGATTGATGTTTTTGTATAACTAGTTTCTCTCCCATTTAATTAATTAAGATTTCATAAATTCATAGACGCATTAGTCTATAATGGAACAAATTTGTTTAAAATACAAGTAAATCAAGTTTACTTTGTCGTGTTACCCAAATTTAAATGCTTTTTCATAGATCACGGGTTGCTTTTCTTGTTTAATGTGCGGTTACTTTCATTAACCATTCTAATATGTTTATCGATTCTTTCAAATTGAACACGAGAAATTTCGAGTTTATTGAAACCAAGTTTGTTTTCCTAGATTGTAATAACGTATTTTGTGGATCCCCGATTGTCATTATGATTGATTCGAAGGATTTTTGAGGCACGTGTGTTTGAATTTGTTTGAGAATGTTCTCGTCAAGTTTTGTGCACGAGTGTATTGTTTCCAAGGCTCATTCGTGTGGTTTGGTGTTTGGTTTTGGTTTTAATTTATATAATAGATACTATAGATTAGAGTGATTCCAATAATGGTTATAATGAGGTATATATGGCTTAGTTCACATGTGTGTTTAGAGTGCTTGAGAATCAAAACTCCATGACAATCGAGGGTGTTATGATATGGAAAAAACTGTCCATGTGTAAGCTTTTGTTGATTGATGTTTTTGTATAACTAGTTCCTCTCCCATTCATTTAATTAAGATTTCATGAATTCATTGATGCACCGGTCTGTAGCGGAACAATATTCTTTAAAATACATGTAAATTTTATTATTTTCTCATGTTACCCAAATTTGAATAATTTTTAATAGAGCTCGCGTTGCGTTTCTTGTTTAACGTCCTATTATGTTTATTAACAATTGTAATTTGTTTCTCGATTCTTTCTAATTGAACACTATTATTTTCGAGTTTATTTAAACCAAGTTTCTTTGCCTAGATTGTAATAACCCATTTTGTGGATCCCCGATTGTGATTATGATTGATTCAAAGGATTTTTGAGTCAAGAATGTTTATGTTTGTTTGGGAATGTTCTCCTCAAGTTTTGTGCACGTGTGTATTGTTTCCAAGGCTTATTCGTGTGGTTTCGTGTTTGGGTTTGGTTTTGATTTTTATAATAGATACTATATCCATTTATGATTGATTAGAGTTACTCGAATAATGATTATAATGAGGTATAATTAGATTAGTTCACATGTGTTTTAGAGGGCTTGAGAATCAAAACTCCATGGCAATAGAGGGTGTTACGATATGCCAAAAACTATCCATGTCTAAGATATTGTTGATTGATGTTTTTGTATAACTAGTTCCTCTCCCATTCATTTAATTAAGATTTCATGAATTCATTGATGCATTAGTCTATAGTGGAACAATTTTCTATAAAATACAAGTAAATCTTGTTGACTTTGTCATGTTACCCAAATTGAATGCTTTTTCATAGATCACGTGTTGCTTTTCTTGTTTAACGGCCGATTACTGTCGTTAACCATTCTAATCTGTTTATGGATTCTTTCTAATAGAACACGAGTATTTTTGATTTAATTTAAACCAAGTTTTTTGCCTATATTGTAATAACGTATTTTGTGGATCCCCGATTCTCATTATGATTGATTCGAAGGATTTTTGAGGCAAGAGTGTTTGAGTTTGTTTAGGAATGTTCTCGTCAAGTTTTGTGCACGAGTGTATTGTTTCCAAGGCTCATTCATGTGGTTTAGTGTTTGGTTTTGGTTTTGATTTATATAATAAATTCTATTTCCATTTATGATTTGTAAGAGTGATTCCAATCATGATTATAATCAGGTATAATTAGATTAGATCACAAGTGTGTTTAGAGGGCTTGAGAATCAAAATTCCATAGTCAGAGAGGGTGTTATGAAATGGCAAAAACTATCCATGTGTAAGTTGTTGTTGATTCATGTTGTTGTATAACTAGTTCCTCTCCCATTTAATTAATTAAGATTTCATGAATTCATAGATGCACCGGTCCATAGTGGAACAATTTTGTTTAAAATACAAGTAAATCTTGTTTACTTTGTCGTGTTACCCAAATTTGAATGCTTTTTAATGTTTAATGTATGATTACTTTCATTAACCATTCTTATATGTTTATCGATTCTTTCTAATAGAACACGCGTATTTTCGAGTTTATTTAAACAAAGTTTGTTTGCCTAGATTGTAATTACGTATTTTGTGCATCTCTGATTGCCATTATGATTGATTTGAAGGATTTTTGAGGCAAGAGTATTTGTGTTTGTTTGGGAATATTCTCGTCAAGTTTTGTGCACGAGTGTATTGTTAACAAGGCTTATTCGTGTGGTTTCGTGTTTGGTTTTGGTTTTGATTTATATAATAGATACTATATCCATTTATGATTGATTAGAGTGATTCCAATGATGATTATAATGATGTATAATTAGATTAGTTCACATGTGTGTTTAGAGGGCTTTAGAAATAAAACTCCATGGCAGTGGAGGGTGTTACGTTGGCAGAAATTATCCATGTGTAAGCTATTGTTGATTGATGTTTTTGTATAACTAGTTCCTCTCCCATTCATTTATTTAAGATTTGATGAATTCATTGATGCACCCGTCTGTAGTGGAACAATATTCTTTAAAATACAAGTAAATTTTATTTTCTTTGTCGTGTTACCCAAATTTGGATGCTTTTTAATAGAGCTCGCGTTGCGTTTCTTATTTAACGTCCTATTAGTATCATTAACCATTGTAATTTGTTAATCGATTCTTTCTAATTGAACACGATTATGTTCGAGTTTATTTAAACCAAGTTTCTTTACCTAGATTGGAATAACATATTTTGTGGATCCCCGATTCTCATTATTATTGTTCGAGTGTTTGAGTTTGTTTGCGAATGTTCTCTTCAAGTTTTGTGCACGAGTGTATTGTTTCCAAGGCTCATTCGTGTGGTTTAGTGTTTGATTTTGGTTTTGATTTATATAATAAATACTATTTCCATTTATGATTTGTAAGAGTGATTCGAATCATGATTATAATGAGGTATAATTAGATTAAATCAGAAGTGTGTTTAGAGTGCTTGAGAATCAAAACTCCATAGCAATGGAGGGTGTTACGAAATGGCAAAAACTATCCATGTGTAAGTTGTTGTTGATTAATGTTGTTGTATAACTAGTTCCTCTCCCATTTAATTAATTAAGATTTCATGAATTCATAGATGCACCGGTCTATAGTGGAACAATTTTGTTTAAAATACAAGTAAATCTTGTTACTTTGTTGTGTTACCCAAATTTGAATGCTTATTCATAGATCACGTGTTGTGTTTCATGTTTAACGTCCAATTACTTTCATTAACGATTCTTATATGTTTATCAATTCTTTCTAATAGAACACGAGTATTTTTGAGTGTTCCACCCTGAAAGGATCATACATGCCAACTCAATGGGTGAATTGATGATTGTTCAGTTGGAATCCCACAAGTCCAAGATGAAATGCGGATGAAGATCTGCAAGAAAAAATAAGAGTGTTATCTTCCTCATTAGTTAATGCGGAAGACAAAACTCTGATGCGGACAAGTGTTTACTCTTCCGCATTAACTAATGCACAAGACATAATACTAATGCTGAAGAACAAGTTACTCCTCCGCATTGACTAATGCGGAGGAATAAAAAAAGATGCGGACAAGACTTTGATCATCTGCATTGATAAATGCGGATGACCAACCAAATGCGCACAAGTATTTGTTCATTCGCATTAATCAATGCGGATGACCAACTTACTAATGCTGATGATCAAGTAGAAATGCTGATCAAAACTCGATGACTGGGATTGTGTAAGAGTGATATTCTTACTTAGAATCGAATATGATAATCAAGTCAATGACTGAGTGCGGAAACAAACAATCAAAGAACATTCAAGCAAGAAAATTACTCATAAATGCAGTTTGTATTGATATATGAAAGTTGATAAGTTACACAGAATAATTACAACAAAAATTCTCTATCTATCAGTCGTGGCCTAAGTACGAGGTTATCTATTCTATTTATAGGCAGACAAGATGCCTTTACAAAATGACTATACTACCCCTTGAAAATGACTAAACTACCCCGCCTCTGACCATAATAAACTGAATGTGTCCAATCTTGATGTAACTATTGCTGGTGATACCATTCCAACCACAAGAATACACAAGAACCATCGAGTTGAAATCATTATTGGTGATCTTAATGAGAGGGTGACAAGAAGCAAGTCCAATATTGCAAACATTTGTTTGTTCGCATGCTTTCTATGTCAAACAGTACCCAAAAACATCAAAGAGGCGCTTCAAGACAATAGTTGGATTGAAGCAATGCACGAAGAATTGCTCCAATTCAAGAAACAAGAAGTATGGGAGCTGGTAGATATTCCCGAAACACAATACCCTATCAGCACCAGATGGCTGTACAGGAACAAGACTAATGATAGAGGGATAGTCATCAGAAATAAAGCAAGACTAGTGGCACAGGGATACACTCAGGAAGAAGGAATCGACTATGACAAAGTGTTTGCTCCTGTTGCCAGACTAGAAGCAATCAGAATCTTTCTTGCATATTATGCGTCCATGAAATTTACTGTTTATCAAATGGGTGTAAAGTGTGCCTTCTTGTATGGAAAGATTGCTGAAGAAGTCTATGTGAGTCAACCACCTCGCTTTGAAGATCCAGACTTCCCTCACAGAGTTTACAAACTTCATAAAGCTCTGTATGGTCTTCATCAAGCATGAAGAAAGTGGTATGAGACTCTATCATCCTTTCTTCTTGAACATGGGTATGAAAGAGGAAAGATTGATCAAACTCTCTTTAGAAGAATAAGAGGGAAAGACATGTTGTTAGTCCAGATCTACGTGGATGACATTATATTTGGCTCGACAAACAAGCAACTCTGCAAAGAATTTGAAGATTTTATGCATTCAAAGTTCCAAATGAGTGATGGGGAACTCACCTTCTTTTTAGGGGTGCTAGTCCAACAAACAGCAGATGGAATCTTCATCAACCAATCAAAATATGTAGAAACCATGTTGAAGAAATTTCGTTTTACTCAATGTCAGTCTATAAGAACTCTTGTGGATACTAAAGTGAAGATTGGACCTGACCCTCAAGGAAAACCAGTGGATCAGACTCACTATCGATCAATGATAGGTTCACTTATGTATCTAACAACCAGTAGGCCTGACATTATGTTTGGTATTTGTGTGTGTGCTAGATATCAAGCTGATCCAAAAGAATCACATGTGAATGCAGTCAAAAGGATATTCAGATATCTGAAGGGCAAACCAACTCTCGGATTATGGTATCCAAAGGAAGGAGAATTTAATCCCTATGCCTACACAGACAGTGATAATGGAGGATGCAACTTCAATAGAAAATCTACTTCTGGCGGTTGTCAATTTCTTGGTCCCAAACTAGTATCCTGGCAATGCAAGAAGCAGACAAATGTGTCTGTGTCCATAGTAGAAGCTAAGTATATTGCTGCATGAGCATGTTGCTCTCAAGTTCTCTGGATTCAAAACTAGATGCTTGATTATGGTTTTAACTTTTTGCATACACCAATTTCTGTTGACAACATAGCTGCTATCTTTATAACTAATAATCTAGTTCAACACTCAAAAACAAAACATATTGAGATTAGATATCATTTTTTGAGAGACTGTGCTGAAAAGGGTTTAATCAAATTGATTCAAGTACCAACAAAAAATCAATTAGGTGATTTGTTTACCAAGGCATTTGAACCTAGTAGGTTTGAATTTCTCGTTTAGTCAATTGGCATGATTAACCTTGACTAAACACTATGAAAAACATCAAAAACAATTTAAAACATCAGAAAAACCACAAAGAGAAATCAAGTTTTATGAAGAAAAGAATTCTTTGGTAAATGATATAATTACAGTCGTTATATCATTCACTGCGCTTACAAAAAATTTCAAAATGTAAAAGACTGAAATGACTTACCAGATATGTTGGTAGGCTCAACTTGGAAGAAAAGGTACATGCAGTGATGAATTAAAGACATATTCAATTGTGAAACACTCGCCACAAAGTACAGGTATGTATTGGCTTATCTGAATGTGTGTGTAGCAACCTAAACACACCAGGTAATGATACTTTATGAATCTCTTTCACCACATCATGTTTCATCTTTGTTTTGCTGCGCAAAGACCTAATGAAACTTGCATATAGTGCAGATGTCTTGATCCAAAAGATTCCTAATGTGGAACACATCCAAATATTGGATGAGTCAACAAAGTAATACATTCCAAGTGAATGAACAAAAGAATCCTATCATGGATCACCTTCCAAAGTGAAGTGAAAAGAATCCCAATGTGGATCAACATGAAAGGATCAAATTAAAAGAATCCCAATGAGGATCAGTGAAAATGAGGTTTCATGACTTAAGTAACCCGGTAAGAAAAGTTGTGAAAAAGTTCTACCATGCATTGTATAAGGAGGGTTGATTATTTCATGGTTATGTGTGTGAGGTACACATTGAATAATAAATCAACCAAAACATGATAAAAGTCATTTGCATCAAAATATCAACCAGGTATGAGTTTAAGAGGACAAACAGACCTTCAATCTTCAAGTTCATAATCATGTCCATTTAATCATAAAGGATGCACATGTGTAATGTAAGATTGATATGATCCCAACAAAGAGATTTTTCTCTTCATTATTAATATAAATCAAAATAATATTCAAAACTTTTAAATCTTTAAAGTTTCTCTCCAAATATGGACATAAACTTTAGGGGGAGTAATTTAAAAGGTTTGAGTAAGTCTAAATTTTTGTGTATTAAATTAGTTTTAAAAAAAACAAAACAAAAAGAGTTTTAGTTGGTGTTGTTGCAATAAGTTTTATGATTATATCTCAGCTTATGCAGATTCTCAGAAGCATAATAAGTGCAAGATTTGTCAAAATTGGGAAACTTGTATTAGTTGTGACATACAAGTCAATCCAAGCAACTTCAACAGCAACTTCATAAGCAAAATCAATCAAGGACACCATCTTAATAAGATGAATAATCAATTCAATCACATTAACTTTGGATTAAGTTCAAAAGCTAATGCAGGTAAGTGCATTAGTTAATGCAGGTGAAGGTAACCCATGCATGTAACTAATGCAGGTAACAATATTTTTTTGAAGTGCAACTAATGCGGACAATGATTTTACTCTACCGCATTAGTGTGTGAAGTGAAGGTGAGTTTACTCTACCGCATTTGATACAATTACAAAATGCGTATGAACTCTCTATCGTATTTGCTACAGTGCTGTGTTGACTTGTCAACCGCATTTGTAGCTGCACAAATGGACTTTGTTCTATCGCATTTGCTACTGTACATATACGGATATGGTAAAACAAGCAATTCAACTGCATTTGTTACAATGTTCTTTCTCATTTACTACAACTCAAATGCGGACAACCAAAAATTTCAAGTTTAAATTCCGCATTTGCAACAATATACAAATGCGGATAGAATAAAAATTAAGAAACAAGACTTCCGCATATGTAACAGTAGAGTAATGCAGATAGTCAGTCAAAAATTAAGCCTTCCGCATTAGTTACAGTCACAAATGCGGATGACCAAAAGTAGTCAAATGCGGACTGTCAATGTTAAAAGTTCGTCTTCCGCATTTGCTACAGTCAACAAATGCGGATCACCAAAATTAAACAAATTAATCTTCAGCATTTGCTACAGTATTGACTGTATCTGCTTGTAAACATATAAAATTTTTCAAATTGTATTGTTTGACTATTTAAAGGAATTCAAACGGGTCATTTAATACTTTTCAAATTTGAGAGAGCTTATAGTAAGACGAGCGCAAACCTACAGTACACCACCATCAACCATCATCATCATCACAAAAATTCAAAAATTTTGTTGTGTTTCTTCTTTAAACATTCTTGTTATCGATTCAGAACCACAGTTGCTTCGAAGATAAGGTATAACTTCAACAGATTTTGAAACCAAAACCTAAGTCTCGGACTGTTACCCTAAATCGAACAATGAACCAGAAAAATATCGAAAAACACCAAAATCAAACTCATTAATGTGATGTAATACACATTTTCGATCTCAATAAACATATAAATTGATAGGAATTCAACTGATATTGAAAACCATGATAATCGTGTTTACTGCAAAAAACAGAGCAAAGTGAAAAAGAAAATTGTCTAACAAATCCAAGTCACATTAACAAATCAAATTTGTTGGACCAAAAGAACCAATGAGCCTGATCAGGAAAACCTCTAAGTCCCACAGACATCACAACAACTACTGAAGACTTGATCAGCTGTTTGACAAAGTCTGAAGATTTCAACAGCTGAAGACTAAAGTACTGAAGCCTTCAACACCTGAAGATCAAAGTCTGAAGATCAACAGCTGAAGAACAAAGTACTGAAGATCAACAGCTGAAGTACAAAGACTAAAGACATTAGCTGATGACAACAGCTGAAGTTCAAGTACAAGTACTGAAGCTTTCAGAGTTTGTTGTAACAGCTGAAGAAGCATTCTTCAGTTGTTGTGATGGTTTCATTTCAGTAGTTTTCTTTTTCGTTTCAGTATTTGTAAAACGACTGAAGAGCATGTTCTTCAGTCGTTGTAGTTTCAGTAGTTTCTTTTTAGTAGTTGTAGTGATAGTTAACACTTAGCATTTTTGTAAGAAGATGTCAGCTGTTTGACATCTTCAGTAGTTGTGTTAACTATCAGTAGTTTGAATAAATTATGTTAGATGTCACTATCAAGTGACATCAGCAGACGTCACATCTCCTATATAAGAGGTGTTGACCTAATTGTATGTGTGACATTCTGTTACCACGAAAGCAAATATTGAATGAAATATATTTGCAGAATTGTTTCTATCTATAACCGTTTGTTCTTACCTTGAATATCTTTTGTGTTCTTGTGAATTAGCTAATTCATTGTTTGATTTCCGCTTCTATACTCTCTAATCAATCAAACGTAGATCGCTGATCCTAACAAGTGGTATCAGAGCAGGTTAATCATTGATCGATCTAACAGTTGATTATTGAAATTGCTATTTGATATCTATGTTTGATTGAATTAGCTTATTTGCAAGAACTGGTTATAGATTATTGAATTTCTGCCGCTTTCGCTTATTCATTTTGAGATCTCTCTTGGTTCAATTTGGTTCGTTGTGTTTTGTTCTAAATCTGTTATAGCTTAATTGAATTTGGTTGAATTTGAAATGACTACTCCTTCTAATGACCCTCACAATACCGGTTCCTCAACCAAGCCTCCGATGCTGGTTAGGACTTATTATAACATATGGCAACGAAGGATGCTTCATCACTTGTGTGTTAACAGTTTAGGTTGTTGGACATCTGTGGTACATGGACCACATAAGCCTATGGTAAACAATCCGGAAACCAATCAGATGGTTCCGAAGAAGAAGGAACAATACTCAGATGAAGATCGGAAACTGTTTGAGATTGATGCTAAAGCCCATGGAATTCTGGCCATGGCACTGCCTAATGAAATCTATTCAGGGCTTATGCATCATGAAACTGCTCATGACCTCTGGAATGCACTAAAGGAACAATTGGTGGAACTGATGAGGTCTTAGCAAACAACAGAGAAATCCTCGCCAACAATATGAGACATTCTCTTATTGAAAGGGTGAGACACTCACTCAACAGTTTGAGCGTTTTTCCTGTTTGATCTCTGAGCTGAAAATGGTGAAACAGGAATAAACCAACAGCCAGATGAATAACAGATTCCTCATATCACTGCCTGAGAGATGGGACACATACACTATTGTCCTACGCTCTAGTGCAAATCTGGATAGCCTATCTCTCACCCAACTTCATGGGAAACTGCTTACATTCGAAAGAGAGATAGAGTAGAAAAGGAAACTGTCATCATCAGGAAAGCTCAGTGATGACTTTGTACCAGAGAACACTAACTTGGTTGGTCATGAGTCAGAATATGCTGCATCTGAAAGAAATTATGATGAGCATATTGATTTCTCTTCAAACAGTTCTGATCATGCATTTGTTGGTATTGATAGTCATTCTGGTAGTAATAGTGACAATCTATGCTTCATCATGGATGATCTGAAGGGAATTGCTGATGATGATTTAGAAGAGATGGATATTCTAAGCCAAATGGCCTTAGTTAATATCAGATCTCAGAAGTTCTACAAGAGAACTCGCAGGAAATTTCCTGGACTCTCTGGCAAAACCAAAGTTGGTTTTGACAAGAGTAAGTTGAGGTGTCACAAATGCCATAGGCTTGGACACTTTTCAAGAGAATGTAGATCAACTGGATCTAACTCTTCTACACCCTTTGTGACTTTTCCTAGCACTAGTCTATAAAACAGAGGGCAACATCCTGCTGGTTCTGGTAATCAATCACACCCTGTATCTCGTGCATACTTTGTCCCCCAGGGTCCAATGTCATATCCTTTACCCTGCTATTACTTGCCTCAGCCAAATCCGGTTCAAGCTCCAATTGCACAACAACCACATGCATTACCTGAACCTCAACCTTCCCAATCTCATCAACAAACTCAACCTCAACAACACAGCCTTTTCACCCCGGGAGTTGTTGACTGGAGCAGTTTACCAGATGATTTGTCTAGTCATGAACAACTGTTCTCTGGTGCTGGTCAACATGGTGGTGACAGTCCTTTTGGAAATCTAGCTCTTATGGCTTTGGAGTCTACTGATACTTCATCCTCTAATGCCTCTACACCACTGGTATCACAGGTATCCTCTGAGGCAAAAGCCAAACTATGTTCTGAAACATGCATAGCCGCATTTGCATCTATTAGAAAAGCAGATGTAGCTTTAATTAACAAGAACATTAAGCTAGAACAAACAATTTCCAAAAGCAAAGCTGAATTTGAGTCTGTGATTAATGATAAGAATGATGAGATTTACAAACTTAAATGCCAAATCACTGATGATAAGGGTAGGGAAGAGATACTTCTAGAGAAGTACAGAGACCTCAAAGAAAACTTGCAACTACCCAGGTAGAGTGTGATCGATGGGTAAATTCTTGCAAGGGTTTTGAAATGCTTCTTAGTAAGCAATCTGCTTCCAATGTGAAGTTTGGCATTGGTTAAAATCACACTGCTCCTCCTACAGACTTTACTCCCAGAGCAGAGGTAGAATCTGATGGTGAAAGCAATAACCAATCATTTTCATCATGTGATCTACTATCTGATACAGCACCATCAGAAGTAGAAGTCAGTATTAATTCCTCTCAGAAGCTATCAGCTAATGTTGATGGTTCAAATGCTGACACTCACATGATCACAAAGTTGTTCACTCCAGGTGATATTTCACAAAGTACTGAAAGTACTAAAAAGAATGTCATAACACCTGGAGAACAAGCCCAAACTACTACATGTACTAAAGGAAAGAAAACTGCAAGTAGAAAGGGTGGGAAAACTACTGAAGAAGATATCAAGAAAGCAGGTACTAAAGCAAAGAAAACTGTTAAACTGATAGCAAACTGCTGAAGAAACAAGTCTTCAGTAGTTTGATCTTCTTCAGCAGATGATCAACTCAAGATGAAGAAAAAGCCATGTGAAATATGTGGCCTATTCAATCATCTTACTCATGATTGCTGGTATAAAAAGGGCTCCAAACTCAAACATAATGAAAACATTAAAGAGAAAATGGATAAAATGAAAACAGAGTTTGAAATCAAATTTGTACTAGCAACATCAAAACCTGTAACCCCAAAATCCAAAAAGAAATCCAAAAAGAAGGGGGTTAAACCGGCAACAGCTGAGGGTGCTCAAAGAGAGATGGTACAACACAGGAACTCATCAAACTCAAGCACTAATGTGTCTGATGAGCTGAAGGCTTTATCACAAAATTAGACACAACTTGTATGATGGTTCAACATCTATTGGGGAGAGTCAACCAATTAGATGCTCCTATGTTGAAACCACAGAGAAGAAATTCCATGCCAAAGGAATCTTCTTCTTCACCATCTCCTTCCCCTCAGGCTGTTATTCATAGCAAGTCTGTTAGTTTACCATCTGTTGATGTGAATAGACCCAAAACCAAAAAGGTTTCGGTCTCAAAAAATAACTAATTGTTTATGATTGCAGGGTTCTTCAACATGCCAAAGTAGCATCTGGTATGTAGACAGTGGGGGATCTATGCATATGACAGGGAACAACTCTCTTCTTCATGACTACTCTCAAGGAAAGAAGGGGTTTGTTTCTTTTGACAATGATGCTAAGGGTTACATCATTGGAAAAGGCTTTGTCTCCAATGGAGAAATAAAGTTTGATGATGTTAATCATGTCGAAAATCTCAAGTACAATCTCTTGAGTGTCAGTCAAATGTGTGATAAAGGCCATGTTGCTCTTTTCACCAGTTAGAACTGCAGGATTCTGTCATCCAAAGTTCTGAATTTGATTGATAAGGTGTTGGATGATCACACTCTCCTGAGGCCCAACAGGACAGGAAGAGTGTATGCCTTAGATCTCTCCAAGAAAATAAATATCAGAGGCCATCCTTGCCTATTTTCCAAAGCCTCTCCTCAGGAATCTAAACTGTGGCACAGAAGGCTGGGTCATGTTAATTTCAAAAACATGAATCAGCTGATCCATAATAGTTTAGTGAGAGGCTTACCAATAAAGGAGTTCCACTGTGATGAAACCTACACTGCTTGTTTAAATGGAAAACAACACAAAGTCTCATTCCCTCCTATTGAAGAGCCTAAGTCCACTACCTGCTTACAATTACTGCATATGGATCTATTTGGTCCCGTGAGAGTGATGAGCATGGCAAAGAAGAAATACTGTCTGGTAATTGTGGATGATTACTCCAGATTTGTATGGACTTTCTTTATGTATTCAAAGGATGAGGTTGCTCAGAAGATTATCAACTTGGTGTTGTATGTTGAGAAGCAGTATTCCCTTTCAGTCAAGTGTATAAGGAGTGACAATGGAACTGAATTCAGAAACCATACACTTGATGAATTTTATCTTTCAAAGGGAATCAAAAGGCAGTTTAGCATCCTAAGGACTCCAGAACAAAATGGAGTAGTGGAGAGAAAGAACAGGACCCTAATTGAAGCTGCAAGGTCTATGTTGGCTGACTCTGGTTTGCCACTGACCTTTTGGGCTGAAGCTGTTACATCACTTGGCTCCTCTAATTTCATTTTTCAAAGCATTTGGGTGTCCTTGTTATTCTCAACACAAAGGATCAACTCCAAAAATTTGATCCTAAGGTGGATGCAAGGTATTTTGTTGGTTATTCATCTACTTGCAAAGCATACAGAGTCTTCAACTGCAGAACAAAGATAGTTGAAGAGACTTTGCATGTGAAGTTTAATGAATCTCCAATGGACAAGATTCCACAAAACCCTGTGGAGTTGTTTGATTTGGACATACTGCAATATGTTCCTTATCAACCTCCAGTTGTTGCAGACCATGTGGATAAATCATCTTCTGCAGCATGTCTTCCACCTGTGGTATTGATGATGATGATGATAATATCAATACTCACCTATTCAAGTTTAGTGACCAACTGCCTGAGTCTGCTAAACTTGATGTTCCTGTAGCTTCAGCAGTTCCATCCACAACAAATGCTGATGAGATTTCTGATTCCTACATCTTTTGAGTTACCATCAAATTCTTGGTTTAAAGAGTCTGCATCAACATCTGCTGCTGCTGAAGGTTCTACAAACACTTGCACAGATATCATTGTTTATGACGAGCTGAAGAATCATCCAATGTCTCAAATCATTGGTGATATCAATGCTGGAGTTTCAACAAGAAGTCAATTGTCTAACTTCTGCTTCTATGCTCTCTTCATCAGTTAGCTAGAGCCAAAGAACTATCATGTAGCTTTAAGAGACAATGGATGGGTTGAAGCCATGCAGCTTGAGCTACTTCAGTTCAAGAAACAGCAAGTATGGGAACTAGTTCCTCTACCCCCCAGGTAAGTGTGCAATAGGCACTAAATGGGTGTTTAGGAATAAAACTAATGAAAATGGGCTTATTGTTAAGAACAAGGCTAGACTGGTTGTACAGGGGTTCTCACAAGAAGAAGGTATTGATTATGATGAAACCTTTGCCCCTGTAGCCAGACTAGAGGCAATTAGATTTTTCTTAGCCTATGCTGCATTCCACCATCTCAAAGTTTTTCAAATGGATGTCAAAAGTGCATTTTTATATGGCAAAATAAAAGAAGAAGTTTATGTGTGTCAACCACCAGGTTTTGAGGACAATAAACATCCTCAATGGGTGTATAAACTTGATAAGGCTCTTTATGGGTTGAAACAAGCTCCTAGAGCCTGGTATGAGACACTTTCCACTTTTCTTCTCAAGAATAATTTCACTAGAGGCTCCATAGATAAAACTTTGTTTATTAAGAAGGTGGATCAGCATAAGCTACTTGTCCAAATTTATGTTGATGATATTATTTTTACATCCTCTGATCCCCAGTTGTGTGATGATTTTACCAAATTAATGAAAAAGAGATTTGAAATGAGTGCAATGGGAGAATTACAGTTCTTTCTAGGTTTGCAGATCAAACAAAAGGCTGATGGAACCTTTATTCATCAGTCCAAATATACATAAGATCTTTGGAATAAGTTTGATTTACAAAATTGTAAGCCCTGTTCTACTCCCATGTGCAACACCACATAACTGGATGCGGATCAGAAAGGTAAAGCTGTTGATGAAACACTTTACACATGTATGATTGGGTCCTTGATGTACTAACAGCTTCTCGACCAGATATCATGTTTGCTACTTGTGTCTGTGCTAGATTTCAGGCTGCTCCTAAAGAGTCTCATTTGATTGTAGTCAAGAAGATCTTTAGATATTTGCAAGGTACACAATCTCTAGGTTTATGGTATTCCACTGGACACTCTTGCAAATTAGTTGCTTTTTCAGATAGTGACTATGAAGGGTGCAAGTTAACTAGAAAGTCAACTTCTGGTGGATGTCAATTCCTAGGCAACTGTTTGATTCCTTGGTAGAGTAAGAAACAAACATATGTTGCTACATCCACTGCTGAAGCAGAGTACATTGCAGCTGCAAGTTGTACCTCTCAGGTACTCTGGCTTCAGAACCAACTTTTGTATTATGGCATTACAGAGACTAAGATTCCATTATTAATGGATAGTGCTTCAGCTCTGTGCATTGTCAAAAATCCAGTCCAGCACTCTAGGACCAAACATATAGAGATCAGACATCATTTTATTAGGGATTGTTTTGAAAAAGGTCTGATTGATCCTAAGTTTGTGCCTAGTGCTGATAGCTTGCAGACATTTTTACTAAGCCTTTGGATAGTTCAACTTTCCAAAACCTAGTATTAAGGCTTGGTATACTGCAGCTAGAATAAGTGGTAACTACTGATGATCTCAGTATATAAGTACTGATGATCATTAGTACCATATCACATATAGTACTGATTCTGTTAAAAAACTGATAAAGTTACAACTACTGATGTAGTTATAACTACTGATGTCAGTAAAAACAGATAAGTACTGATGTCCTATGAAACAACTGAAAACAGCTAAAAGGCTGATGAGTAAGTCTTGAGGAAAGTATGAAACAGCTGAAAGGCTATGAATTGACGAAAACTACTGATGAGAACTTTTTCTCCTCAGTTGTTTAATCCTAAACAACTGATGACAAAACCATGTCTTCAGTAGTTTCACAACTACTGATGACTAAAACCAAGTCATCAGCTGTTTACAACAACTGACAACAAAACCATGTCCTCAGTAGTTTTACAACTACTGATGACTAAAACCAAGTTATTAGTTGTTTACAACACCTGAAGACAAAACCAAGGTCTTTAGTAGTTTCACAACTACTGATGACTAAAACCAAGTCTTCAGTTGTTTTCAAACATCTGAAGTCAAAACCATGGCTTGCAGTAGTTTTATAACTGCTGATGCCTAAAACCAAGACTTCAGTTATTTCAACATCTGAAAGGGTAATACCATGTCATCAGTCGTTTAAAACTACTGATGATTCACACCAAACCCTTCAGTTGTTTTCTGACCCTTCCCTATAAATACCCAATACCTAAGCCTTCAGCGCTTCATCCTCTCCAAACCTAACGTTCAAATCTCCAAAACTTCTCTCTCTTTAATGGCGACCATGCAGCTCAAACCACGCCATAACTGTGTTGCCTACCTCACAAAATCACCTTTCTGGACAAAGTTCAACAACGCCATTGATCTAATGGTCCAACTCCCTACAAGACGGCCTTCCTTCTAAATCCCATTATTCATGCCGAATCCCTTCACTAGTTTTGGACGAACGTCACCCTCACCACTCGGGAGAACAACACTGAGTCTCTCCAGTCGGTCGTCAACAACCATCAAGTGGTCATCACTCCTGATATACTTCGCCAAACCCTAAACCTGGATGATGCCACTTTTCCTGCTGGGTATCCAAAGGGCACAACTGATTTATCCTTTGCCCACCATGGATATTAGGGAAACCTTAGTGCCTCTACCATCCTGAAGAAACATTTCCATGATGCAGAACGTCTTATATTTCGCATGGAAAATGTTTGCTTAGCTCCTAAGACTTCCTCTTGGGATCAAATGTCTACAAGTGGCAGCAGGTATTATTCCCTATCCTTGAGCAACAAGACTTAAACTTTTCTGAAATCATTTTTCTTGAACTTAAGGATATGGCCTCAAAATCTATTTCTAACCGCCGGATATTATATCCTCGGTTCATTATGGCTATAATAGAGAATCAGCTGCAAGCTGATGGACTTGTTGGCCTTGGAGTCCCTGCAACGGCTGTATTGCCTGAAGTATACTCTAGGCACAACTCTGACCACACACTGAAACAGGCTGCCAAAGTGTGAAAACCCACACAGTTTGAACCCACAGCCACCACCTCCAGAACCAGTCCCTACCAAAACCTAAATCCAAAAAGCCAAAAACGGCTACTCAGGGAGATGAGTCCCCTGAGGATGCCACTGTACCACAAACACAGGAAGCACATACTGGTATTAACCCCCCAGTTGTGACAACGACTCAACCTGCCAAAGCCGCACATGTATCCTCTCAACAGGATCCTGTTGCAACCAATATTGGGGAACCCACACTGCTGGAACCTATCTCACTTGAGAGGGTTACCATTGAAGCACACCATTCACCCCGGGTGCAATCTGCTTCTACCCAATCACCACATGCAACCGCCCCCCAAAGTCCTACATTAATTGTTGCACAAGTGCTGAGTCAGTTGCACTCCTCACCCCTCCCAGATACCAATTACAACTGGGCATACCTCTATCATCGAGGGGGAGGATCAAAGTGCATCTGATAACCCACAGCATAGGGGTTACAATGTTCCATTTCCTAGTGTAGAAAAGGAGATTGGAACTTCTGGTGAGGCTGCCACTTATCCTGCTTCAGCATATGATCAGGATGTAGTTGGTACCATTACTAACCTTACCAGAGGCAACTGCTGATCAAGGACATAGTCCTGAGGCAGGAAGTCCCCAGTTCCAAGACAAAGGGGCACATGCTACAACTGATCTACACTCAGTGCATGCTCATCTTGATTCTATCAGGAGGTCAGGTGATTCAGTACCCACTGATGATGACCTGGGCTTCTTTTACGATGTCTTAGCCCAAACACCATCCTGGAAGAGGAGGTGAGCAGACTCAAAGAGCTGCTTGCCAAAACTTCTGCGGATATCAAAACCATCTGCCTCTCAAACCCCACAGATGGCACCTTCATCCGAAGTTCTCCTAAACACAGAGCCACTCCTAAATTCTCAGCCACCTGCCTCTGCTTCTGGCACTATTTCTCACGAACAGAACCCCCGGGAGCAAATAACTGCTATCTTCCAAAATTCCCTACCTCTCATCACACCTGTAATCACTGATATAGTGATCAAAGCCATTGATGAGAGGCTTTCCTTAGTAATACAACCCTTGATAGAAGAAGTTGTGGGCAAACAACTTTCTGACAATCAAACCCTTGCAACCAATGCAACCAAAAAGGGGGAGATTCAGTCAGTGAAAGCAAAAAGTCACAGTAGTGGAAAAAGAGAAGGAGTTGGCTGTGGAGATTGAAAAAGAAAAGGGGAAGGAAGCTGACATGGAGAAATCAAAGAAAAGAAAGAATGAGAAGGAGACTGCCTTGGAGCTGATGGTAAAAGAGGCTGATGCCGAACACAGCAGATCAATGGATAACATCATTGATCAGTTGTTTAGGCAAGGCCATGACACTAACAAACTTGACTCTGAGATTAGAAGATTAGAGATTGAAGAAATGCAAAACATGGGCAAGTTATGATGTGTTAGAAAGAGAAAGGCTGGAGATCATGATCAGATTTATAGCAAAATATCTTGGAAGATCAATGATCGAATCAAGGCTTGGTCCAGGGACAGCATCTTGGCAATAACCACCAAGATCTGTTCGTCTGAAGTATACACTAAAGGATTAGTTATGAAGCTTTAAATGAAGCTGGTGCTGGGAGCAGGACTGAACTAGCCAAGCTATCTAAAGCCACACTCACTTCCAAAATGCTAGAACAGCCTGTCAACATTCCCACACCTACACCACCAAAACAACACCCACCAAACCAACTCCCTTACCCTCAAAACCAATAGCCGATGATGTACCCCAGAAGAAGAAGAGAAGGGTATTGAGGCTAGAAGATAATGAAGAAGATGATGATGAAGATAGCTACCACTCTCAGCTATTATACAGTTGCCGAAGGCCACAAGTCACTCCTTAACAATTACTCCTGAAACCCAAGACAAATTGTGAAAGTGAAGCTAGAAGAAGAAGAACTTCACAAACAACACGATGAGGAATTGTTGAGGAGGGTTGACAAAGCATATGCAGCCACATCTTCTATCATCAACATGAAGAAGCAAGCTCTCAGATTATACACTCTTAAGCATACGTTTCAATATCAAAAGGAGAGAGTAAGGATTTGGCCTGATCCCAAGGTGTCTCACAGGATTCACAAGAAAAACATTCCACAGAGACACATTGGCCAGGTGAAAAAGATTGTAGATGATGTGATCTCCCTGGTCTTTGTAGTATCACCCTGGGAAATCCTAGAAGACTTCAAGAAAGCTTATAAAGCTAACCAAACCCCACACAAGATGCTTGAAAATAAAATGGTGAAAAAGGTTAGTTTATAAGAGGTTTGAAGAAGTCAGAAAGAATGCACTCCAGTTGTTTCTAGAGGGTAATCACCCTGATGAATTTGCTTATAGAATAATAACAACTGTGGAGCTAAAGAATGGGAAATAGGTCAAATACCTATCTGAGTACTATGGGCCTGAATCATTATTTGAAGGAGGTGCTGAAGAGCTGACCATGGAGGAACAAATTACCTTCCTTGAGGCCTACACAAGAGAGTCATACAGACTCATAGTAGGGAAGTAGATCTCATGGATGGGGTAACAACTCTGTGCCCAGTTCCCCAAGACAGAGTTCCCATTCATACTTTGCCAAACAGATCATTGAGACTTCTTCCCAGGCCTGTGCTTAAAAGGGTCACTTCTGAGCTGATCTAGAAGACAAAAAGACCAATCCTTCGCCATAATAAGTGGGACATCTTCAATAAGTTTAGAGGTTTTGGCTGTATTGGTTCAGGGGGAGTTTGTTGGACCAAAAGAACCAATGAGCCTGATCAGAAAAACCTCTAAGTCCCACAGACATCACAACAACTGCTGAAGACTTGATCAGCTGTTTGACAAAGTCTGAAGATTTCAACAGCTGAAGACTAAAGTACTGAAGCCTTCAACACCTGAAGACCAAAGTCTGAAGATCAACAACTGAAGAACAAAGTACTAAAGATCAACAGCTGAAGTACAAAGACTGAAGACATTAGCTGATGACAACAGTTCAAGTTCAAGTACAAGTACTAAAGCTTTCAGAGTTTGTTACAACAACTGAAGAAGCATTCTTCAGTTGTTGTGATGGTTTCATTTCAGTAGTTTTCTTTTTCGTTTCAGTATTTGTAAAACGACTGAAGAGCATGTTCTTCAGTCGTTGTAGTTTCAGTAGTTTCTTTTTAGTAGTTGTAGTGATAGTTAACACTTAGCATTTTTGTAAGAAGAAGTCAGCTGTTTGACATCTTCAGTAGTTGTGTTAACTATCAGTAGTTTGAATAAATTCTGTTAGATGTCACTATCAAGTGACATCAGCACACGTCACATCTCCTATATAAGAGGTGTTGACCTAATTGTATGTGTGACATTCTGTTACCACGAAAGCGAATATTGAATGAAATATATTTGTAGAATTCTTTCTGTCTATAACCGTTTGTTCTTACCTTGAATATCTTTTGTGTTCTTGTGAATGAGCTAATTCATTGATTGATTTCCGCTGCTATACTCTCTAATCAATCAAACGTAGATCGCTGATCCTAACAAAATCAAAGTTAAAGTCATAATTGTTAACTAACACATATGTCTCTTGTGCTGATTACATGGCAAATCTTACATGGAGCAAGCTCCATAACGTCAGCGGTTATCTAAACCTTGATGTGCCTGAAGCCGAAGGTCTTAGAGATATGATAAGATTCTTATCTACCACAAGGGTAGCATATGCCATGACAGTAAGACCAACAATCTATGAGAATCCCATCAGGTCATTCTCGGAATCAGCTGAAGTGGTTGAAGAGGATGGAATGAAAATTCTAACCGGGAGAATCAACAATGAACTCACTCTGAGGATCAGAGAAGAGTCAGTTAGAAGATGTTTGCAATTCAATGATAATGCAGATGATCCTCTTGAATTGGATGATGAGGAAATAACCACATTTTTCTCTGAAATTGGTTATGAAAGGAGTTATGAAGCAAAACAAATAGTCAAAGGATTAGTGGATCTGCCTTGGAGATTCCTAATTCACATGTTCCAACATTGTCTGTCTAAAAGGAAAACAAGATGGAATGACATTCCAATCCTCACATCTTCTGCAATCTGTGCTCTCTGCACCAACAGACAGTTTAACATGTCTGCATATGTATTCAATGGCCTAATCTCCAACATTCAAAAAGGGTTGAGATACAAGTTTCTAATGTACCCCAGATTCATTCAATGTCTAATCAATGAATCATTTCATGACATTGTTAATGAAGGACCCGTGCTTAACATTCCTCATTATGATGCAAGATCCTATAAGTACATCAAGAAGAAGTACCCAAGGAACTTTTACAGTGGTTCCCCTTCACCCCTTCTTCCTTGGATGCTTCAACAGATACATCAAGCAGGTCAAGCACAACCACCTCGATAACCCATAGCTCAACCAACTCCACAACCATCACCAATACCATCACCAATACCGTCCCCAATACCATCTCCAATAAAATCCCCAATACCATCACCAATGCCATCACCACAACAAATACCATAACCTCCTACAAAACCACGTCTTCAAACATTACCTCAACCATCATCACTTTCAACTCCACAACCAACACCACCATTGACCATTCTGTGGGGTTTTTAACATATTTATCAAAGCTCATATAACCTTGTTTATATGAAAACGCAGCGGATTTTAAGTTTATAAACATGTTAATAAGATGGTTATTAAACTCATTTAATAAGCAAACCCCAAACCATGGATCTTTATACGAAAATGCATACATAGAAATGAACATAAGATGGTGAAAATACAACCTTTGTAGCAGCTCAAAAACCAATTTCTTTAGGTGAAAGAAGATGAAAACGTGGCTGAATCTTCAAGGGAAGACCTCAAGTAAGTTATACCCCAAACCACCAACAAGCACCTTTGAAAGCTAGGATTCTCAACACTTTTTCACAGCTTTGAACACCTTGTTCCAGCTGAGTTTTTTTTACTTCTTTTCTGCCTTCTTTGGTCCGAAAATTCTAAGAAGAAAGAAGGGAGAGAGGAAGTCTTAATTTTGAGAAGAGAGAAGTAGCCCTTTTGCATGTGGGTCTTGTGTATTGATTAAGCAACCACCAACATTTGGTGGTGTGTTTTTTCAGCCATTAGGCCGAGAATAATGGGGTCCAATGAGGGGCTTCCCATTTAATTCTTCCACACACAATTTATTTCTAACAAGTTTAATCAAAACCCTTTTAAATAAACTTGTATTTTAGGCAAATAAGAAGACATGTGATATTGACTAAATAATGTTATTTAACCTATTAAATAACAATATAAAGTGCTCTCTTAAAATAATTAAACCCATGTTATTTATTCATTTCTCAAATGCATCTTTTATTTAGAAAACCATTTTCTAAATGTATATAGTGTTGATATCTATTTAATTAACCAAATAAATAAACAAATATTGCAGGTGTTTGTCTAGCTTGTTATTGGGTATGACCCGACTTGGATCATATCACATTAGCCACATCAATTTAATATGTATCTTGGGCAGATCAATTCTTTCAATCTCCCACTTGCACAAGATTCATAGAAGATTGATGCAAGCAGCAAATGACGCCTAGCAACGGTTTGCTACCCCTAATGTATATGACTAAGTGCCATTCAATAACATCATCCTCTTCAAGTACCTTACTTGAAATGTTTTAGGTGAATCAATCATCTATCCTTTTGTTACAGATGTCATGTAAATCCAAGAGACACAGAATTGTCATTCTCCGATGATTTAACTTTAACAGGCCTTAGACATCTAACTCTTAACGAATAAGAGGAACAAATTCCATCTTGACTACATACGTTCTCACAATCACCTCATATCATATCTGAACTCAGCCTTATGTACTGCCAATATTTCAGAACAGCAAAGAACTAAGTCAAAGTACAATACATGGTGAATATCAAGACCCAATATGTATCTCAGGTTTGAGGATACAATGATATTCGCCTTTACTCAATATCTCTTATGACTAATCACAAAGATTCTATGAAGAAATAATTGAGAGCGGGTCAGTCCTATACCTATATCCCATAGATATCATTGAACTTTGGTAGCAACCTCTTGCTTTATATTCATACCTTATGAATATCAACCAATCCAAGTTTATTATAGTCTTACATTCACAGTTGTTCCCACAAGCATGATCGACTACGGACGTTTAGAATAACTTATTTATTCACGGATTTAAACATGCTAAAATAGAAGAACAAATGAAAGTTATAGCCATATAATTAAGCCTAAAAACATAAGTTCCAATATCCAAATACCAATATAAAATCAAATCCAGTCACTGAATATCTAAGTCCCATGGCACAAACATGACCTTCATGCTTTGCCTTTTCAAGGAGTTTTGTGAGTGGATCCGCAATGTTTTTATCAGTGTGAACTTTGCAAATACATATCTTTCCCTTTTCAACTTCATCCCTTATGTAGTTGAATCTCCGCTCAATGTGCCTTGTTTTCTGATGTGCACGGGGTTCCTTGATTTGTGCAATCGCACCCTCGTTATCACAAAGAATCTCCAGAGGATCCTGGATGGAAGGGATTACCCCTAGATCGGCTATGAATTTCTTCAACCATGCAGCTTCCTGTGCTGCCAATTAAGCGGTGATGTATTCTGACTCTGTAGTGGACAATGCTACGACTTCTTGCTTTGAGCTTTTCCAAGAAACAGCTCCCCCATTCAGGATAAATATGTACCCCGATTGAGATTGTGAATCATCTCGATCGGTTTGGAAACTCGCATCCGTGTATCCCTTTACAACGAGTTCCTCTTCACCAGACCCGTAGATTAAGAACATGTCCTTAGTCCTCCTTAGATACTTTAGGATGTTCTTGACAGCCATCCAATGACTATCACCAGGGTTATGCTGGTATCTACTTGTCATGCTTAAAGCGTATGACACGTTCGGTCTAGTGCATATCATTGCATACATGATGGATCCTATAGCAGATGCATATGGGACTGCCTTCATTTTATTCTGCTCCTCCTTTGAGCTTGGACATTAAGTCGTACTGAATATTGTCCCTCTCTGAATAGGTACAGTACCTTTCTTAGAGTTTTCCATCTTGAACCTTTTCAAGATTTTGTCAATGTATGCACTTTGATTCAAACCAATCAGCCGCCTCGATCTATCCCCATAGATCTTTATTCCTAGAATATAGGCGGCTTCACCAAGATCCTTAATGGAAAAGCAGCTTCCAAGCCAGGCTTTTACACCTTCCATTGTTGGAACGTCATTCCCAAACAGTAGAATGTCATCGACGTATAATACTAGGAAAGTTATAGTGCTCCCACTAGCCTTCTTATACACAAAAGCCTCATCAGCGTTTTTGATGAAGCCAAATTTCTTGACTTCCTCATCAAAACGGTAATTCCAGCTTCTTGATGCTTGTTTCAATCCATAGATTGATTTCTTTAACTTGCATACTTTATTAGGATTTTGGATTAACAAAACCTTCAGGCTGAACCATATAGACATCTTCTTCAAGATATCCATTCAGGAAAGCGGTTTTGACATCCATTTGCCAAATTTCATAATCATAATGAGCAGCTATGGCAAACAATATCCTTATTGACTTTAGCATCACAACAGGTGAGAAAGTTTCATCATAATCAACTCCATGAGTTTGAGTAAAACCCTTTGCTACAAGTCTAGCCTTATAAGTATCCAAGTTTCCATGCATGTCAGTTTTCTTCTTGAAAATCCACTTACTTCCAACTACTTTGGAGTTAGGAGGTGGTACAACAAGTTCCCAAACTTGATTATCATGCATGGATTGCATCTCAACATTCATGGCTTCAAGCCATTTGTCACAATCCGAATTGGACACTGCATCATGGTATGTGGTTGGTTCATCTGATTCTACCACATAGCATCCACCCATGAAGGATCCGTATCTTTCAGGTGGATTACTAGTTCTGCCATTTCTGCGAACGTTTTGTGTGTATCGATCAATCACTTGATCATTTTCAACATCCTCATGTTGAGTGCTGGTTTCAACCAAATGTGCACTGGGTTGTGGTTCTTGATCCTCCTCAAGATCCACTGTTCTACTGCTAGTTCCTTCCATAAGGAACTTTGCTTCTAAGAACTCACCCTTTCTAGCAACAAACACCTTTCGTTCACTGGATCATAGAAATAATATCCCATAGAATCTCTAGGGTATCCTACAAAAAGCACTTGGTGGATCGGACTTCCAATTTGTTTGGGGTGGGAGTCTTAACATAAGCCTCACAACCCCAAATCCTTAAGTATGATAGGGATGGAACTCTTCCATTCCATATCTCAAAAGGTGTCCTTTCCACCTTTTTGGTTGGGGCCATATTTAAAATACGGGCCGCGGAGAGCAAAGCGAAACCCCAAAATGATAGAGGTAATGTGCTTCTAGCCATCATAGATCGGACCATATCCAATAAGGTTCGATTCCTCCTCTCAGACACACCATTATGTGTGGTGTTCCAGGTGGAGTGAGTTGTGAGACAATCCCACAACTCCTATGATGATTTTGAAAAACATCACTTAGGTATTCACCACCCCTATCGGTGCGGAGAACTTTAATAGATTTGTTGAGCTGATTTTCTACTTCATTCTTGAAGATTTTGAACATTTCAAAAGCTTCATCTTTGTGCCTTAATAAGTACACGTACCCATAGCGACTATAATCGTCGGTAAAGGTAATGAAGTATCTTTCACCATTCCTAGTCATTGGCTTAAAAGGACCACATACATCTGAATGTATGATACCTAATAAATCTTTTGCCCTTTCGTTAGTTCCACCAAAGGGTGCCTTAGTCATTTTTCCTTGTAAACAAGATTCACATACATCATATGAATCACATTCATTTGTTTTTAAAATACCATTCTTTTGAAATGTTTGTATACATTTCTTGTTTATATGACCAAGACGACAATGCCAAAGGTAGGTATCACTCAAATCTAATTTGAGCCTTTTGGTGGTTGCTGGTATATTGAGCTATCATATGTTGTGTTTTCATGAACCAATTCATAAATTCCATTACAAGGTATTGTCTTAAAATAAAACATATGATTTAAAGAAACATGAATATCATTGCCAACAAACTTCAAATCATAATCATATTGTCTTAAACGGGAAATAGAAATTATGTTCCTAGTCAAACTAGGAGCATATAATACATTATATAAAATGACTTCCTAACCACTTAGAAGCTTCAAAATGTAGTCTCCTTGTGCTTCCACGTGAACCTTTGCACCATTGCCCATGAGAGACTTATTTCCCCTTTTGAATAATGCTCATTCTTTTGAACCCCTGCAACAAATTGCAAATGTGAGTTCCACATCCGGTATCTATACCCATGTGTTAGAAGAACGAACATTAGCTCAACATGTATCATGTAAATGACAGGTTTGCTAGAACACAAAATCCATGTTTAACCATTTAAACTTTCAGAAAACGCAGCGGATATGTAGCTCTTAAAACCGATTTTAAAGCTGAAAATTTCATGTTCTTAGTTATGTTTTAAGATGGAAAACAAACCCAAATCAAAAAGGATCATTTATGTGAATGAACAAGCTATGAACATAATGAAATGCACATAAAATCACAGCTATATAAACCTGTGATTAACTACCTTTCTGCAGCTGAAATGTCGACCAAGAATGGAGGTGTTAGATGCACCAAAAACGACCAAGACTTCAAGAGAAGAAGCCCTCAAGTGTCTATACCCCAAGCCCTTGCAAAGCACCTTCTTGTTAGGAAGAAACACCACAAAAACCTTCGAAACCCACAAAGGAAAGCTGCTAGAACCGAGTTTGTTGGGAGAGAAGAGAGAGTTTTTGGTTGGTTTGCATGTGTTGAGTGTGTTGAGAAAAATGAAGACCCCAAAAACATTTATGATGTGTGTAGTCTTTCAAAATAAAAGAACCAATGATATGTTAGGGGGGTGGCCGAAATTTAAGTTAAAAAGGGTTCCCCCTTTAAATTTTATCACACAATCATACATTAATGGTCTTTTAACTAGACATGCAATTAACCATTTAATTGCATGTACAAGTTATATAACTTAGACAATTAACCATTTAACTTATAAGTTATAATTTCTCATTATTATTTGATGTCATCTAACTAATTTAAATGACATTTCAAATAATATTATTGAACAAAATATCCTAATAAGTTGTTCCCTCTCATATGCAACTTATTTAGAAAACCCATTTTCTAAATTGGTGTAAATATTTAATTGCATGATCATATCATTAATAAATATTAATTGGTGTTTGCTAAGCTTGTTATTGGGTATAACCCGACTTGGATCATAACGTACTAACCGCATCAATGTTCTACGTGTCTTGGGCATATAGAATCCTACAATCTCCCACTTGCACAAGATTCGTAGAGGATTGATGCAAGCAGGAAATACCGCCTAACAACGGTTCACTACCCTTAATACGCATGACTTATAGCCATTCAATAACATCAGTCCATTCAAGTATCCTACTTGAAATGATTTAGGTGAATCAATCATCTATCCTTTTGTCACACATGTCATGTTAAATCCAAGAACATAGAATGATCATTTCTTGTTGATTTAACTTGTCAGGCCTTAGACATCTAACTCTCAACAAATAAGAGGAACAAATTCCATCTTGACTACATACGTTTTCACAAACACCTCATGTTATATCTGAACATACCCTTATGTACTGTCCACTATTTTAGGACAGTGAAGAATTAGCTCAAGGTATAATACTTAGTGAATATCAAAACTCAATATGTATCTCAGGTCGGAGGATACCAAATGATATTCGCCTTTACTCAAATTTACTTATGATCAATCATTAAGATTCCATGTAGTAAAATTTGAGATGCGGGTTAGTGCAATATTTGTGTCCCACAAATATCTATGAACTTTGGTAGCAACCCATTGCTCTATATTCATCCTTATGAATATCAACCAATCCAAGTTCATAATAATCTTACTCTCACACTTGTTCCTATAAGTATGAGTGACTACGGACATTTTAGAGTAAACATTTTACTCATGGATAAAACATGCTAAATAGGAACATTAATTGAAATAACCAAATAATTTTATTCAAATAATATAGAGTTCCACATATCCAAATACAAAATTTACAGATCAAATCCAATCACTAGAATATTAAAGTCCCATAGCACAAGTATGACCTTCATACTTTGCCTTTTCAAGGAGCTTCGTGAGAGGATCCGCAATGTTTTGATCCGTGTGAACTTTGCGAATACATATCTTTCCCTTTTCAACTTCATCTCGTATGTAGTTGAATCTCCGCTCAATGTGCCTAGTCTTTTGATGAGCACGAGGTTCCTTGATTTGAGCAATCGCACCCTCGTTGTCACAAAAGATCTCTAGGGGTCCTGAATGGAAGGGACAACCCCTAGATCGGCAATGAATTTCTTCAACCATGCAGCTTCTTGAGCTGCCAATGAGGCGGCGACATATTCTCATTCTGTAGTTGATAGAGCCACCACATCCTGCTTGGAGCTCTTCCAAGCGACCGCTCCTCCATTCAGAATGAAATGTATCCCGATTGTGACCGTGAATCGTCACGATCGGTTTGGAAACTCGCATCCGTGTAACCTTTTACAATGAGCTCCTCGTCACCAGATCCATAGATCAGGAACATATCTCTTGTCCTCCTTAGATACTTAAGTATGTTCTTAACAGCCATCCAATGACTGTTTCCAGGATTTTGCTGGTAACGGCTTGTCATGCTCAAGGCGCATGACACGTCCGGTCGAGTGCATATCATTGCATACATGATGGATCCAATAGCAGATGCATATGGGATTGCCTTCATTTTATCTTGCTCATCCTTTGAGCTTGGACATTGAGTCGTACTCAATATCGTTCCTCTTTGAATAGGTACGGTACCTTTCTTAGAGTTTTCCATCTTGAACCTTTTCAAGATCTTATCAATGTATGCACTTTGATTCAAACCAATCAACCGCCTTGATCTATCCCTATAGATCTTTATTCCCAGAATGTAGGCGGCTTCACCAAGATCCTTAATGGAAAAACAACTTCCAAGCCAGGTTTTTACACCTTCCAGGGTTGGAATGTCATTTCCAAATAGTAGTATCTCATCAACATACAATACTAGGAAAGTTATTGTGCTCCCACTAGCTTCTTATACACACAAGCCTCATCAGCATTTTTTATGAAGCCAAATTTCTTTACTTCCTCATCAAAACGGTGATTCTAGCTTCTCGATGCTTGTTTCAATCCATAGATTGATTTCTTTAACTTGCATACTTTATTCGGATGTATTGGATTGATAAAACCTTCAGGCTGAACCATATAGACATCTTCCTCAAGATATCCATTTAGGAAAGCGGTTTTGACATCCATTTGCCAAATCTCATAATCATAATGAGCAGCTATGGCAAAAAATATCCTTATAGACTTTAGCATCGCAACAGGTGAGAAGGTTTCATCATAATCAACCCCTTGAGTTTGAGTGAAACCCTTTGCTACAAGTCTAGCTTTATAAGTATCCAAGTTTCCATGCATATCAGTTTTCTTCTTGAAAACCCACTTACTTCCAACTACCTTGGAATTAAGGGGTGGTACAACAAGTTCCCAAACTTGATTGTCATACATGGATTGCATCTCAACGTTCATGGCTTCAAGCCATTTGTCACAATCCGAATTGGACACTGCATCATGGTATGTGGTTGGTTCATCTGAATCTATCACATAGCATCCATCTAGAAAATATCCGTATCTTTCAGGTGGATTACTAATTCTACCACTTCTGCGAACGTCTTGTGTGTATTGATCAACCCCTTGATCATCCTCAACATCCTCATGTTGAGTGCTAGTTTCAACCAAACGTGCATTCGGTTGTGGTTCTTGATCCTCTTTAAGGTCCACTGTTCTACTGCCAGCTCCTTCCATAAGGAACTTTGCTTCTAAGAACTCACCCTTTCTTGCAACAAACCCTTTTGTTCCAGCGGATCATAGAAATAATATCCCATAGAATCTCTAGGATATCCAACAAAGATACACTTGGTGGATCGGACTTCTAACTTGTTTGGGATGGGAGTCTTAACATAAGCCTCACAACCGCAGACCCTTAAGTATGATAGGGATGGAACCCTTCCATGCCATATCTCAAAAGGTGTCCTTTCCACCTTTTTGGTTGGGGCCATATTTAGAATATGGGTCGCGAAGAGTAGAGCGAAACCCCAAAACGATAGAGGTAATGAGCTTCTAGCCATCATAGATCGGACCATATCCAATAAGGTTCGATTCCTCCTCTCAGACAAACCATTATGTTGTGGTGTTCCAGGTGGAGTGAGTTGTGAGACAATCCCACAACTCCTAAGATGATCTTGAAAGGCATCACTTAGGTATTCACCTCCTCTATCGGTATGGAGAACTTTAATTGACTTGTTGAGTTGATTTTCTACTTCATTCTTGAAGATTTTGAACATTTCAAAAGCTTCATCTTTGTTCCTTAATAAGTACACATACCCATAGCGACTATAATCGTCGGTAAAGGTAATGAAGTATCTTTCACCATTCCTAGTCATTGGCTTAAAAGGACCACATACATCCGAATGTATGATTCCTAATAAATCTTTTTCCCTTTCGTTAGTTCCACTAAAGGGTGCCTTAGTCATCTTTCCTTGTAAACAAGATTCATAAACATCAAATGAATCACATTCATTTGTTTTTAAAAGACCATTCTTTTGAAGTTTTAGTAAATGTTTCTTGTTTATATGGCCAAGACGACAATGCCAAAGATAGGTATCACTCAAGTCCAACTTGAGTTTCTTGGTGTTATTTGGTACAATGAGCTATTTAAAGTATTTTCATGAACCAATCATAAATACCATTAATGGGAATAGCTTTAAAATAGAACATACCATTAAAAGAAACATGAATATCTTTTTCAACAAATGATAATACATATCCAAATTGTTTTAACAGGGCTACGGAGATAATATTCCTAGTCAAACTAGGAGCATACAAAACATTGTTCAAAATTACTTCCAACCCATTTGGAAGTTTCAAGATGTAGTCACCACGGGCTTCAACTTGAACTTTAGCCCCATTGCCCATGTAGAGCTTACATCCCCTTTCTTGAAGTCACTACTTCTTTTGAACCCCTACAACAAATTGCAAATGTGAGTTCCACATCCGGTATCTAATACCCATGTGTTAGAGGATATCATGTTTAAATCAATATGGATCATGTATATTGTACCTGAGGTCTGCCCGACATCCCTCTTTGCTTTCAACTCTTGGAGATGGACAGGACAATTCCTTGCCCAATGTCCAATCTCCCCATACTTGAAGCATGGGTCGTTAGTAGCAACCTTTTTCCTTTTCTCTTGTGGTTTGGGTGGCACCCTTGCCACCCCTTTCCCTTTTCCCCAAGCGGGTCCCTTACCCTTGGCAACCTTTGCCTTGGGTGCGGGACGAGGCCTTTTATTGTTCCCACCTTCATTAATGGTGAGAACGGGTAAAACCCTTTTTCCATGGCCGCCTCGGCCGTTTTGAGCATTGAGTGAAGCTCACCAATGCTTTTGTCCCAAGCATTCATGTTGTAGTTCAACACCAATGTCTCAAACCTCTTGGTAAGGCCATTTAGGATCAAATCTGTGGCCAATTCCTTTGAGACGGGACAATTAAGCCTCTCGAGGCGGTCAATGTGACTTTTCATCTTAAGTACATAAGATGAAACAGATTGGTTGTCGTCCATACGACATGCATGGAGTGCTCGAACCGTTTCGAAGCGCTCAACCCTTGCTTGCTGTTGGAACGTTTCCTTCAGTTGGGTTATCATGTCGTAAGCTCCGTGGTGTTCATACTCCTTTTGGAGATCTGGAGTCATGCTCGCTAGCATGAGACAAGACACTTGGACAGAGTCCTCAGTGTACTTCAGCCAATCGTTGTAGGCCTCCTCATCATCCTCGCTAGGTTGATCGGGGATAGGGTCGTCTAAAACATACGATCTTCTCTCTTGCTTGAGAACGATTCTCAAGTTTTGATACCACTCGATGAAGTTGTTATGATTTAGACGTTCCTTTTGGAGGATCGCTCGTAGAGATTGGTTGGACGCGGATGAGTTATCGGAATTATCATTATTTGAGGCCATCTACAAAATTTAACAAAGTTTTATTTTAGTATTTTCTATATTGTAATTTTAATAATAAATGCCTTTTAAGGTCTTTTCATATTAAAATCTAGAACCCAACAATACATTTAAATTGTGGTTAGGTGACCTTTATCCCACGTTTTAAATTAATAAGGTGCTCAACGTTTGACGATTGCAACCATTTGCAACTTCTAGAAATATGGGATCGACTTGAAACATCATATCCACAGTCGGCATGTTAATCCCATCAACACCATTTGGAAACCACATCGTAGGTGATCCATTTGACATGATTTGCAAATCAAGACACCCTACTTACACCCACGTGTGAGTTTGCCAAAAAAAGTGGTTAGGTGAACTTTATCCCAAAAATAAGGCATTCTCACCTTAAATCACGAGTTCCCTCGAAGTGGTTAGGTGACCTTTATCCCACTAAGAGTTCTCAAGTGACTCAAGTGTTGTGTAAAAGGACGGTTTTGATCTTGTTAAAGAATATTTAGAGGTTACATAATATTAGTTTAGAAAACTCTGTGTGCTTGTATTTGCATGCAATCAAATACAAGGTACCCTATGGTCCTTTGATTAAAACCAATTTTAATCTTTAAAATCATTAAACCATTTTAATAACTTTATATAAACTTTTAGAACCATCAATTTTCAGCTTGTTAAGTTGTTAGTGAGTTGTTATGTATGTCAAAACATCAACCATTCAAACAAACAACAAACATTTAAACAAGCATAAACATTAACAATCATATGTGCATAACCATAGCCCTTATGTTGATAACACTTGTTTGCCATCACAAGTGTGTAATTTGGTCTTTTCTAAGGTTACAACAAGAGAACACATAGAAAGCTTCCAAAAGCCTCCCACTTGAAACTGCATCCAAAATGCTCCATGTTTCTTTAGTGTCTTCCTTTGTGCTTCCAAGGCATATGTCTTCATATTACAAGATATAAGGTCCTAATACATGATATCTAGTAAAATGAAATTACACCTAATCTATTTATTACAACCCAATAATAAATAAAATTATACTTGAAACAATAGATAATACAACCCAATTGAATGAATGAATACAACCATTACAAACATCCAAACAACACAAGGTCAATGGCTAGGTTATGCACTAAAATAAGCATCCATTATATCATCCAAAATATAACTATGAATCCCCTTAAAACCAACGAATTTTCAGCCAACATAAACTGAAAAATTAGGTTTAGATGTTGTCCAAACACACAACATATCAACATATATATATCTTTCAAGATTTAATCTTAAGCATGTATAATATAATCTTGAAAGTTGGGGATTCAACAAAACAGAAACATAGCAGCCCCAAATCAGCTTATATTTAGATTATTATCATCCTTTAAAACCTATTTTAAGGACAAAACAAGCAAGTCATCCACTTAACCAGCTCTTGATGCCATTTGACGGGTTTGCTAGAACACAAAATCCATGTTTAACCATTTAAACTTTCAGTAAACGCAGCGGATATGTAGCTTTTAAAACCAATTTTAAAGCTGAAAATTTCATGTTCTTACTTATGTTTTAAGATGGAAAACAAGCCCAAATCAAAAAGGATCATTTATGTGAATGAACAAGCTATGAACATAATGAAATGCACATAAAATCACACCTATATAAAGCTGTGATTAACTACCTTTCTGCAGCTGAAATGTCGACCAAGAATGGAGGTGTTAGATGCACCAAAAACGACCAAGACTTCAAGAGAAGAAGCCCTCAAGTGTCTATACACCAAGCCCTTGCAAAGCACCTTCTTGTTAGGAAGAAACACCACCAAAAACCTTCAAAACCACAAAGGAAAGCTGCTAGAACCGAGTTTGTTGGGAGAGAAGAGAGAGTTTTTGGCTGGTTTGCATGTGTTGAGTGTGTTGAGAAAAATGAAGACCCCAAAAACATTTATGATGTGTGTAGTCTTTCAAAATAAAAGAACCAATGATATGTTAAGGGGGGTGGCCGAAATTTAAGTTAAAAAGGGTTCCCCCCTTTAAATTTTATCACACAATCATACATTATATGGTCTTTTAACTAGACATGCAATTAATCATTTAATTGCATGTACAAGTTATATAACTTACACAATTAACCATTTAACTTATAAGTTATAATTTCTCATTATTATTTGATGTCATCTAACTAATTTAAATGACATTTCAAATAATATTATTGAACAAAATATCCTAATAAGTTGTTCCCTCTCATATGCAACTTATTTAGAAAACCCATTTTCTAAATTGGTGTAAATATTTAATTGCATGATCATATCATTAATTAAATATTAATTGGTGTTTGCTAAGCTTGTTATTGGGTATAACCCGACTTGGATCGTAACGTACTAACCGCATCAATGTTCTACGTGTCTTGGGCATATAGAATCCTAAAGTAAATTATACCTGAGGTTTGCCCTACATCCCTCTTTTCTCTCAACTCTTTAAGATAGACTGGACAATTTCTCATCCAATGCCCTATCTCACCACATTTGAAGCATGGGTCGTTTACAGCAACCTTTTGCTTCTTCTCCTTGGGTTTCGGAGGTTGCGCCCTAACAACCATCTTCCCCTTTCCCCCAACGCGTCCCTTTCCTTTGGCAACAGTTGCCTTAGGAGGGGGTAGAGACCTTCTTCTTCTCCCACCTTCATTAATGGTGAGAACGGGTAAAACCCTTTTACCCATTCCTGCCACGACTGATTTGAGCATTGAATGAAGTTTATTTATGCTCTTGTCCCATCCGTTCATGTTGTAATTCATGACAAACGCCTCAAACTTTTTAGTTAGGCCATTAAGGATCAAATCCGTGGCCAACTCCTTTGAGACATGACAGTTTAGCCTTTGAAGGCGGTCGATGTGGCTTTTCATCTTAAGAACATAAGATGAAACTCATTGGGATTCCTCCATCCGACATGCATGAAGCGCTCGAACCGTTTCGAAGCGCTCCACTCTAGCTTGTTGCTGGAACGTTTCCCGCAATTGAGTGATCATGTCATAAGCTTCATGGAGCTCATACTTCTTTTGGAGTTCGGGTGTCATACTTGCTAACATTAGGCAAGAGACTTGGATGGAGTCTTCCACATATTTAACCCAATCATTATAGGCCTCTACATCTTCCTTGTTAGGTTCATCGGGGATGGGATCATCAAGGATGTAGGCTCGCTTTTCTTGCTTGAGAACGATTCTCAAGTTGTGATACCAATCCATGAAGTTGTTAGGTGTTAGACGATCCCTTTGAAGGATCACCCTTAGGGATTGGTTGTTTTGGTTTGGTACATCTTTATTTGCGTTGTTGTTGTCGGCCATCTACAAGATTTTACAAAGTTCCATTTTAGTAATCGTTGGTATAATTATATTTCATTTATTAATACCCTTTATGTCTCATAGACAGTTAATAAATAAAATTTTAGAATCCAATGTTATATTTAAATATTGGTTAGGTGACCTTTATCTCATTATTTAAATAAACAAGGTAGTCATGAATGACAATTGCAACCTATTGCAACTTCTAGTGGTATAGGATCGTTTGAACATCTTATGTCTATAACGGCATGTTTATCCCATCAACACCTTTTGTAAAACATATTTTAGGTGATCCATTCAATATATTTTACAAATCAAGTCGTCCTACTTACACACACGTGTGAGTTTACATCATAAGTGGTTAGGTGACCTTTATCCACTAACATGGTATTCTCACCTCAAGTTACAAGTTCCCACAAAGTGGTTAGGTGACCTTTATCCCACTAAGAGTTTGCAAGCAACCTAAGTGTTGTGTAAAAGGGTGGTGTTTAACTTGTTTACAAAAGGGATTTACAATTTCACAATCCTTGTTTTAGAAAAGTCTATGTACGATATGATTGTATGCATTCAACCATATGGTACCCTATTGGTTCTTTTAAATAACACCCATTTTATTTTGCAAACCATTAACTCCTTTTATAGAACCACTCTATTTATGCTTAATGATGGAGAACCAATAATTTGTTAATAGCTTGTATTCATAGTCGGTTTGTTAATCATAACCAAACATCAAAACAAACATCATCACGAGCATTCAACCAAACATACATATATGCATAACAAAGCATACAAAGTTGAGCACACTTGTTTAGCCAAAACAAGTGTGTCAAAAGGTCTTGTCCTAGGGTTGAGAACATGACACAAGGTAGGCAAAAGGACTCCCACTTGAATCCATATCTTCAAGCATCCTCTTTGTCCATTTTCTTCAAATCTTGATCTAGAGCATCCTTACAAAGTATGTATCCTAATACAATTTTTCTAGTAAAGAAAAAGAACACCTAATCTATTTATTACAAACCATATGAATGAATAGATTACAAAACAAGACTTGAAACACAAAAAAAAATAAATTATTACATAACCAAACGAAAATAACATGACAACTAATTTATCAATCCATAAGGTCAACGCTTTGTTATGCATAACCAAAACAACATATCCAAATATGCACCCATGATTGAAATATGGCAGCCCCTTTTTAGCCCATGTTCTTGGCCAACATAAACCAAGAACAAATGGGTTTTGTCCATACAAACAAACATCTAATGACCTAGATTTTTAAAGATCCTTACATGGATAAAGTAATATCTTTAAGAAATCAAAGGGGGGGCCATATTCCAGCTCACTTACTCACGGGTATGTGGTGTCAAACACCACAAAACCGTGAACAAGAAGGGAAAAAACATGTATGCATTCGTATAAGTGGCTCTTGATGCCATTTGTGGGGGTTTTAATATATTTATCAAAGCTCATATAAATTGTTTATATGAAAACGCAGCGGATTTTAAGTTTATAAAACATGTTAATAAGATGGTTATTAAACACATTTAATAAGCAAACCCCAAACCATGGATCTTTATACGAAAATGCATACATAGAAATGAACATAAGATGGTGAAAATACAACCTTTGTAGCAGCTCAAAAACGAATTTCTTGAGGTGAAAGAAGATGAAAACGTGGCTGAATCTTTAAGGAAGAAGACCTCAAGTAAGTTATACCCCAAACCACCAACAAGCACCTTTGAAAGCTAGGATTCTCAACACTTTTTCACAGCTTTGAACACCTTGTTCCAGCTGAGTTTTTTTTACTTCTTTTCTGCCTTCTTTGGTCCGAAAATTCTAAGAAGAAAGAAGGGAGAGAGGAAGTCTTAATTTTGAGAAGAGAGAAGCAGCCCTTTTGCATGTGGGTCTTGTGTATTGATTAAGCAACCACCAACATTTGGTGGTGTGTTTTTTCAGCCATTAGGCCGAGAATGATGGGGTCCAATGAGGGGCTTCCCATTTAATTCTTCCACACACAATTTATTTCTAACAAGTTTAATCAAAACCCTTTTAAATAAACTTGTATTTTAGGCAAATAACAAGACATGTTATATTGACTAAATAATTTTATTTAACCTATTAAATAACAATATAAAGTGCTCTCTCAAAATAAATAAACCCATGTTATTTATTCATTTCTCAAATGCATCTTTCATTTAGAAAACCATTTTCTAAATGTATATAGTGTTGATATCTATTTAATTGACCAAATCAATAAACAATATTGCAGGTGCTTGTCTAGCTTGTTATTGGGTATGACCCGACTTGGATCATATCACATTAGCCACATCAATTTAATATGTATCTTAGGCAGATCAATTCTTTCATACTCAACCTACACCTACATCACCATATCATCAATCTCCAATATCACTACACCAATCACCTATTTCTCCTTACCAACCTTTACCATCATCCCTTGATCACCCTGCTGAAATAGAAGGATCAACAAGCACATCCAAATCATCCAAATCATCTTCTGATGAGAAGGATCATCATGATCAAACCAAAGCTATGAAAGAACCTTCTGAGGCTGCTCCTTTAGAGAGCTATGCTGAATCCAACATCAACAGGCCTGATGAAAAAGATGAATTAATATTTGAGTTGTTACTCAAAGTGGAAAGGATGGAAAGAACTTTAAATAGGAGAGCAAGAATCATCAATGACAGAATCCTGGAACTGGATGAGAAAGAATGTGAATTGAAAGAATTAAAAGAGAAACATGCAGCTAAACGAAAAGAACAACACAAAGAGATTGAGAATTTAAGAGCTGCACTGAAACACTCAAGAGAAGAAGTGAGTGGACATGTAGATTCTCTTGAAATACAAACTATTGCAATGGAGGAATAAGAAAACATCATAGAAGAACAAGCTGATATCATCTCAAAACTTGAAAAGGAAATTTAGAGCAAGAACAAAAGAATATCCGAGCTTGAAATGATGATCAAAAGAACTGAAGTGAAGGATGATGTTGAGAAAGAAAAACAAGAAAAGGTTGATGATGATGACAACCAATTAATAGATGAGAATGATGAACAAGTAGATGATGAAGGTCAAACTAAGATCAAAGACCAAAGCCTAGACACGGTAGTGTATTGTGGAAACACTGGTTATTCGGACTCTGAAAAAGGTGAATTTGAAGAACTCTTCAGTGCTTTGGATAGTTTTGCATCTGAACAATTCAGCATTGATGATGATTTCTGGGAATTCATAAACAATCAAAGAACTGAGGCAGAGCCTATTGTCTTTATTCCAAATCACCAGTGCCTTTAGAAAAAGAATTAACTCTGCAAATTGTCTCTGCTATATTATTAACTGAAGAACAAAAAGAAGAACTCAAAGATAGATATAAACAAGAAAGGAAAGAAGAAACTAAAACTGAAGAGAAAGAAAATGAGAAAAGTAAAATGAAGGATCAAGAGCCAAGTACACCTGAAAAGGTCCCTGACCAGAAGAACAAACTAAAACCTCTAGTCCTCAACTTCAAACTTACTCACGAAAGAGGAAGTATTTGGCTGAAAAAGCTAAAGGTAAGAGACCAATAAGTGAAGAAGAACCAGCAAAGAAACAAAAAGATGACCCAAGAAGTTTAGCAGCAATTGCTGAATTTTGGGAAGAACATGAGCAGGCAAAAGCTCAGTTGAAAAAGTTAGCAGGACCAATTGATTTAGAAGAAAAGAAATTGCTGACGAATATGAAGTTAAAAAGGATGTTCTCATGGATAGTCCTATTAAAGCAGAACAGTCAGTCGAAGACATGATTAAAGCCATGTTTTTGATCAATCAAGGCTATGATCCTAATGAAGTGTTTGGAATGACCTATGAGAGAATGAAGGAGGAGGAAGAGAAAGTGAAATTGTTGCTTGATCCAACAATAGACACTGAATATGAGAAGATAATGACAATGGATACTCCAAAACATAAAGACTCATCCTTGAAGAAATCTACAGGGTATGAAATACCACTGCCAAGAAGGGGTTCCCTACAAAACTATCTCAAATGAAGAAATCCACCTCATCTTATGAATCATTATTTCTTGATCCTTATAACATGTCTCATAAGGAAATGAAGGAATATCTCTCAAGTTAGGGATTCACAAGAAGAAGGATTGCCAACATGAAGACAAATTCTTTAAGGGCTGCAACTCTTTAATTGATCAATGAAAAGAAAGATAAACTCAAGAAACTGAAAGAAGAATTGACAAGGACCAAACCCAGAAGCAGAGTGTGAGCTGAAGACATGCAGTTGAACCAAAAAGACCAAGAAATACTTGCCCCAGTGCTCCATAAATACCTTGAATGGTTTGGAGAACCATCTCAGTTGAAGCTGCAACAAGGACTGACTACTGCAGAATGATCAAAGGGGTGTCCACTCCGAAGGGCAAGGTAGATCAGAAGATAATAGCCTGGAAGTATGACAGCACATGGAACATGTTCATGGTGAAGAGAATCTCAGGGCTAGTACAATTCTTTACAGAGTACTCAGCTCTAGTAAATGCCCTTGAGATTCATGATTTGAAAGAGCTAGCTCAACTTGAACTGATCAATCATCGAGCTATGTTCAGGGGATATGAATTTGAGAACATACTTAAGATGTTCAGAAGAACAAACAACTTCAATTCATTAAAGACAATTTGCTTAAGAAAAGATAAAACTTTTGTCAATCCCCTGGATAAGAAGAAAAAGATGGAAGCAGAGGAAATTGTATTCCCTGAGTTGAAGGTAAAGCTAACCGAGTCATTGAAGAGAAAAGTAGTATCTGGTACTCATTCTTCCACTCCCATCTCAAACGTGTACTATGATGAGAGAACCTATGAGATGGTGATAGAAAGGAATTGGGGAGGAAAAGAAGGAGCTGACATAAGACTATTCAGTGGATATGAAGTAAGATTACTTAATGAATCATACATTCACTACATTTATACCAGGCACTTCAAGGAATTAAACAACAAATTAGGTGAACAAGACATGCACTTCTTTCTCAAATGCATCAAGTTGTTGAAACTGGCCTCTGATAGAATAAATATTAAAAGAGACAAAAGAAAGAAGAAGAAAACACCACTGCAACTTGGAAATATTGTTAAGCTTGAAGTGGACGTGGGAGGGATTTTATTGATTCATAGAGATGGTCTTTCCACAATCTCCATATGGGAACCTATTTCACTAAAAATGTTACCAATGGAAGCCATCTATAACATGAGCAAAATGAAAATACATGTGCTGAGTAGAGACAGGATGTCAGAAGCAACTGATTTTGTAAACATGATCAAGGCTATCCTGGATCCCACTAAAGCTGCATTCATACTACCTCCTGAAGACCCAGCTGAATCTTCACAACATCAATCACCTCCTAAACATTGAGGAAAACCAGGCTGTATAATCCTTAGGGGGAGTATTATTGCACCCTGAAAGGATCATACATGCCAACTCAATGGGTGAATTGATGATTGTTCAGCTGGAATCCCACAAGTCCAAAATGAAATGCAGATGAAGATCTGCAAGAAAAAATAACAGTGTTATCTTCCGCATTAGTTAATGCGGAAGACAAAACTCTGATGCGGACAAGTGTTTACTCTTCTGCATTAACTAATGCGGAAGACATCATACTAATGCTGAAGAACAAGTTACTCTTCTGCATTGACTAATGCGGAAGAACAAAAGAAGATGCGGACAAGACTTTGATCATCCGCATTGATATACAAGTATTTGTTCATCCGCATTAATCAATGCAGATGACCAACTTACTAATGCCGATGATCAAGTAGAAATGCTCATCAAAATTAACTCATCCGCATTTGTCAATGCGGATGAACAAGCAGAGATGCAGATCAAGACTTAGACTTGTTTCTGATGTAATAGATCAGGGGTAGTTTAGTCATTTTGTAAAATCATCTTGTCTGCCTATAAGTAGAATAGTTAACCTCGTACTGAGGCGACGGCTGATAGATATAGAATTTTTGTTGTAATTATTCTCTGTAACTTAGCAACTTTCATATATCAATACAAACAACATTTATGAGTAATTTTCTTGCTTGAATGTTCTTTGATTGTTTGTTTCCGCCACTCAATCATTGACTTGATTATCATATTCGATTCTCAGTAAGAATATCACTCTTACACAATCCTAGTCATCGAGTTTATTTAAACCAAGTTTCTTTGCCTAGATTGTAATTACGTATTTTGTGGATCCCTGATTGTCATTATGATTGATTTGAAGGATTTTTGAGGCAAGAGTATTTGTGTTTGTTTGGGAATATTCTCATCAAGTTTTGTGCACGAGTGTATTGTTAACAAGGATTATTCGTGTGGTTTTCTGTTTGGTTTTGGTTTTGATTTATATAATAGATACTATATCCATTTATGATTGATTAGAGTGATTCCAATGATGATTATAATGAGGTATAATTAGATTAGTTCACATGTGTGTTTAGAAGGCTTAAGAAATAAATCTCCACGGCGGTGGAGGGTGTTACGATTGGCAAAAATTATCCATGTGTAGCTATTGTTGATTGATGTTTTTGTATAACTAGTTCCTTTTCCATTCATTTATTTAAGATTTCATGAATTCATTGATGCACCCGTCTATAGTGGAACAATTTTCTTTAAAATACAAGTAAATTTTATTTTGTTTGTCATGTTACCCAAATTTGAATGCTTTTTAATAGAGCTCGCGTTGTGTTTCTTGTTTAATGTCCTATTAGTTTCATTAACCATTGTAATTTGTTTCTCTGTTCTTTCTAATTGAACACGATTATGTTCGAGTTTATTTAAACCAAGTTTCATTGCCTACATTGTAATAAGGTATTTTGTGGATCCCCGATTCTCAATATGATTGATTCGAAGGATTTTTGAGGCAAGTGTGTTTGAGATTGTTTGGGAATGTTCTTGTCAAGTTTTGTGCATTGTGTATTGTTTCCAAGGCTCATTCGTGGGTTTAGTGTTTGGTTTTGGTTTTGATTTATATAATAAATACTATTTCCATTTATGATTTGTAAGAGTGATTCCAATCATCATTATAATGAGGTATAATTAGATTAGATAACAAGTGTGTTTAGAGGGCTTGAGAATCAAAACTCCATAGAAAGGGAGGGTGTTACGAAATGGCAAAAACTATCCATGTGTAAGTTGTTGTTGATTAATGTTGTTGTATAACTAGTTCCTGTCCCATTTAATTAATTAATATTTCATGAATTCATAGATGCACCAGTCCATAGTGGAACAATTTTGTTTAAAATACAAGTAAATCATGTTTACTTTGTTATGTTACCCAAATTTGAATGCTTATTTATAGATCACGTGTTGTGTTTCATGTTTAACGTCCAATTACATTCATTAACCATTCTTATATGTTTATCGATTCTTTATAATAGAACACATGTATTTTTGAGTTTATTTAAACCAAGTTTCTTTGCCTAGATTGTAATTACGTATTTTGTGGATCCCTGATTGTCATTATGATTGATTTGAAGGATTTTTGAGGCAAGAGTATTTCTCTTTGTTTGGGAATATTCTCGTCAAGTTTTGTGCACAAGTGTATTGTTAACAAGGCTTATTCGTGTGGTTTCGTGTTTGGTTTTGGTTTTGATTTATATAATAGATACCATATCCATTTATGATTGATTAGAGTGATTCCAATGATGATTATAATGAGGTATAATTACATTAGTTCACATATGTGTTTACAGGGCTTTAGAAATAAAACTCCATGGCAGTGGAGGGTGTTACGATTGTTAAAAATTATCCATGTGCAAACTATTGTTTATTGATGTTTTTGTATAACTAGTTCCTATCCCGTTCATTTATTTAAGATTTCATGAATTCATTGATTCACCCGTCTGTAGTGGAACAATTTTCTTTAAAATCAAGTAAATTTTATTTTCTTTTTCGTGTTACCCAATTTGAATGCTTTTTATTAGAGCTCGCGTTGCGTTTCTTGTTTAACGTCCTATTAGTTTCATTAACCATTGTAGTTTGTTCCTCGATTCTTTCTAATTGAACACGATTATGTTCAAGTTTATTTAATCCAAGTTTCTTTTCCTAGATTGTAATAACGTATTTTGTGGATCCCCGATTGTCATTATGATTGAATGGAAGGATTTTTGAGGCAAGATTGTTTGAGTTTCTATGGGAATGTTCTCGTCAAGATTTGTGCACGAGTGTATTGTTTCCTAGGCTCATTCGTGTGGTTTACTTTTTGTTTTGGTTTTGATTTATATATAGATAATATTTCCATTTATGATTTATTTGATTGATTCCAATGATGATTATAACAAGATATAATTAGATTAGTTCACAAGTGTGTTTGGAGGGGTTGAGAATCAAAACTCCATAGCAATGGAGGGTGTTACGAAATGGCAAAAACTATTCATGCGTAAGTTATTGTTGATTGATGTTTTGGTATAACTAGTTCCTCTCCCATTTAATTAATTAAGATTTCATGAATTCATAGATGCACTAGTGTATAGTGGAACAATTTTGTTTAAAATACAAGTAAATCTTGTTTACTTTGTTGTGTTACCCAAATTTGAATGCTTTGTCATAGATCACATGTTGCGTTTCTTGTTTAACATCTAATTACTTTCATTAACCATTCTAGTATGTTTATCGATTCTTTCTAATAGAACACAAGTATTTTCGTGTTTATTTAAACCATGTTTCTTTGCCTAGATTGTAATAATGTATTTTGTGGATCCCCGATTGTCATTATGACTGATTCGAAGGATTTTTGAGGCAAGAGTGTTTGAATTTGTTGGGAATGTTCTCGTCAAGTTTTGTGCACAAGTGTATTGTTTCCAAGGCTCATTGGTATGGTTTCGTGTTTGGTTTTGGTTTTGTTTTAAATAATAGATACTATATACATGTATGATTGATTATAGTGAATCCAGTGATGATTATAATCTCGTATAATTAGATTAGTTCACATGTGTGCTTAGAGGGCTTGAGAATCAAAACTCCATAGCAAGGGATGGTGTTACGAAATGGCAAAAACTATCCATGCGTAAGTTATTGTTGATTGATGTTTTTGTATAACTAGTTCCTCTCCCATTTATTTAGTTAAGATTTCATGAATTCATTGATGCACTAGTGTGTAGTGGAACAATTTCCTTTAAAATACAAGTAAATCTTGTTTACTTTGTCGTGTTACCCAAATTTGAATGCTTTTTCATAGATCACGTGTTGCTTTTCTTGTTTAACGTCCGATTACTTTCGTTAACCATTCTAATATTTTTATCGATTTTTCTAATAGAACACGAGTATTTTTGAGTTTATTTAAACCAAGTTCTTTACCTAGATTGTAATAACGTATTTTGTGGATCCTTGATTGTGATTATGATTGATTTGAAGTGTGGAGTCGGTTTTTCGGGATCGATAAACATCCGAGCATGTTGTTGACGGAAGGATAAACAACAACACAAACCCAAAAGTCAAACAATAATACGAACTATAATTGAATGGTTTCATTGATAAAACCTAACGACTACAAGCTTCTTACAACATAAGAATCAAGACTCTTGGCAAAGGGAAGATCGAGCGTGATCTCCCCTCTCATCCGGTAGCCCTAGGCTCCGGGCAGACTTCCCCTCAAAATCCTCTGGAAATCATTTTAGCTCTCTACACATTGAAACTGGTATATATAGGCCTCGGCCCATATTAGATGCGACTGGGCCCATTCGTGCGAGTGGACCATACCTATGGTTCAATCGTACGACTGGACCATGCGTATGGTTTAATCGTACGACTGGACCATACTTATGGTTTAGTCTTACGAATGTCCCAATCGCATCTCTCAGTCGCACGGCTGGTCCATTAGCATGGCTCAGTCGTACGACTGAGTCTCATTCGCATATGCTCCTGCGAATGACCTAGTTTCATGTGTTTACAATATATCAGGTGTATAACATTAAGCCTAGACTATTCGACAAGCGACGGACACACTATACGGGCTGCATCAAGCACCCAGGAAGTGGTATGAGACACTGTCTGAGTATCTCTGTAAACATGGATACAGGAGGGGTACTATAGATGGAACTCTCTTCATCAAAGGACAAGGGAAAGACATATTGCTAGTTCAAGTATATGTGGATGACATCATCTTTGATTAAACTAATCCAAAGCTCTGCAAAGACTTTGAAAAGCTGATAAAAGACAGATTTGAAATGAGTGCCATTGGGGAACTCAATTTCTTTCTGGGAATTCAAGTGAAGCAAGTTGAAGATGGCATCTTCATAAGTCAGTCAAAGTATGTTCAGGACATGCTCAAGAGGTTTAATATGACTGATTGTAAGATTGCTAAGACACCCATAGCCACAAACTACTCTCTTGGTCCTGATCTTGAGGGGGAGTGTGTAGGTGAGCATTTATATAGGGCTATGATTGGGTCTCTTATGTATCTTACTGCTAGCAGCCCTCATATCATGTTTGCTACATGTATTTGTGCAAGATATCAAGCCAACCCTAAGATGTCTCACGTTATCACTGTCAAGAGGATTCTAAGATACCTCAAGGGTGCATCAACACATGGCCTATGGTATCCCAAGAATTCTGACTTTATTCTGTATGCCTATATAGATAGTGATTATGGTGGATGCAAAATGACTGCAAAGTCTACATCTAGGGGATGTCAATTTCTTGTTGGAAGGGTTGTCCCATGGCAATGCAAGAAACAATCCTGTGTCTTCGCATCAACTGCTGAAGCTGAATACATTGCTGTTGCAAGCTGCTGTGCTTAAGTACTTTGGATTCAAAATCAGATGCTGGAGTATGGGTTAAACTTCAAAGAGACTCCCATTGACATAGACAACAACAGTGTTATCTCAATCACAGAGAACCCTGTACAGCACTCAAGGACAAAGCACATCAATATCAGGTATCATTTAATAAGAGATAACTATGAAAAAGGATTAATTAAACTAGTCAAGGTTCACACAGATGAACAATATGCCGATCTGTTTACAAAGGCTTTTGATGAACATAGATTTAAATATCTTATGTTAGGATCACAGTATCTAGTTTGATCAATTAGATTGGATTTGCAGCGGAATGAGCTCACAAATTAACAAATTTAAACAAGAACACATGAAATTTATCAATGAAACAGTGTTTGTTATAGAGAGAAATTCTACCAAAAGGAATATATTCATTCAATACACGCTTCGGCTCGGCTTGTTGCACGGTTACAATTAGGTCATATTTCCTTTTATAAGGAAGCTGACGTCAGCTGATGTCACTTGACAGTGACATCTAACTGTTATTTAACTACTGAAAGTTAACACAACTACTGAAGATGTCAAACAACTGACATCTTCTAACAAAAATACCAAGTGTTAACTATCACTACAACTACTGAAAAGAAACTACTGAAACAACGACTGAAGAACATGCTCTTCAGTCGTTTTACAAGTACTGAAATAGAAAATAAAACTACTGAAAGGAAACCATCACAACAACTGAAGAATGCTTCTTTAGCTGTTGTGACAAACTCTGAAAGCTTCAGTACTTGGACTTCTTGAACCTCAGTTGTTGTCATCAGCTGATGTCTTCAGTCTTTGTACTTCAGCTCTTGATCTTCAGTACTTTAGTCTTCAGCTATTGATCTTTCTTTGGTCTTCAGTAGTTGAAGTCTTCAGTACCTTAGTCTTCAGGTGTTGATCTTCAGACTTTGTCAAACAGCTGATGAAGTCTTCAGCAGTTGTTGTGATGTCTTATGGGACTTAAAGGTTTTTCTGATCTAGCTCATTGGTTCTTTTGGTCGAACAAACTCCCCCTGAACCAATGCAGCCAAAACCTTTAAACTTATTTAAAGATGTTCCACTTATTATGGCAGAAAGATTGGTCTTTTTGTCTTCTACATCAGCTCAGAAGTGACCCTTGTAAGCACAAGCCTGGGAAGAAATCTCAATGATCTGTTTGGCAAAGGATGGATGGGAACTCTGTCTTGGGGAACTGGACACAGAGCTGTTATCCCATCCATGAGATCTACTTCCCAAATATGAGTCTGTAAGACTCCCTTGTATAGGCCTCAATGAAGGTTACTTGTTCCTCTATGGTAAGCTCTTCTGCTTCTCCTTCAAAGAGTGATTCAGGCCCATAGTACTCAGATAGGTATTTGACCTGCTTCCCATTTTTTAGCTCCACAGTTGTTATGATTCTATATGCGAATTCATCTGGGTGAATACCCTCTAAGAACAACTAGAGCTCATTCTTTCTAACTTCCTCAAGCCTTCTATACACTAACCCCTTTTTCACCACTTTATTCTCCAGCATCTTTTGTGGGGTTAGTTTAGCTTATAGGCTTTCTTGAAGTCATCTAGGATCTCCCAGGGTGATACTACAAAGGCCAGAGAGATCACTTCATCTACAATCTTCTTTACTTGGCCAATGTATCTCTGTGGAATATTTTTCTTTTGAATCCTATGAGACACCCTGGGATCAGGCCAAATCCTCACTCTCTCTTTTTGATATTGAAATGTGTGTCTGAGAGTGTATAATCTCTGTGCATGTTTCTTCATGTTGATGATTGAAGAAGTGGCAGCATATGCTTTGTGAACTCTTCTCAACAATTCCGCATCATGTTGTTTGTGAAGCTCTTCTTCTTCTAACTTCACTTTCACAATTTGTCTTAGAGATTCAGGAGTAATTGTTGGAGGGTGACTTATGGCCTTAGGCAACTGTATAACAGCTGAGATTGGCAGCCTATCTTCATCTTCATCATTATCTTCTTCTTCTTCTTTCAGCCTCAGTACCCTTCTCTTCCTCTTCTGGGGTACATCATCGACTATTGGTTTTGTGGGTAAGGGAGTTGGTTTAGTGGGTTGTGGTTGTGGTGGTTTTGGTGTGGGAATGTTGACAGGCTGTTCTAGCATTTTAGATGTAAGTGAGGATTTGGATTGTTTGACTAGTTCAGTCCTGCTCCCAGCACCAGCTTCATTCAAAGCTTCAATGACCAGCCCTTTGGTATATACTTCAGACGAACAGATCTTGGTGGTTATTGCCAAGATGCTGTCCCTGGACCATGACTTGATTTCAATCAATGATCTTCCAAGATATTTAGCTATAAACCTGATCATGATTTCCAATCTCTCCCTTTCCATCACACTATAACCGGCCCATCTTGATTGTATCTCCTCTATTTCCAGCCTTCTTATCTCAGAGTCTAATGTGGTTGTGTCATGACCATGTCTAAATAGCTGATCTATAATTGTATCCATTAATCTGCTATGAGCTTCATCAGCATCTTTAACAAGGTCTTCTAAAGATTTCTCTTCATCAGCTCCTGACTCAGCACTTTTCTTTCTTTTATATGTAATTAACTGCTCTGAGATCAGTTCTTTCTCGACCTCTTTTTCTTTCTCAGTCTGTTTCTCTGTTTCAGGCTCTTTCTCAGCATCAACTCTCTTTCTTTTCTGTCTTTCACTGCCTTTGACTTTGCAGTCTCCCCCTTTTTGGTTGCATTGGAATCAGGGGTTTGGAAGGCAGAAAGAGATTTATGAACAACATCATCAATAAGGGTTTGTAGATTTGTGGGAATCCTCTCATCAATGGCTTTATGCACTATTTCAGTGATGATGGAATGATGAGAGGTAAGGAGTTTTAAAAGATAGTAACCATCTGCTTAGAGGGGTTCTGTCCCTGAGAGATGGTGCCGAAAGCAGAGGCTGGTGGCTCAGTTATGTGTGTAGGCTCAGTGTTTGGTAAACCTTCAATTGAAGGTGCCATCTGTGGGGTTTGTGGGGTAGATGGTCTTTGATCCTGAGACATGTTGGCAAACAGCTCTTTGAGTCTGCTCACCTCATTCTCTAGGATGGTATTGTGGGCTAGAACATTGTAGAAAAAGCCCAGGTCATCATCATGTTGTGATGAATCACCTGAGCTCCTGATTGAATCAGGATGTACATGCTCTGAGTGTAGATCAGTAGTAGCATGTGCCCCTTGTTCGTGGTACTGGGGACTTCCTGCCTCAGGACTATATCCTTCATCGGTAGTTGCCTCTGGTGAGGTCTTATGGATAGTACCAACGTCATCCTGATCATTTGCTGAAGCAGGAGAAGTGGCAGCCTCACCAGAAGTTTGAATCTCCTTTTCTACAATTGGAGATTGAACATGGTAACCCCTGTGTTGTGGGTTATCAGAAGCACTTTGGTCCTCCCCCTCAATGGTTGAGGCTATCCTAGTTTTGATTGGAATCTGGGGAGGGGGTGAGGAATGCAACTAAGTCAGCACTTTTGCAACTATTATGGTTGGACTTTGGGGGGCAGTTGCAGTGGGAGATAGTGAGAAGGCAGTATGCACCCGCGGAGAACGGTGCATGTCAATGGCAACCTCCTCAAGTGAGAAAGGTTCCAGATGTATAGGTGCCCCATATGTGGTAGCTACAAGCTCCTGTTGAGAGGAAACCTGAGCGGGTGAGGGTGGGTGAGGACGTGTATCTACTGGGGGTTATGGCCAGTAGATATATCCTACGTTTGTGTTGCAGGGGCATCCTCAGGGGACTCATTTCCCTGAGCAGCCTTTTTGGGTTTCTTGTGTTTGGGTTTGGTGGGGACTTTGGATTTGGAGGTGGTGGCTGTGGGTTCCAGCTGCGTGGGTTTTTGCAGCTTGGCAGCCTGTTTGAGTGATTGGTCTGAGTTGTGCCTGGAGTATACTTCAGGCAATACAACCATGGCAGGGACTCCAAGGCCAACAAGTCCCTCAGCTTTCAGCTGGTTCTCTATTATGGCCATTATGAACCGTGGATATAATATCCATCGGTTAGCAATAGGTTTTGAGACCATATCCTTAAGTTCAAGAAATAATATTTTAGAAAAATTTAAGTTTTGTTGCTCAAGGATAGAGAAAAATACCTGCTGCCACCTCGTAGACATTTGATCCCAAGACAAAGTCTTAGAGGCTAGGCAGACATTCACCATATGAAAAATAAGGCATTCTGCATCATGGAAATGCCTCTTTAAGATGGTAGAAGCGCTGAGGTTACCCTAGTATCCATGTTGGGCAAAGGATAGATCAGTGATGCCCTTTGAATATCCAGCGGAGAAGGTGGCATCATCCAGGTGTAGGGTTTGGCGAAGGATTGCCGGAGTGATGACCACCTTTCGGGAGTTGACGAACGACTGGAGAGACTCGGTGTCATTCTCCCCAGTGGTAAGGGTGACGTTCCTCCAGAACTGTGTTAGAGATTCGGCATAAATGGTAGGATTGATAAGGAAGGCCGTTTTGTATGGAGAATGGACCATTAGATCAATAGCAGTATCAAACTTCGTCCAGAAAGGTGATTTGGTAAGGTAGGCAACACAGTTGTGTCGTGGTTTAAGTTGCATGTTTGCCATTGATGTGAGAGAAGGGTCGGAGTTTTTGAACACTAGGTTTGAGATGATGAAGCTCTGTAGGATTAGGTATTTATAGGGTAAGGGTCATAAAGCAACTGAAGGGTTTGGTGTTAGTCATCAGTAGTTTTAAACGACTGATGACGTGGTATTAATTTCGGAGGTTCAAACAACCGAAGTCTTGGTTTTAGGCATCGGTAGTTATAAAACTACTGAAAAACCATGGTTTTGGCTTCAGATGTTGGAAGCAACTGAGAACTTGGTGTTAGTCATCTGTAGTTATGAAACTACTGAAGACATGGTTTTGTCATCAGTTGTTGTAAACAGCTGATGACTTGGTATTAGTCATCAGTAGTTATGAAACTACTGAAGACATGGTTTTGTCATCAGTTGTTGTAAACGACTGAAGACTTGGTGTTAGTCATCAGTAGTTGTGAAACTACTGAAGACATTGGTTTTGCTTCAGTTGTTTTAAGATGAAACAGCAGTTGTAGAAACAACTGAAGAGAAAATTCCCGTCAGTAGTTGTCGTCAATTCTTAGCTTTTCAGCTGTTTCATACTGTCCTCAACACTTATCCATCAGTCTTTTTGGCTGTTGTCAGTTGTTCATAGGACAACAGTACTTATCTGTTTTTACTAACAACAGTAGTTTGTAACATAATCAGTACTTATTTGTGACGTTTACTAATGATCATCGGTAGTTGTTTACTGAGATCATCAGTAGTTGTCACTTATTCTAGCTGCAGCATACCAAGCCTTAACACTAGGTTTTGGAAAGTTGAACTATTCAAAGGCTTAGTAAAAATATTTGCAAGCTCATCAGCACAAGGCACAAACTTTGGATCAATGAGACCTTTTTCAAAATAGTCCCTAATAAAATGATGTCTGATCTCTATATGTTTGGTCCTAGAGTGCTGGACAGGATTCTTGACAATGCAAAGAGCTAAAGCACTGTCCATTAATAATGGAGTCTTAGTCTCTGTAATGCCATAATCCAAAAGTTGGTTCTGAAGCCAGGGTACCTGAGAAGTACAGCTTGCAGCAGCAGTGTACTCTGCTTCAGTAGTAGATGTAGCAACACATGTTTATTTCTTACTCTGCCAAGAAATCAAACAGTTGCCTAGGAATTGACATCCACTAGAAGTTGACTTTCTGGTTAACTTACACCCTGCATAGTCACTATCAGAAAAAGCAACTAATTTGCAAGAGTGTCCAGTGGAATACCATAAACCTAGAGATTGTGTACCTTGCAGATATCTAAAGATCCTCTTGACTACAATCAAATGAGACTCTTTAGGAGCAGCCTGAAATCTAGCACAAACACAAGTTGCAAACATGATATCTGGTCTAGAAGCTGTTAAGTACATCAAGGACCCAATCATACATCTGTAAAGTGTTTCATCAACAGCTTTACCTTTCTGATCTGCATCCAGTTATGTGGTGTTACACATGGGAGTAGAACAAGGCTTACAGTTTTGTAAATCAAACTTATTCAAAAGATCTTTTGTATATTTAGACTGATGAATCAAAGTCCCATTAGCCTTTTGTTTGATTTGCAATCCTAGAAAGAACTGTAATTCTCCCATTGCACTCATTTCAAACTTCTTTTGCATTAAATTGGTAAAGTCATCACATAACTGGGGATCAGAGGATGCAAAAATAATATCATCAACATAAATTTGAACAAGTAGCTTATGCTGATCCACCTTCTTAATGAACAAAGTTTTATCTATGGAGCCTCTAGTGAAATTATTTTGAAAAAGAAAATTTGATAATGTCTCATACCAGGCTCTAGGAGCTTGTTTCAACCCATAAAGAGCCTTGTCAAGCTTGTATACCCAATTTGGATGTTTATTATCCTCAAAACCTCGGGGTTGACACACATAAACCTCTTCTTTTATTTTACCATATAAAAATGCACTTTTAACATCAATTTGAAAAACTTTAAGATTGTGGAATGCAGCATAGGCTAAGAACAATCTAATTGCCTCTAGTCTGGCTACAGGGGCAAAGGTTTCATCATAATCAATACCTTCTTCTTGAGAAAACCCTTGTACAACCAGTCTAGCTTTGTTCTTGACAATAAGCCCATTTTCAATAGTTTTATTCCTAAACACCCATATAGTGCCTATTGCACACTTACCTAGGGGTAGAGGAACCATTTCCCACACTTGCTGCATTTTGAACTGAAGTAGCTCAAGCTGCATGGCTTCAACCCATCCATTGTCTCTCAAAGCAACATGATAGTTCTTTGGCTCTAGCTGACTGATGAAGAGAGCATAGAAGTAGAAGTTAGATAATTGACCTCTGGTTGAGACACGAGCATTGACATCACCAATGATTTGAGACATAGGGTGATTCTTCAGCTCTTGGTACACTATGAGATCAGTGGAAGTGTTTGTAGCAGGCTCAGTAGCAGTAGATGTTGATCCAGATTCTTGAAACCAAGTATTAGGTGGTAAGTCAATGATGTAGAGGAATCAGAAATCTCATCAGCATTTGTGGTGGATGGAGCTACTGAAGCTACAGAAACATCAAGTTTAGTAGACACAGGCAGTTGGTCACTAAACATGAAAAGGTGAGTACTGATATAATCATCATCTTCAGTACCACCAGGTGGAAGACATGCTATAGAAGATGATTTATCCACATGATCTGCAACAGCTGGAGGTTGATAAGGAACATATTGCAGTATGTCCAAATCAAATAACTCCACAGGGTTTTGTGGAATCTTATCCTTTGGAGATTCATTAAACTTCACATGTAGAGTCTCTTCAACTATCTTTGTTCTACAGCAGTTTGTGATCAGTACTAGCAGTTTTCTTCCTTGCAGTACATGCTTTCTTGATATCTTCTTTAGTAGTTTTCCCACCCTTTCTACTGGTAGTTTTCTTCCCTTTAGTACATGCAGTAGTTTGGGTTTGTTCTCCAGGTGTTATGACTTGCTCTTTAGTACTTTCAGTACTTTGTGAAATACCACCTGGAGTGATCAAATTTTTGATCATGTGAGTGTCAGCATTTGAACCATCAACATCAGCTGATAGGTTTTGGGAAGAATTAATGCTGACATCAACCTTTGATGGTGCTGTATCAGATTGTAGATCACATGATGAAAAGGATTGGTTATTGCTTTCTCCATCAGATTCTACCTCTACTCTGGGAGTAAAATCTGTAGGAGGAGCAGTGTGATTATAACCAATGCCAAACTTCACATTGGAAGCAGACTGCTTACTGAGAAGCATTTCAAAACCCTTGTAGGAATGTACCCATTGATCACACTCTACCTGGGTAGCTGCAAGTGTTTCTTTGAGGTCTTTGTACTTCTTTAGAAGTACCTCTTCCCTAGCCTTATTATCAGTGATTTGGCATTTGAGTTTGTAAATCTCATCATTCTTATCATTAAGCACAAACTCAAATTCAGCTTTTCTTTTGGATATTATTTGTTCTAGCTCAATGTTCTTGTTAATTAAAGCTACATTTGCTTCTCTAATAGATGCAAATGCGGCTATGCAAGTTTCAGAACATAACTTGGCTTTGTCCTCAGAGGATACCTGTGATACCTGTGGTGTGGAAGCATTAGAGGATGAAGTATCAGCAGACTCCAGAGCCATAAGAGCAAGATTTCCAAAAGGATTGTCACCACCATGTTGACCAGCACCAGAAAACAGTTGTTCATGACCAGACATATCATCTAGTAAACTGGTCCAGTCAACAACTCCTGGGGTGAAAAAAGCTATGTTGAGGAGGTTGAGATTGTTGATAAGATTGGGAAGGTTGAGGCTCAGGAAGAGCAGGTGGTTGTTGAGCAATGGGTACTTGAACTTGACAGGTTTGTGGCATGTAATAGCAGGGATATGAATATGGCATTAGACCCCGAGGGAAAAAATATGCAGGAGATAGAGGTTGTGATTGATGACCAGAACTAGCAGGATGTTGCCCTCTGTTTTGTTGAATATTACTTGGAAAAGTAACAAAGGGTGCAGAGGAGTTAGATCCAGATGATCTACACTCTCTTGCAAAGTGCCCAAGCCTGTGGCATTTGTGACACCTCAACTTACTCTTGTCAAAACCAACTTTGGTTTTGCCAGAGAGTCCAGGGAATTTCCTACCAGTTCTCTTGTAGAACTTCTGAGATTTGATATTAATCAAGGCCATTTGGCTCAGAATATCCATCTCTTCTAAGTCATCATCAGCTATACCTTTCAAATCATCCATAATGAAGCACAAATTGTCACTATTACAGCCTGACTGACTATCAACACTCACAAATGCATGATCAGAACTATTTGAAAAGAAATCTATATGCACATCATAATTACTTTCTCATGCAGCATATTCTGACTCATGACCGACCAAGGCAATGTTCCCTGGTACAAAATCTTCAGTGAGCTTGCCTGATGATGCCAGTTTCCTTTTCTACTCTATCTCTCTTTCAAATGTAAGCAGTTTCCCATGAAGTTGGGTGAGAGATAGGCTATCCAGATGTGCATTGGAGCGTAGGACAATTGTATATGTGTCCCATCTCTCAAGCAGTGATCTGAGGAATCTGTGGTTCATCTGGCTATTAGTGTATTCAAGTTTGACCATTTTCAGCTCAGAGATCAAACATGAAAAACGCTCAAACTGTTGAGTCAGAGTCTCACCCTTCTTATGAGCAAATGTCTCATATTGTTGGGCAAGTATTTGCCTATTGTTTGCTAAGACCTCATCAGTACCACTGAATTGTTCTTTCAGTGCCTTCCAGAGGTCATGAGCAGTTTCATGATGCATAAGCCCAGAATAGATTTCATTAGGCAGTGCCATGGCCAGAATTCCATGAGCTTTAGCATCTATCTCAAACAGTTTACGATCCTCATCAGAGTATTGTTCCTTCTTCTTCGGAACCATTTGGTTGGTTTCCGGATTGTTCACCATAGGCTTATGTGGACCATGTACCACAGATGTCCAACAACCTGAACTGTTAACAGACAGGTGATGGAGCATTCTTCGTTGCCATATGTTATACTCAGTCCTAACCAGCATCGGAGGCTTGGTTGAGGAACCGGTATTGTGAGGGTCATTAGAAGGAGTAGTCATAATTAGAATTCGGACAAATTCAAGGTAAACAAAGTAAATCTAGCTCAAAACCACTTAGAACCTCAAACAAAATAGCCAGAAGCAGTAGAAACTCAATCTCTATAACCGATTCTTGCAAATTTGCTAATTCGATCAACGTAGATAACAAAAGAACAGTTTCAATGATCAATTATTAAGTCGATCAATGATTAACTAGCTTTGATACCATTTGTTAGGATCACGGTATCTAGTTTGATCAATTAGATTGGATTTGCAGCGGAATAAGCTCACAAATTAACGAATTTAAACAAGAACACATGAAATTTATCAATGAAACAGTGTTTGTTATAGATAGAGAAATTCTGCCAAAAGGAATATATTCATTCAATACACGCTTCGGCTCGGCTTGTCGCACGGTTACAATTAGGTCATCTTTCCTTTTATAAGGAAAGCTGACGTCAGCTGATGTCACTTGACAGTGACATCTAACTGTTATTTAACTACTGAAAGTTAATACAACTACTGATGATGTCAAACAGCTGACATCTTCTAACAAAAATACCAAGTGTTAACTATAAGTACAACTACTGAAAAGAAACTACTGAAACAACGACCGAAGAACATGCTCTTCAGTCATTTTACAAGTACTGAAATAGAAAATAAAACTACTGAAAAGAAACCATCCCAACAACTGAAGAATGCTTCTTCAGCTGTTGTGACAAACTTTAAAAGCTTCAGTACTTGGACTTCTTGAACCTCAGTTGTTGTCATCAGCTGATGTCTTCAGTCTTTGTACTTCAGTTGTTGATCTTCAGTACTTTAGTCTTCAGCTGTTGATCTTCAGACTTTGGTCTTCAGCAGTTGAAGTCTTCAGTACTTTAGTCTTCATCTGTTGATCTTCAGACTTTGTCAAACAGCTGATCAAGTCTTCAGCAGTTGTTGTGATGTCTTATGGGACTTAAAGGTTTTTCTGATCTGGCTCATTGGTTCTTTTGGTCAAACATCTTATATCAGCTATTGAGATGATAAACCTTGAGTAAGCTTTTCTTAAAACTAATTCTTATTATTTCTTAAAATATGTGTGCCCTAAGTTGTCTAGTTCATCACTTTCATAAGCTCATGTTTTCTTTGGATAAAAATTTCTTTTTGAAGACTTTCCTTAGATTTTTAAAATTTTCTGATACTTCGGAAGTTTTGTTTTTAACTTCGGAAGTAAATTATGCCTTCAAATTATATACTTTCTAAGAAGTTTACCTTCGGAAGAGTCTTCAATAGTTATCTTCCAAAGCTTAAATATTTGTCTCGGACACTTACTAAATTTTAAGGACCATTTACTTTCGAAGCAAAATTAACTCTCGGAAGCTTTGTCTGTTTACACACAAAGCACTCAAGCTCTAATTTTTCTTCCGAAGCAAAATTTTCAAATCTCTCAGGAAATTCTTCCGAAGTCATTTTAGCTTCGGAAGCTTTTTAATTAAAACTTCCGAGATAATTAACCTTCGGAAGCTTTTTGACTTCCAAGAAAACTACTTTTTGAGCAAAAAGTAAACTACTTTTTCAGAGGTGGGACCAACATCCGGATTTCAAAGTTTATCCTCTTTCATTAAACTTTATGTGAAATCCCTCTCACATATAAACCCAATGGTTTCCCCCTCTTTCTATCATCTGTTCTTCCTCCAAACCTAAAAACCCAAATTTGTCTCTGAAATTTCTTTCTTTCTTCTTCCTTCGTTCTTAAGCTACTTTCAAAATGGCCAACCTTGCTCACAGAAATGATCCCAACTTTACCATGCAGCTACACAGACAACACAATCAAGTTGCTCTGTTATGCTCTGAGAAAGATCCTCATTTCTCAGAGGTTTGTTGTTTATTGTCTCTATCGAACTACTTCACCTCCCTGACCATTGATCCTCCACTCTATGAGGATCAGTTGCTTGACTTCTGGAAGACCTGCCAAGAGGTCATTATGGATAGGGAGAAGGCACTGTCTGCCATAGTGCAGGGGAGAACAATCTTCATCACTCTGGCCATCATCAACATACATCTTCAACTGGCTGATGAGAAGGTGAGGTGTTCTTCCCAAAGGAATCTGTTAATCATTCCTTTGAGCAGATGGGGTATGAGGGAGATTTCTCTGTAAAGACCTTTAGGAAAGGGAAGGTCTCATCCTAATAGAGATTCCTACTCCATGTGGTCATCCACAGCTTATCAAACAAGCATGGTGGATGGGACTAGATTCCTGAAGATCTCTCCTTTATAGTCCATGGAATGGTTCAAGGGGTCAAATTCAGGTACTCTCAGTTTGTTTATACAAATTTGCTTGCTAATTTAGACTCCTTAGAATATTACATGTTTCCTAAATATGTCCAGTACATTCTTAATTGTGAACTGGGCTCACAGTTAAGGGAAACATGTAACATTCTTAAATTGGGACAGATGAGGCCCGGCATCTTTAAAATATTGGAAAGTCCATTATTGGATTCTCTTGGATAGAAACAGCCCTAGTCCCAAAAATGTTAGAGCTCATTGCTCAAGGTGGCAACCTAGCAACACAAGCTAGTGTTGAGCCCACACCTGCTACTTCCCAACCACCCACACAGCCTCAAATCTCCATCACCTAACAAAGAAAATACAAACGAACCCCTGCTCAGACTATTCAGTCTGTGGAGGTCCCCATACACTCACCCATACAGGAAGAAGTGGACACTGGAGCTCCCACTTCTCCTGAGGAGCAGACCACTCCCATCTCTTCAAGAATCAATGCTGAGGTTCCTCATTCTAAGCCTAATGAGCACATTAGCCCTACTGCCTTAGGCCATCACTCTGAGTCTCAACACTCAAGTGATCAACCTTCAGGGGACAGTTACCAACCCCAGCCTATAGATCTTAACCAACCCATTCACAACCTTGAGTTCTATACTGATGAAGATATAGGTTTCAGTGAGTATAATGAATCTCTCTTCTTTCCCACTACTTAAAGAGAGATGAGTACTACTGAGTCTCCTACATCTATCTCATATCAGTCACCTACAACTAAGGTGGACACTACTGAACCTGTTCAAGATGTCCATATGGAAGAGGCTCACACTTCTGAAAGTGATTACATCATTAAGACCTCAACCATGGCAACTCAGCCCACTAACATCTCAACTAAGACTGCCAGTGAGCAGAGGAAATCCAGTAGCCAAGAACTTAGAACTGGTCATGAGAGAAAGGACTCTGGTCCAATCTTCTCCACCCCTAGTGATTCTTCTGATGAAGATGAGGGGGATCTCAGACTAAAAGTGCAAAAACTGTCTAAAACATGCACTTACCTAGTCTCAAAGGTCAGTCACCTTGAATCTTAGGTGACTACCTTACAAAACAGGATCAATGATCAGCAACTTGAGATTTCATATCTTAAGGAAAAACTAGCCGGGAGACCCTTAAGGAGAGCTCAACTAGGAACACAAGAACCTGTGGATGTAATTGACCTATCCTCCAGCTCACCTCTGCAAGTGGGTGATGCTACCAAAAAGGGGGAGAAAGTAATTCCAGCCACAGAACTTGGGAGTTCCTCCGAAAGAATGGACATTGGGGACTCACCATCCTCACTTGCAACTGTACATTCTCAGCAACCTCCTCTAGTTCACATTGATGTGGACTACACAGGCTCCTTCATACAAAGTCTGTTTGAGGATGGGATACCAAGGGCTATGTCACCTTCATCATCCTTCAATCACATTATTGGGTGGAGGTATGACAACAACAGGAAAGCCCTTATTATCATAAGAGTTCAAGGATAGCAAGAAGTCTTTAATTTTCAGAACATGGACTACTATGAAGGTCTGGATCTAGTCAACATGCCACTTGTCAACCCAAGCCAATCAAGACAAGCTGACAGACTGGCTAGAAGAATCCAAGATAGGATCATTGCAGAGTTCAGCCTAAGAAGGAGACTAAGGCAATCATGCAATGTCATCGGTCAACTGGATGTTGAGGTAGACCCTAAGATTAGCTTCATAGGGGAAACCTTGACTGAAGGCCCTGTGACCGAACCTGAGAGCCCTGTCTTATCATCTCCAACTGTTGCAGAGATCCATATTCCTTCTCAGACATCTGCTGGTGAAGGTGCTTCTCAACCTCTCTCTGGCCTGAGCTCAGATGCTGCAACGAGCAATGAAGGCCAAAGCTCTCTCCACCATGAGTCACAAAGGTCTGTGAGTGAGAAAGGGAAAAGAAAGATGACATCTAAGGAGATTGAGGAGGAGGAGAGAGAGAGGAAAAGAAGGCTAAGGGGAGAAAGTTCTTCTACTGAGTCTCCAAGACTCATAGAGTCTGCAATCAGGGCTGTCCCCAGACCAGATACTCAGAATGATGAGTTAAGGGTGGTTAGAATTAACTATGTGCAGACTAGGAACTATGACATAGATAGTGTCATTTCTCTCCCCTTGGATAAATTAAATGAGATGGGTGATATGGAAAGGTCAAGAGAGAAGAAGGAGGCAGAAGATGCAGAACTCCTAGTACAAGTCAAAGAAGAGAGAAGAAGAAAAAGACTGTATAAAGGTATGCCTACCCTCTCACCAGTTCAAGGAAGTCCTGAACAAAAGGATGTGGTTCAACAAGAACCTCAGGTAGATAAGGAAGAAGACATAATCAAGATAATTAACTACCTGAGTGCCACAAGCCTCTATCAGGCAGATTGTTAGGATCAGTTTTGTTAGGATCAGTGATCTAAGTTTGATTAATAAGTGAGTATTGCAGCGCAATTCGAACAACGAATTAAACAATTCACAAGAACACAATTGATATTCAATGTAACAGTACACGGATATAGAAAGAGAGAATTCTGCAAAAGAAATATTTCATTCATATGCTTTCATGGTGGCTCAATGTCACGCTTTACAACTAGGTCAACATTCCTTATATAGGATATGTGACGTCTGCTGATGTCACTTGATAGTGACATCTAATAGAATTATTCAAACTACTGAAACTATGCAAACTACTGAGACTGTTCTCAACTACTGATTACATCTCAGAGAATGCTTAAGTACAAAAACATAAAACTACTGAACTACAACTACTGAAACTATAACTACTGAAAAGTAAATTATAGGTACTGAGAGGAAACCATCACAACTATTGAAGTTAATTACTTCAGCTGTTGTGACAACTACTGATCACTTTGGTCATCAGTCTTTGTCTTCAGTCTTTGTTCTTCAGTACTTTACTTTCAGACTTTGTCTTCAGACCTTGTAATCAGCTGATGTCTTCAGCTGTTGTGATCTTCTTCGGCACTTGTAATGTCTGTGGGACTTATAGGTTATTCTGATTACGCTCATTGGTTTTTTTGGTCCAACAAACTCCCCCTGAACCAATGCAGCCAAAACCTCTAAACTTATTGATGATCCCACTTATTCTTGGAAGAAACACCCTCTTGATCAGTTTTAGAGATAATCAGTTAAGCACAGGCCGGAAAAGGTTTCTAATCTTTTGATTGGCTAAGTATGAAAGAGAACTCTATCTTGGAAACTGGACACAGAGTCTTGTCCCAACCATGAAACCTAATTCCCATTAATGAGTCTATAAGACTTACTAGCATAAGCCTCAAGGAGAACAACTTGTTCCTCCTTGGTGAGTTCTTCTGCTTCTCCCTCGAAGAAGAACTCTAAGCCATAATACTCAGAGAGGTATCTCACTGTCTTTCCATTCTTCAACTCCACAGTTGTTATCTCTCTATAAGCAAATTGATCAGGGTGAGAGCCTTCAAGCAACAACTGGAGTTCACTCTTCTGAAGATCTTCAAGTCTTTTGTATAACAACCCCTTTTTGATCATTTTGTTCTCAAGATAGATTGAGGGGTTGTCTTGGATTTGTGAGCTCTCTTGAATTCTTCAATGATTTCCGAGGGTGAGACTACCATGGCCAATGTAATTGCAGCATTCAAGGTCTTGTTCACTTGGCCATGATATCTACTTGGTATATTCTTCTTATGAATTCTAGAACTTACCCTGGGGTCTGGCCAGATCCACACTCTTTCTTTTTGATGTTGAAAAGTATGTCTAAGAGTGTACAGCCTCAGAGCCTATTTCTTCATTTCTTGAATGGAGAAGGACTGAGGGAAATCCTTATCAACCATCTTGAGAAACTTCTCATGGTGCTATCTCTGTTGTTCTGCTTCTTCAATCTTTACCTTCACCATCTGCATTTGCAAGTCAGGAGTAATCACTTGTTGACTTATGTGCCCAGGTGATTTGAGTTTGAGAATAGCAGAGATTGGCTGACTATCATCATCATTAACCTCTTCTTCATCTTCTTCTACCCTCAACACCCTTCTCCTCCTTCTAGGTGCATTACTGGGTAAGGTTTGAGGTGGTTTTTGGGGTAAGGGGATTCGTTTTGTCGGTTGAGTTGTGGGTGGCTTTGGTTTAGGGATAGATTTGGGAGATTTTAAAGATAAGGGTTGTGTTTGAGTGGGAGTGTGAGAAGACTGACTTAGCATTTTGGTGGTGAGTTTGGCTTTGGAGAGCTTTTCCATTTCAGTTCTCTTCCCTGCACCTGCTTCATCCGGTGCTTCAATTATCAACCCCTTATTATAGCCTCCAGCAGAGCAAATCTTCTTGGTTATCTCCAGGATACTGTCTCTGGACCAGGCCTTTATCTCTATCAATGATCTTCCAAGGTATTTGGTAATGAATCTGATCATTATCTCCAATCTTTCCCTTTCAATTGAGATAGGTTCCAGAAATATGGGATCCCCAATTGTGGTTGCAACAGGATCTTGTTGAGAGGATACGTGTGCGGCTTCAGCAGGTTGAGTCTTGGACATAACTGGGGGGTTATAACCAGTATGTATTTCCTGTGTTTGTGGTACAGGGGCATCCTCAGGGGACTCATCTCCCTGAGTAGCCTTTTTGGGTTTTTAGGTTTTGGGTTTGGTGGGGACTTGGTGTTAGTCATCAATAGTTATGAAACTACTGAAGATATGGTTTTGTCATCAGCTATTTGAGGTGAAACAACAGTGTTTGGAAACGAAGGAAGAGAAAATTCTCATCAGTAGTTTTCGTCAATTCTTTGCTTTTCAGCTGTTTCATATTGTCCTCAACACTTACTCATCAGTCTTTTTGGTTGTTTTCAGTTGTTTCATAGGACATCAGTACTTATCTGTTTTTACCGACATCAGTAGTACAGAATGAGTACATATTTGTGACATGGTTACTAATAATCATCAGTACTTATATACTGAGATCATTAGTAGATATCACTTATTCTAGCTGTAGCATACCAAGCCTTAAGACAAGGTTTTGGAAAGTTGAACTATCCAAAGGCTTAGTAAATATATCTGCAAGCTCATCAGCACTAGGCACAAACTTTGGATCAATCAGACCTTTTTCAAAACAATCCCTAATAAAATGGTGTCTGATCTCTATATGTTTGGGCCTAGAGTGCTGGACTGGATTCTTGACAATGCACAGAGCGGAAGCACTATCCATTAATAATGAAGTCTTAGTCTCTGTAATGCCATAATCCAATAATTGGTTCTGAAGCCAGAGTACCAGAGATGTACAACTTGCAGCAGCAATGTACTCTGCTTTAGTAGTGGATGTAGCAACAGATGTTTGTTTCTTACTCTGCCAAGAAATCAAACAGTTGCCTAGGAATTGACATCCACCAGAAATTGACTTTCAAGTTAACTTACATCCTGCATAGTCACTATCTGAAAAATCAACTAATTTGCAAGAGTGTCCAGTTGAATACCATAGACCTAGAGATTGAGTACCTTGCACATATCTAAAAATTCTCTTGACTGCAATCAAATGAGATTCTTTAGGAGCAGCCTGATATCTAGCACAAACACAAGTTGCAAACATGATATCTGTTCTACAAGCTATTAAGTACATCAAGGACCCAATCATACATCTGTAAAGTGTTTCATCAACAGCTTTACCTTTCCGATCTGTGTCCAGTTGTGTGGTGTGGCACATGGGAGTAGAACAGGGCTTACAATTTTGTAAATCAAACTTATTCAAAAGATCTTTTGTATATTTTGACTGATGAATGAAGGTTCCATCAGCCTTTTGTTTGATTTGCAAGCCTAGAAAGAACTGTAATTCTCCCATTGCACTCATTTCAAACTTTTGTTTCATTAGACTTGTAAAATCATCACACAACTGGGGATCAGAGGATGCAAAAATAATGTCATCAACATAAATTTGAACAAGTAGCTTATGCTGATCCACTTTCTTAATAAACAAAGTTTTATCTATGGAACCTCTAGTGAAATTATTGTTAAGTAGAAAATTTGAAAGTGTTTCATACCAGGCTCTAGGAGCTTGCTTCAACCCATAAGGAGCCTTATCAAGTTGATACACCCAATCAGGATGTTTATTGTCCTCAAAATCTGGTGGTTGACACACATAAACCACTTCTTTTATTTTACCATATAAAAATGCACTTTTGACATCTATTTGAAAAACTTTAAGATTGTGGAATGCAGCATAGGCTAAGAACATTCTAATTGCCTCTAGTCTGGCTACAGGGGAAAAGGTTTCATCATAATCAATACCTTCTTCTTGTGAAAACCCTTGTACAACCAGTCTAGCCTTGTTCTTGACAATAAGCCTATTTTCATCAGTTTTATTCCTAAACACCCATTTAGTGACTATTGCACACTTGCCTGGGGGTAGAGGAACCAGTTCCCACACTTGTTGCTTTTTGAACTAAAGTAGCTCAAGATGCATGGCTTCAACCCATCCATTGTCTCTCAAAGCAACATGATAGTTTTTTGGCTCTAGCTGACTGATGAAGAGAGCAGAGAAGCAGAAATTAGACAATTGACTTCTGGTTGAGACACCAGCATTGATATCACCAATGATTTGAGACGTGGGGTGATTCTTTAGCTCTTGATATACTATAAGAGCAGTGCAAGTGTTTGTAGCTGGTTCAGCAGCAGCAGATGGTGACCCAGATTTTTGAAACCAAGTATTAGATGGCAAGTCAAATGATGTAGAGGAGTCAGAAATCTCATCAGCATTTGTTGTGGACGGAGCTACACAAGCTACAGAAACATCAAGTTTAGCAGACTCAGGCAGTTGGTCACTAAACTTGAAAAGGTGAGTATTGATATCATCATCATCTTCAGTACCACCAGGTGGAAGACTTGCTGCAGAAGATGATTTATCCACATGATCTGCAACACCTGAGATTGATAAGGAACATTTTGCAGTATGTCCAGATCAAACAACTCCACAGGGTTTTGTGGAATTTTATCCTTGGGAGATTCATTGAATTTCACATGCAAGGTTTCTTCAACTAACTTTGTTCTGCAGTTGAAGACCCTGTAAGCCTTGCATGTGGATGAATATCCTACAAAATACCCTGCATCCACCTTAGGATCAAATTTGTGGAGTTGATCCCTTGTGTTTAGAATGAAACAACAACACCCAAAGGTTTTGAAGAATGAAATTAGAGGAGCCAAATGATGTAGAACTTCATACGGAGTCTTCATCAACCTCTAATTTACTAATACTCTATTCTGATGGCAAACCAGAGTCAGCCAACATAGACCTTGCAGCTTCAATTAGGGTCATGTTCTTTCTCTCCACTACTCCATTTTGTTCTGGAGTCCTTGGGATGCTAAACTGCCTCTTGATTCCTTTTGATAGATAAAAATCATCAAGTGTATGGTTTCTGAATTCAGTTCCATTATCACTCCTTATACACTTGACTGATAGGGAATACTGCTTCTCAACATACAACACAAAGTTTATAATCGTCTGAGCAACCACATCCTTTGAATGAAAGAAGAAAGTCCATACAAATCTGGAGTAATCATCCACAATTACCAGACAATATTTCTTTTTTGCCATGCTCATCACTCTCACAGGACCAAATAGATCCATGTGCAGTAACTGCAAGCAGGCAGTGTACTTAGGTTCTTCAATAGGAGGGAATGAGACTTTGTGCTATTTTCCTTTCAAACAAGCAGTGCAGGTTTCATCACAGTGGAACTCCATTATTGGTAGACCTCTCACTAAACTATTATGGATCAACTGATTCATGTTTTTGAGATTAACATGACCCAGCCTTCTATGCCACAGTTTAGATTCCTGAGGAGAGGCTTTGGAGAACAGGCAAGGATGACCCTTGAAATCAATCTTCTTTGACAAATCCAAGGCATACACTCTTCCAATCCTGTTGGCCTTCAGGAGAGTATGTCCATCCAATAACTTGTCAATCAGCCTCAGAACTTGGGAAGACAGAATCCTACAGTTCTGGCTTGTGAAAAATGCAACATGCCCTTTATCACACATCTGTCTGACACTCAGCAGATTATACTTAAGATTCTCCACATGGTTAACATGATCAAACCTGATTTGTCCATTAGACACATATCCTTTCCCGATGATGTAACCTTTGGCATCATTTCCAAATGAAACAAATCCCGTCTTTCCTTGAGAGTAGTCTTTAAGAAGAGAACTGCTCCCAGTCATATGCATAGATCCTCCACTGTCTACATACCAGATGCTCCTTTGGCATGCTGAAGAACCCTACATTCATCATAAAGAACTAGTTAGGTTTTGAGACCCAAACCTTTTTGGTTTTGGGTCTGTTTTCATCAACAGATTTTACCATAACTTGTTTCTTATGATTAACAGCTGATGAAGAAGGAGATGGTGTTGAAATGGATTCCTTGGATTTGGGCTTGGAATGCCTTTTCAGTGGTTTGATCACAGTTGCATCTAGTTGGTTAACTCTCCCCAACAAATGCTCAACCATCATAACATGTTGTGTCTAATTTGTAGCTAAAGCTTTCAGCTCTTGTGACATATCAGTACTTGTGTTTGATGAGTTCCTGTGACCCACCATTTCCTCCTTAAAATTCACAGACTTAGTCTGATATTTATCATGAGGAGCACAATCAGCTGTTTTATGATAAACTCTATCCTTGTTTTTGGATTTGGATGAAGGCTTGGGTTCATCACATTGGGATGACTGTGGTACAAACTTGGTCTCAAACTCATTTTTCATTTCATCCATCTGGATTTTAATGAGCTTATCTCTGTTGAGTTTGGAACCCTTTCTGTACCAACATTCATGAGAAAGATGATTGAATTTACCACATATTTCACATGGCTTATTCTTCATCTTGAATTGATCAACTGCTGATGTGGAAACTACTGAAGGTGTGCTCTTCAGTACTTTCCTCCTTTCAGTACTTTTGTTTAGTACTGAAGGATCTGTAACAACTGAAGACTTGGTCTTCAGCTGTTCTCTTTTAGCAGTTATTAATCCTTTAATTTCAGCTGATTTGAAATGCTTTTCAGATGTTGTGACTTGCTCTTGAGTACTTGAGGTACTTTGAGGGACAACATCTGAAGTACTCAGCTTCATGTGCTTATCAGTAGTTAACCCATCAGCCAATTGATTTGCTGAGGTATCAACACTGATTTCATCTTGCGATTTTAGGTGATCACTTAAGGATGATGCACATGATGATGTGGTTTGGAAATTACTTTCACCTACAGATTTTACTATTGGTTTTGGAGTAAAATCTCTAGGTGGTGCAATGTGGTTGTAACCTATTCCAAACTTCACATTCGAAGCAGATTGCTTGCTGAGAAGCATTTCAAATCCCTTGTAGGATGATACCCAGCAGTCACACTCAACTTGGGTAACTGCAAGTTTTTCTTTGAGATCTCTATGGTTCTCAAGAATGACCTCTAGCTTACCCTTTTCATCATTTAATTGGTATTTAAGCTTATAAATCTCATCATCTTTATCCTTAAGGACAGACTCATATTCAGCTTTTCTTTTGGAAAGGGTTTGCTCAAGCTCTAGATTTTGATTTATTAAAGCTACATTTGCCTCTCTAATAGAGATAAATGCAGCTATGCAAGATTCAGAACATAGCTTGGCCTTAGCCTCAAAGGATACATGGGTTACCTGTGATGAAGATGCATTGGAGCATGAACTATCAGTAGATTCCAGGGCCATGAGAGCTAGATTCCCAAAAGGATGTTCACCACCATGTTGACCATCACCAGCAAATAATTGTTCATTACCAGAGAGATCATCTGGTAAACTGCTCCAGTCAACAATAATAGGGGTGAAGAAGCTGTGATGAGGTGGTGATTGAGATGGTAGAGGCTCAGGTAGGGCTTGAGGTTGTTGTGCAATAGGAACTTGAACCGGATTTGGGTGTGGCATGTAATAGCAGGGATATGGATATGGCATTGGACCCTGAGGGACAAAATATGCAGGAGATATAGGTTGTGAATGATGACCAGAACTAGCAGGATGTTGCCCTGTGTTTTGTGGACTATTGTTTGGAAAAGTCACAAAGGGTGCAGAGTAGTTAGATCCAGATGATCTACACTCTCTTGCAAAGTGTCCAAGCCTGTGGCATTTGTGACACCTCAACTTACTCTTGTCAAAACCAACTTTGGTTTTGCCAGAGAGTCCTGGAAATTTCCTACCAGTTCTCCTGTAGAACTTTTGAGATATGATATTAATGAAGGCCATTTGGCTTAGAATATCCATCTCTTCTAAGTCATTATTAGCAATACCCTTTAAATCATCCATAATGAAACACAAATTGTCACTATTACAGCCTGACTGACTGTCAACACGAACAAATGCATAATCTGAACCATTTGAGGAGAAATCTATATGCTCATCATAATTGCTTTCTGATGCAGCATATTCTGACTCATGACCAACCAAGGCAGTGTTCCCTGGTACAAAGTCATCAGTGAGCTTTCCTCATGATGCCAGTTTCCTTTTCTGCTCTATCTCTCTTTCAAATGTAAGCAGTTTCCCATGGAGTTGGGTGAGAGATAGACTATCTAGATTTGCACTGGAGCGTAGGAAAATGGTATATGTGTCCCATCTCTCAGGCAGTGATCTGAGAAATCTGTTGTTCATCTGACTATTAGTGTATTCATGTTTGACCATTTTCAGCTCAGAGATCAAACAGGAAAAACGCTCAAACTGTTGAGTTAGTGACTCACCCTTCCTATGAGAGAATGTCTCATATTGTCGGGCAAGGATTTCTCTGTTGTTTGCTAAGACCTCATCTGTTCCACCAAATTGTTCCTTCAATCCATTCCAGAGGTCATGAGCAGTTTCATGATGCATAAGCCCAGAATAGATTTTATTCGGCAGTGCCATGGCTAGAATTCCATGCGCTTTAGCATCAATCTCAAAAGAGTTTTTGATCCTCATCTGAGTATTGTTCCTTCTTCTTCGGAACCATTTGGTTGGTTTCCGGATTGTTCACCATAGGCTTGTGTGGACCATGTACCACAGATGTCCAACAACCTGAACTGTTAATAGACAGGTGATGAACCATTCTTTGTTTCCATATGTTATACTCAGTCCTAACCAGCATCGGAGGCTTGGTTGAGGAACCGGTAATGTAAGGGTCATTAGAAGGAGTAGTCATTCTCAGTTTCAACCAAATTCAATTAAGTTTTAACTGATTTAGTGCAAAACACAACAAACTCAATATGAACCAAGAGAAAACTCAAAGCAGATAAACGAAAGCAGCAGAAATTCAATGACCTATAACCATTTCTTGCAAATATGCTAATTCAATTAAACTTAGATATCGAATAGCAGTTTCAGTGATCAATTGTTAGATCGATCAATGATTAACCTTGCTCTGATACCATTTGTTAGGATTAGTTTTGTTAGGATCAGTGATCTAAGTTTGATTAATAAGTGAGTATTGCAGCGGAATTCGAACAATGAATTAAACAATTCACAAGAACACAATTGATATTCAATGTAATAGTACACAGACATAGAAAGAAAGAATTCTGCAAAAGAAATATTTCATTCATATGCTTTCGTGGTGGCTCAATGTCACGCTTTACAACTAGGTCAACATTCCTTATATAGGATATGTGACGTCTGCTGATGTCACTTGATAGTGACATCTAACAGAATTATTCAAACTACTGAAACTATGCAAACTACTGAGAATGTTCTCAACTACTGATTACATCTCAGAGAATGCTTAAGTACAAAAATATAAAACTACTGAAGTACAACTACTGAAACTATAACTACTGAAAAGTAAATTACAGGTACTGAAAGGAAACCATCACAACTACTGAAGTTAATTACTTCAGCTGTTGTGACAACTACTGATCACTTTGGTCTTCGGTCTTTGTCTTCAGTCTTTGTTCTTCAGTACTTTACTTTCAGACTTTGTCTTCAGACCTTGTAATCAGCTGATTTCTTCAGCTATTGTGATCTTCTTCAGCAGTTGTAATGTCTGTGGGACTTAGATGTTTTTCTGATCAGGCTTATTGGTTCTTTTGTACCAACACAGATGCACTCCTTCCCTTACCTTATGACTATGTTGAGTTTGAGTACTTAAAACAACTTGAGCTTGAGTTATTCAAGGAAAGAAAGACAACAAAAGAGCATGAAGAAGTCTGCTGATAGACAGAGGATGATGAGCTTCTTGAAGTTGTATGGATTCTTCGGAAGGAGACTTGGACCCATGTCTCTATTCACTATGGATGAGCATATCAGGGTAATCAAGCAAAAGATTAAGAGTGGAGAGCTCACTGACTTACACTCCACTCCAAGTCAGGCCCCACCTGAAGTGGAGGTTAAGGTTGAACAAACAAACACAACACAACCTGGACCTCCTGCTAATGCTCAGCAAGCTTCATCTTCTGATCCATAGCAGGATCAACCTCCTTCTCTATCGGAACCTGAGAGAGAGGAAGTCCCAACTGAGAAAGACAGTGAAGATCAATCTGGTGCTGCAGGCCAATCTTAGTTAAAATTTGGAAAGATAAGGAAAAGGATGGCTTCTAAACCAAAGTCTAAGAAGAAGAAGAAGCCTGAATCCCTTCTGAACCTCAGGATGAATCAGAACAGCCTGAGGATGTGCAACTAGAGGAAGCTCAATCAACTCCAACTTCAGTAGCTCCTCTAGCATGAGGAAGACCCATCTTGTCTTGGACATATACCACAAATCTAGAAAGGTGGCATGTTACTAGAGATCAAGGCATTGAAGACATCTATACATGGAAAGATATGTTTTAGTTGCCTTTGCATGATCTCTTTGACATGAGAAGACACTTTGACAGCCTGAAGGATCCTGATCATATTATGAAGAAAGGAATGGTGATCATCCTAATAAGGACTGTTAATATCTTATGTTTTCTAAATGTTTTGGTAGCATCAGCCTTGGGGGAGTTTGTAGAGATTAATGAAGACGCTGATGCAACCTAAACATCATTGGTCTTTCTTGCATGCTGCACAAGTGCATTGAAGTGGAATGCTTTGGAAGTTTCACATGTACAAAAGAAACATTCTAAGTGTGAAAGCTTCCGAAGCCAAGACCAACATCTTCCGAAGCCAAAGATGAAGTCTTTCGAAGCCTCAGAGACAAAGTCTTCCGAAGCTTCAAGTTCATGAAGACAGATTTCTTCCGAAGACTTTTAGTAACTTGCTTTATCTGATGTACTGTTCCATAAAGCTGGACACCTTTCCGCTGCAACTCTACAAGTCACCAACTAACATGGTTTGGTGAAAAGGTCCATGCTTTTGTTAACTATACATTGAGGTCTTGAGTGTGTAACTTTCTACTTTATGTACTTTATCCTTTTTGTAATAGATAAGGATGTGAGCTATGGCATGTCATAGTCACAGGTCAAAAGGCAATCTGCCTTTTGACTCTACAATTGATTTTGTGTGTGTCTAGTCAATTGTATCTAGCTGGCTTTCAAAGTATAGCCGGCTGTAGGATGTTGTATAAGTATCTCATGTTCTTGTATCTTTCGAATATGCTTTTGTAACACTTGTAATAGAACATAGAGAAAGCAATATACTGCATTCTTGAAAACCAAACACTTGTGTTATTTGTGTTCTGTCTCATATATTACTTGTCTTCGTAGTGTCACCACTTGGTTAATCCAGTTTACCGTTTGATCTAAGTTTAGTTTATCTCCTCTTTGTGTTGTTGTGTTGTAACTCTTCACCCTTCAACGATCATGTTATCTATGTGTACGTATGATGTATGACCACATACCAATGTAAAGAACGGTTTTAAATGAAAGTAAAGTATGTTTTATTTTAAAACTAAAACTCACTTAGCAACGCTGACTTTTATGTGTTTCTAGTTGGCAGGTAAAGTAGCTAAAGATGGCACGGGGCGGCTACTTGTCTCTTTTGGATGGCATTCTTTTGTTTAATGTTTTTGCATTGTAATGCGTACAAATGAAATTGTGTAACAAATGTTGTATTATTTGGCAAAAGCATTTTTAATTAAAATATTGTTTTTAATGTTTTCGCTACAACGTTTATTTCCAAGTTAATTTAATTATATGTTTTATGTGCGATGAATGGCCAACTGTAAGTGTCCTAGGAAGGGGCGTTACAAGTTGGTATAAGAGCCAAAGTTTATGTGAAATAGGTAAATTTGAAAATAAACCTAAACTTAAACTGAAAATGGGATGGAAAGGGAAGGGATGCCAGTCCGAGTAGCTGCGTGCCATCGGTATTTTCTTTATGTTAACATGTATTACGTGTGCATGTTATGTGGTTTATGTGCTACTTGTAGATTTAGATACCCATGTAGTCAGGATAGTAAATGCTTGGGGTATGAAGCGTGTTAGGACTCTAGAAAGATTAACATGTTGTCTTTATGTGTATTTTTGATAATTGTAATAGTATAGGGACTATTTTTATAATTGTTAGTTCCTTTTTGTTTCATTATAAATAGCTTAGACTGTTAGTTAGTAGTACAGCTTGAGAGAGACAACGAACTACTGCTTATTACTTTGTAATTGTCTTTGCTTGATATTAATGAAATTGTGAATTTTGTTAATATCTTGTTTGAATTCAATTAGTTTGTATGTGTTTTCTTTGAATTGTGTTCATACATTATCACAGATTAGCTCAATTGATCCTATCAATTGGTATCAGAGTTGTTGGTAGTTTTTATTTGAGTGATATTGAAGTTTGTCGAACTTTGAAACTCAAAAAGCATACTGAATTTGTGATTGATAGACAATTCAAATGAAAACTTGGGGATTTCAGATGTGTTTCATCATCAAAAACATGTTTTGAACCACAATTAGCTGTTGAACTCATCAAACTTGAGATAATTTGGTGAATTTGTGTTCGAAAAGTTCATTGCTTTTTCGAACTGAAAATTGCAAATTAATTGATTTGTTGTTGATATTCATAGAAATTGATTTTAGAAGAATGATTATCGGCATAAAACTCATCTAATTTGAAAATTTCAATCAAATTCATCAACTTTTGAAGATTTTTAGAAGATTTGAGTCTGTTACATTCATATGAACATGATGAATGTGGCGCATTAGGGTTGAAGTTTGCTGAAATATTGTCCAAGTGTTAGGCGTTTGACTACTGTTTAGTCGCATTAACACTATGTAGACGTTTTCAGTTCAAGTGTTTGACCACTGTTGAAGAGAAAAAGTCCAGACGTATCATCATTGTTGAGGAGTATTTGAACTGTTTAGATGTTTGACAACTGTGTAGGCGCATCACAACTGTGTAGGCGCATCACAACTGTGTAGGCGCATCACAACTGTTCAGACGTTTTACTACTGTTCAGACTCATCAATTTGGGCGTTTTGGAAAATTTTCTAAGGCATTCCCTTACACAACTCTCAGCTCAGGCACATCAACTGTTGGAGCCTTCGAATACTATTCAGGCGTATCAACCTTGACACTTAGAAATTTTTTTAATAAAAGGAAAATTTTCAAAAACTTTTTCATTCCTTTTCTTAATTCAAAATATATGAAAAACAACAAAAATATAAAAAATAATGGTGAAATGAGAAGATTCTGAAAATAGAGTTCCAAAACTTAAAAATAGAGCTGATTTCAAAATTTGGTCTCTTTGGTTGAAACATCACTTAAATTCCATTGACACTGATCTTTGGAAATCCATAGAAAAAGGACCATTCATCCCAGTAATCACTGATGGACCTGACAGAGGGTTGGTATACACTAATGACTCTTAGGAACCCTATCCTAAAGATGTTCTTCAAGGAGATGATTTGAGAAGAGTAAAGAATGATGTCAAAGCATACTCCTTGATGTGTAAAGGACTACCTCTGGAAGTTCTTGCAAGGCTTGATGGATATCAAACTTGATATACCATGTATAAAGCCTTAAAGACTATATGTGAACGAGGAAAGGAGATTCAAATTCTTAAGAAACAGAAGTTGAAAAGGCAATTAGAACTGTTTCAACATTTGTCTGGGGAAACCATAAACTAAATGATGAAAAGATTTGTTCAACTTACAACTGAGATGTCTTCTGCTGGTATTAAGCCTGATCTTGGAGATCTAAATACGAGACTACTCAATGCTTTGCCCTCATCATGGAAACAAACAATAACCTTACTATAGCATACTGAGAAGTTCCCTATGGATCTAGATCTACTTATTGCCAAGATTGAGTCAGTAGAGATTGATGAAAGCTCAAGGAACAATGATAAAGCAGCATCAATGTCTCGGTATCAGTTGTTGCTTCTCCAGCAAACACAGTTGAAAACGCTTTCATGGCAAAAAGTGAGAAAGTAAAGAAGAAGAAGGAGATTTATTTGTCGGATCAGGATTTTTCACTGACTCATCATTTACTAGTGCCCCTGCATACACAACACAATCTCTTTCTCAATCTCCTCCTAAATCTCAGTCTCAAACATCAAATGTTCAATCAGGGACTTCTTCATCTAACTCTGCTAAATCTAGCAAATTTAAAGATGTGATAAATATCCTATTAGAGGATGAAGAGTCTAAAACTACATTTACTGTATTTATGGCTAGTTTTCAAGCATATCAAGGTAGCCATTTAACTCAATTAGATCTTGTTTTGCACGATTTATTTGAAATGGATCCTCAAGATATGGAGGAAATGGACTTAAACTGGCAAACGGTGATGATTGCTTACAGGAAGAAAAACACTCATATGTCAACAGGAAGTACAAGCCAAGTGCTAACAAGACTGTTGGATTTGATAAGTCAAAATCTACGTGTTTTAACTGTAACAGCTATGGCCATTTCTCAAGAGAATGCAAAGCTCCAAGGAATAATGGATGAAATGCTCAATCAATCTCTAACAATCAAAGGTTTCAACCAGCTCAGAAGACTTTTCAAAAGCCTTATCGAAGTCTTCCTATGCCTGAGCTTAAAGATGAAACAAAATCATCTCATGAAACCAAGAAAGCTTTAGTAGTCATTATTAAAGATGGTTATGATTGGAGTGCATATGCTGAACAATTTACTAATGATTTAACATCTAGTTTATCTCTTGTTGCAGAAATTCGGGAAGAAGATTGGTCATAAAAAAATGATTCAAAGATGCAAGGTGAAAATGAAGAAGATGAGTATGATTAGAGTGACAAATCAGATCCTAAGGAGGATAATGATGAAGTAGCTCTAATGGCACAGTCTGATCAACCAAAGGTTGACACTTTATCTTTAAAATCAGAAATCTCATCTCCAAAATTTCCTGAAATACCATCTGAAGTGAGAGAAAAGCTATGCACAAAATCATGCTTTGAACATGTTGAATACTACAGAACATACTCATATAGAATTGTGAGAAACTCAAACAAGAAAAATCGATGCATAACAAATTGAAAGCTCATCATAAAACAGCAGACCAAAAGATTATCTCTCTTCAAACTTCATGGAACAAAACTCTAAAGGAATTAGAAAATGTTTCTAAACAATTGGAAGAGATGACCAAAAATCTTGAACAGGAGAACATAGCACGTGATGATACTCAAATGGATCTTGCTAAAGTAAAGACTTCAAAAATGATTGTAGAAAAACTTGTAAGTGAGAGGAAAGATAAACAGAAAGTAGGATTAGGCTTCACTCATGAACCTATGCCTGAATCTATCACAAACATTTTACCAGAGAATTTCAATACACATGATCATTCTCCTGAGAACAAAGATAAACTTAAAGCTTTTCAAGTCAAAAACAAGAATTATAAAGAAGAAAAGGAAAATATAAAAGTGTTTGTTGAAGATGATCAAGAAAAGATTAAAAATGGTCATCCAATCAAGATAAAATCACATGAACCTAAACAAACAAAACAAAACAATTCTCATCAAATTAATTCTGTTTTAGAAGAAGTGAAATTTCAAAGCAAAGATAAACAACAGGTAGGAACATCAGAAGATTCAAACATTATTAATCTAAAACAAGTTCAATCTGAAAAGTAATCTTCTTCTCATGATGTTCAATTTGAAAGTAAACCAAGTTCTTCTAAATCGAAGAATCAAAGGAGAAGAAAGAAATAATCAAAAATCAAATCTGAACAAAACAAATGTTCAGAAAAGTTGATCAAATCAACAAATCAGACAACAAAACTTAAACCGATAAAATTTGTGTAAGCAGGTTTGTTAAATATGAATTCTCTTCAAAACAACATGGTGAACTCTATGAACAAATCTCACTGTGATCTGAAATCAAGTTTAGATTCCAAGACTTCTGCTGTAGCAAAAAGATTTGTTCATAAGAAATTTGAGAAGGAAGTTCATGTTAAACAGATGAAAAAAATATGACACAACACCAAAATGTGAAACATGAAAAACAACAGTTTAACTATTTAACACCAAAATATAAAAATGAATCAAACAAAGTGTCAATGTCAAAAGTTAACAAACAGTTATTTAAACTCCACAAAAGTACTATGAAATATGTGAGATGAAAAATCACAATACTGCTGAATGCTATTTCAATAAGTACTATCACATATGTGACATGAGAAATCATTCTACAGCAGATTGTTATTTTAACAAATATTGTACTTATTGTGATGAGAAGACTCATAATATTGCAAATTGTTACTTTAGAATGAGATCACCTAATAGAGGATTTGCAAACTCAAACTTGAGCAAAGGTTATGTTAATCCTTAATTTATGACAAATCAAACTAATGGATTTCAAAGATTAACTACTCAACCTTCTTCAGGTTTGAGATCTTTTCAAAAGAACAATTATGTGAGATTTAAAATGTGCAAGAACAATTCATACCAAGATCGGTAAGAATGACTAATAAAAATGTTAGTCATCATTCGTGTAAAAATTGATGAATCAAATGGTATGAATGCTTTCAAAAATAAGTCAAACAATTTTCGAAACAAGATTGGTAAATTCATCAAGAATAAACCTGATTTGAATAATCTTCATGACAAACAATTTACCATTGTTGATAAATTTGGAAAACCCAACACCATATCGGCTTGGGTGGATATATCAACTTAATTTTCTTGTTGTGCATGTATGCCCAAAAAGACCACTCAATACATGGTATGTGGATAGTGGGTGTAGCCGGCATATGACAGGAAATCCTGCCTAGTTACAAGACTTTAAGTTAAAAGATAGAACACATGTCACCTTTGGTGGTGATGTTAGTGGAAAAATAACCGGAGAAGGAACAGTATCAAATGGGATAGTAAGCTTTGACAAAGTTAACTTTTGCTCACAGTTGAACTTTAATCTTTTATATGTATCCCAAAGTTGTGATAAATCATATTCTTTTCTTTTTGATGATTCATTCTCTTATGTTTTGAAGCTAGGTTTTTAGATAAACAAAGTGTGGGTAATTGTTACAGCCAAAATGGATAGAGATGTATACAAACTGGATATGTCTCAAGTTGATCCTTCAAGCGAAACAACTTGCCTAATTGCCAAAGCATCAGATGATGAAAGCCATCTTATAGAGGTCTCGGACATTCAAATTTCAAGAATATGAACAAGCTTGTATCAGGAAATCATGTTATTGGACTTCCATCTACGAAGTTTGCAATGACTGATCACTGCTCAGCATGTTTAAAGGGAAAACAACACAGAGAGTCTTATAAGACCAAAATCATAAACTCAACTTCCAAACCTCTTCAATTGTTACATATGGACCTTTTTGGACCAACAAATGTCAAGAGTATTGGACGAAAATCATATTGTTAAGTTATCATTGATGATTATACAAGATTTTCATAGGTTTTCTTTTTGTATGCTAAATCTGAAATGGCTGAATTACTAAAAGAATTTATCATTCAAGTTGAAAATCAATTAGAATATAAAGTGAAAATAATAAGAAATAATAATGGAACCTAATTCAAATATGCTAACATTGAAATGTTTTATGCTCAGAAAGGGATAGCTCATCAATTCAGTGCTCCCGTAACTCCTCAACAAAATGGAGTTGCTGAAAGGAAAAATAGAACACTGATTGAAGTTGTTCATTCTATGTTAGTTGATGCAAAGATTCCTGTAACTTTTTGGGATGAAGCTATATCAACTGCGTGTTTTGTACAGAACAGAACCTTAATTTTGAAAGATAAAATGAAAACTTCTTATGAGTTAATGTTTGGCAGGAAACCGAACATAAATTTTTTAAAATCATTTGGTTGTCCTACTATGATTCTTAATTCAAATGATCGGTTAGGAAAATTTGATACAAAATCTCATAATGGATTTTTCGTTGGATACTCATCTGTTTCAAAAGCCTATCGAGTGTACAACTCTATGACAAATATAATACTTGAAACATTCAACGTTAAATTTCTGGAAAATTCTTTCCATTAGTTGCAAATGGTCCTGCATGGTTATTTGATTTAGATTCATTATCAAACTCTCTTCAATCTAACTTGTTTAATCAATCAAATTGTTTTGATTCTACAGGTAAGAAGAACTCTAGAGGAGATCTTGGATCTTTTAATGAGGACTCAAATTTTGACGACCCACATGATTCTAACTCAGACTACCCATTTTTATCATTTGTCAAGGATTCATCAAATACGATTCAATGACAATGATCATACTAATTCAGCTTTAAATCATTCAGTCTCATTTGATCAGGAAGGATCACAACTCTTCCTAATGATGGTACTGAGTTTGTGCAACCTGAGTCTGGCACATCATCCATCTCTAGTGATGTAGTTGATACTGGTAACTTAGATTACTTTATTAACTCACTGACTCAAGTTCCAACCTTCAATCCACATTCTTCTACTTTGCTACATCAGCTCTCCAACTTAAACCAAACAAATCTGGATGTTAATGTTCAATGTGATTAGATTCCAACGTCTCATATTCACAAGAATCATCCAATTTCTCAGATTATTGGTCCATTGAATGAGACAACAACAAGGAGTAAATCAGAACAAGCAAACTTGTGCTTATACTCTTGTTTTCTTTCTTAAATTTTTCCTAAAAATGTTACCAAAGCATAAAGGACAATGGTTGGATAGAAGCTATGCAAGAAGAATTACTTCAATTTCACAAATAAGAAGTGTGGAATTTAGTGGATTTACCTGAAGGAGAAAATGCCATAGGCACAAAATGGTTGTTTAGAAATAAGACTAATGATCATGGTGTAGTAATAAGGAACAAAGCGAGACTTGTTGCACAAGGATACATAGAGGAAGAACGGATAGATTATGATGAGGTGTTTGCACCAGTTGCAAGACTTGAATCCATTCGAGTTTTCCTGGCTTATGCTTCATTCAAGAAATTTAAGGTGTATCAAATGGACGTAAAGGGTGCATTTCTATATGGTCCTATCACTGACGATGTGTTTGTGAAACAACCTCCGGGCTTTGAGGATGCAAAACTTCCATAGCGAGTGTATAAGCTGAGTAAAGCTTTGTATGGACTTCATCAAGCCCCTTGAATTTGGTATTATACATTATCATAACACTTAATCCAACATGGATACAAAAGAGGGAAAATTGATCCAAATTTATACATAAAGAAAGATAATGATGATCTCTTATGTGTACAAATGTATGTTGATGATATAATATTTGGTTCTACCAGTTCAAAATTGTGCAATGAATTTGAAGAAATCATGAAATCTCGTTTCCAAATGAGTTCTATGGGAGAGATTAATTTCTTTCTTGGACTTCAAGTCAAGCAAACTGACGATGGAATTTTCATCAATCAACAGAAGTTTGTTGGCAAACACTTGAAGAAATTTATGTTGCAAGACTATCAGTCCATACGAACGCCAGGAGATGTTAACACCAAGATTGAACCTCATCCAAAAGGAAAATCTATTGACCAAACGATATACAGATCAATGATTGGTTCTTTGATGTATCTTACTGCATCTAGACGAGACATTATGTATGTTGTTTGGGTTTGTGCCAGGTATCAATCAGACCCAAAAGAATAACATTTAATTGCTGTCAAAAGAATATTTAGGTATCTCAAAGGTAAACCAGCCTTAGGGCTTTGGTATCCTTACGAGGGTAACTTTGAACTACATGGATATACAGATAGTGATTATGGTGGTTGTTGTCAAGATAGAAAATCTACTTTGGGTGGATTTAAATTTCTCGGTCCCAGATTAGTCTCATGGCAATGTAAGAAACAAACAAATGTCTCTCGTTCAACTGTAGAAGCTGAGTACATTGTTGCATGAGCAGGAGGTTCTCAAATCTTTTGGTTGCAAAATCAACTACTGGATTATGGGTTCAATTTTATTAAAACACCTATTTATAATGATAACACTGCAGCTATGTTCATTACAGCTAATCCTGTTTAACATTCAAAAACAAAACATATGGAAATTTGATATCATTTTCTCAGAGATAACTCTGAAAAAGGGGTGATCACTTGGTTCAAATTGCAACAGAAAAACAGTTGGCAGATCTATTTACTAAAGCCTTCCTACGAGGATGGTTTGAGTAATTAGTAGAATCAATTGGTCTTATTAATCATATGTGATCTTCCTAAATCAAAAGACTATCATAAGTAATACTCTCAATGTTAATTGCCTGTTTTTCTTTCGTGCGTGTGTGTTTTTTTCATAGAAAAACCGAATACAAAAGCATATATAACAAAATCCAAAAATAAAGTCTTTTTCTATTGTTAGTTCATTGTTTTCGAAAAGAATTTTTTTGCAATATGTGAGAAATGATAGTACATTAGTGAGATCAGTTGCATATTTCACTCATTAATAAAGTCTGACATGATCAAATATGATGTGTAGACACTATCATGCTATTATACTGAAACAGTAAATTCTTGTGATTAGACTAAATATTTATTCATCTGAGTACTTTTGAGATGTTTTGGCTTATAAGATTGACTGTTTGTTAAGTAACACCACTCACATCTATAATTAATCATGAGATCTGTTACAAGCATCATTTCACTTCTTTGTTTTGAGTCATCATAGTCCTGAAGTGATGAGATATCCTTTGTTGTAAGTCATTACAGACCTGGATATTCTCTTTGATGCAAAAGATGCCATGTGCACAATCTATTCAAATGGATAATTAGAGTTGATCAAATGGTTATCCATGATCATTCTCTATTCATTTAAGTAACATGAGCTCTGATTACACATATGTTTCAGGTAATAAGTTGGGTATGTGTTCTTGCTTGCATGTCTTGATGATCGTTGAGCTCTCTACATATAACCTAATCAATCCAAGAATTAAAAAGTAAGTGAGCTGATATTATATCAAAAACACTCATTGTTTGTCCTTAGATCTTGTGTCTCCTTTGCTGTGATATCACTGACGTGGAGCACACTTGATCAGGATTTATTCACTGTCTATGACTATCTGCAATCTTTTGTTTTAATGTGCTGATCTTCATTGATATGATCTCAGTGCAGACATTAATTCTTGTTTATATTAGATTTTGATTTTGCTTTCATTTTGATTTTATGCATGTTTTCTGTGTGTGAAGGCAATGTCACAATGAGTTGGGTGATCTTATTATGCTACCTTAGGAAACTTATAAGTTGTTCCAACTTAAAAGTTTTGGGGGAGTAATAAATGAAAGAGTTTTTCACAGAAAATTGAAATCAAAGAAAGTTGAATTGAAATGATGGTGCTATATGTTCAAAGTTTATGTGAGTGTGATCATGAAACTTTTTAAAATGATAATATGAACCTATATAAAATTGCAAGTGAAAATGCTTCTCTCAAAGTTGAGAAATAGAGATTTGATTATGTTTTGATATTAAAACAAAGGGAAAGAAAATAAAAAAAAATTCAAAAGTTAAACATCAAGTGAAAATTGAAATTGTTGAAAATTAATTTTGAGTGTGAAAAATAAAAATTTCAAATTTGAGGAATTCAAATCTTAATCATATACAAAATTGATCATAGATTGGTGATGTATATATCAAATCCCGAGTGATTTGATATATTGATTGTGGATTAACTTGAAAATGATAATGATAATGAATTACTCAGTTGGTTTTCTTCGAGGGAAGAAGAAGAGGATGAACAGACATCTTGAATTTTTTTAATAAAAATAAAATTAAAAATAATATTTTTAAATAAAATATAGAAAATCTCAGAAGTTAAAATGGACTGATAAAATCATTAATTCAAAATGATATTTTGAATTTAATGTTCAAATTAAAAAAAAGATTCTTCAATCATTCAATGTTCTAATATTTTTATTTTATTTCACACATGGCAGCTTTAAAGTTCGAACCAAAGCACAATCTTGCTGCATTTCTAGATGAAGAAAATAGAGAAGCAGTGGGCTATGAATAAATGATACGATTTTGTTGAGATCTAAATATGTCTATGCTATGTGTGCAAGACGAGTGATAAATCAAAGATTGATCAAGAAATTCTCGAGAACTGCTGAAGTTGAAAGAAATGAAGAGGGAAACAAAGTTGTAAGAGCTTTCATCACATCAGATAGAATGCTTGAAGTATGATAACAATCAATCAGAATAGCTCTTAAACTTAGAGAAAATGACCCAGAAGATTTATCTGGGTACATTTTTAATGAATGTAGAGAAGTTTTCTACAAATAGGTCATCCACATCATTTTCCAAAGAAACAATTTTTCCGAGCAAGAGTGTATAAGCATTGAAAATTATTATGTTATATCTTTCAACACTGCATGTCTAAACAAAGTGCTGGTTGGGACTCAATCCGAGTAGACATTGCATCTCCGATTATTGCCTTAGCCACTAATAGAAGATTCAATATGGCTAAATGGATATTGAATGGATTTATTTTCAATCTTGAAACAGGAAGGAGAAATAAATACTTAATATATCCCAGATTTCTTCAAATGCTGATAAATGAAGAAAATCCAGACTTTTATGTTGAAGGAGTAGAAGGTGATAAACTTCAATTGGAGCACATGTCTGAATCGGTGTATAAAAGACTAGCTATGGTCACTGGTGCTCAAAACATTCCTGTGTTTGAGTATATAAGGAATGTATCTAGTGATGAAGTTGACATAAATCAACAACATTTTCATTTATCTGAAGATGTACCAATAGATCCTAATGATCTGATTGAGGATGTTGTTGATGATATGATTGATAATGATAATGAAGAAAATGAAAATGAAGATTCTGAAAGCTCATCAGAAGATGAAGATAACGATAATAATGATGATGATGATAATGATGGTGCAGTTGAAGCACATCAAGAATCCATTGAAGAAAGGAATGAAGATGAGAATGTAGCTGAAACACAGTACATAATTGAAGAAGCTACTGATGTTGATATATATGATGATTTTGTTCATGATGTTCAAGAAGATGAACCTGTTAATGTTGTTCATGAAGAAGGTTCACAAACTCAAACCTTTGATTTTGATTTCATGAATGACATGTTATATGAACCTGTGTTTCAAGCAGACGAAAATGAAGAATTAGAAGAAATTCCTTTAAGTACTACACAAAATGTGTCTGTACAAACACAAGATATAGTGGATGTTGATGAGTTAGAAAAATTGAAAGAAGAGAATGTGGTCAAAGAAAAAGAAATGAAGATTTAAAGGCTGAAAATGAAAGCTTCAAGGAGATGAACATATCTCTTGAGAAGGAAATTCAAAAGTTAGAGAATGAAACTTCAAAGTTAAAAGAAGAAAATTGTTGAAAGATACAAGATTATGACTTATGCTAAAGATAAAGAAGATGTGATCAAAAACATTGAAGTCATGATAAAAGTTTATGATATATCTTAAAGAAAAATTCAAGAAATTGTCGGAGGAAAATGAAAAATTGAAAGAAGAATTGCTAAAGACAAAAGAAGTTCAAAAGCCTATATCACCTCAACAAATGATCAGTTCTGAAAGAAACATTGTTGAAGAAAATCCTCAAATGGATAAAGGAAAAAGAAAAATTGATAAGATTGAAGATGAAAGTTTATCTCATTCAGTTTCAGAAGCTCAATGAATTGAAGAAAATGTTGAAGAGCAAAACACTCATGAACAAATTGAGGCTTTAGTAGATATTGAAGAAATGTACAATGATGATTGTTATGATGAAGTATTAAATGATGAAGATAGTGATGAGGCACAATTTGTAGTTAATTTCTCTTCACAAGAACAATTTCAAGATCAAGAAGAAGTACCATAAGATTTTGAAGAAAGATATAATTATCTTGTGAGGATGAAGTATAATAGTATTTTTGGATGGACTGATAGTTTCTCAGATAAAGATGAATATGAGACTGCAGCACAGTCAGTCACACCAATTGATCCAATGAAATTGTGATAGAGCATGGTGAATGGATTAGAGAAAAAGAAAGTATTAATGTAGAAGAATTACCAAGCTCAGAGCTTCACCATCCTGATCCGGATAGTATGAGTATTCTAGCTATAAGATCATGGTTGCAAGGTAGAAACTATCTGTGGAGAAAATTGAATAGACTACAATCTGTATCATTAAGAAATCTTGTCAGAAGCTTCCAAGAGACAGAAAAACAAACGAAGAAGATGATTATTCTTGATACAAACAATCCTCATATTTGGAGATCACAAAAAGAACAACAGTGCTAAAACCTCAAGAAATCAAACAAATGGCAAGAAAGTCAGATGCTTATGACAGTAGAAAAGAATTGATTAAAATGTTTTCAAGTATAGAAAAGCAAGCTTACAAAGCATCATGTGAGGAAATTCAGTTTTTTGATAATGCTAGATCCACACGTGATTTAGTAAGAAACGTATTGCAGAAAGGACAATCAGTTGCTGAACTATTGAATGCAATGATTGCTCCTGATTTTACAAATCAAGTAAAAATAATTGCCTGGAAGTAAGATGAGATCTTTGATGCTTTCTTGATAAAAAGAGTAAATGCAATATGTGATGTATATCACTTTTACTCTAGCATCAATAAGCTTCCTGTGCAAGATTTGAAGGAGTTGAATAGATTACCTCTGATCAATCCAACAGATTCCAAACGTGGTAAAATGATGGTAGAATTACTGAGAAAATGTATGGATTGATCAAGTAATTTTCTTCAAACTAGATGCGATGAAGAAGATAAAGAGTACTTTGCTACTCTAAAGAAAAACAAAAGGCTCAAAGGAGTACAATCTGAAGATGAACGCTTTATGATTGAATTTTATGATAAGTACTTTGAAAAGGTAAGAACTCCTAGTTTGAAAGTGATTGAATGTAACCAGAAATCAAAACCAATTCTGAGGTGGTTTTACAACACTGAGACGTTTGAACTTAAATTGGTTCGAAATCTTGAATAGTGGAATGAAGACATGATTACTTTTTTTGGTGCTTTCGAACTCAAACTGTTACATCCAAGTTATATTTCATTTTTGTCTGTATAAAAGTTTGAGAAAGTATCTCCGGATGTTGCAAAGCAAGACAAGAAATATTTCATTTCCATAATCAATGTAATGAGTGCAGCTATGGAAAGAATATCATTGAGAAAAGCTCTTGCTTATGCCAACATTGTGAAGAAAGATATCAAAGATATTGAATTTATGAGAATCTCAAGGAAAGGTGTCTTAGAAGTATACTCAAAGGAAAGTCCAAATCCTATTGAGTTATATGAAAAAATTGACATCACTTGCTTATCAAAAGACCCGTTGGAAAGAATGAACAAGATGGAGATAAAGACAAATGAAGCTAAACCAAAACAAGGCATTCTTGCAAGCAAATTCAAGTCTGCTATTGTAAATGCTTTGAAAGAACAAGAGATGTACAAAAAGAAGCCAATGTTCAAGATAAAAGAAGAACCAGAAGACTTCTTTGAGTGAAAAAGATTGAAGATAGAATATTGAAGCTCAAGATAAAGCTGAAGGAGATAAAGAAAGAAGGAAAGATTGAAGATTTTGAAGACCGAAGACCATGTAAATCTTAGGGGGAGTATTGTTAGGCCTCTAGAATGATTAACATGTTGTCTTTATGTGTCTTTCTGATATTTGTAATAGTATAGGGACTATTTTTGTAATTGTTAGTTCCTTTGTGTTTCATTATAAATAGCTTCGACTGTTAGTTAGTAGTAGAGCTAGTAAGAGAGAGAACGAACTACTGCTTATTACTTTGTAATTGTCTTTGCTTGATATTAATGAAACTGTGAATTTTGTTAATATCTTGTTTGAGTTCAATTACTTTGAATGTGTTTTCTTTGAATTGTGTTCATATATCATCACAGATTAGCTCAATTGATCCTGTCAAAACATAAAGTAAGTGGCTAATCACAACTGGCCACTGTAATTAAGGACTTATCATACTTGACATAAAATGAGTTGTTCCCTTGATAGACTGTGTTAGTGTTTGAATCTTTTAGTGTGTGTTGAGGATAGCCGGCGGTAGATATCTGAAGTTTTCATTAGGTGAAGGTTGTGGTGGACATGGTGCTGGACCGTGTGTCACGAGATGCATGGCTAGGGCTGCTGAAATGGCACTTGAAGAGCTCGAGATCTATCACCCGGAAGGCGGTGATGATAGTGCTAGTCTGAGGACCATATTGACGGTGGATCTTATCGAGGGAGTTCATCAGGTCATGCAGGCGATTTCTGTCGTCTATGGTGACTAAGGTAATTAGGTCAGTGAAGGAGAAGACCGCGATTGAAATGAACAAGTGTTAGAATCTCAGCCCTTGGTTTAATCGATTGAACAGTTTCAGCAGCGGAATAGCTCAGAATTAGACAAATTCAAACAAGAACAATTGATATAAAACGATAAAAGAATTTTGTTATAGAGAGAGAAATATCCGACAAAAGGATATTGCATTAAGATTGTCGGCCTCAAAGGCACGATTACAGGTGAGTCATCTTTCCTTATAAAGGAAAGAATGACGTAGGCTGATGTCACCTGAAAGTGACATGTAACCGTTTATAACTACTGATGTTTAACAACTACTGAAGATGTCAACAACTGACATCTTCTTACAAATGTTCCTAAGTGTTAAACATCTTATTTACAACTACTGAAAAACTTAAAACTACTGAAACTACAACAACTGAAGAACAACCTCTTCAGTTGTTTACAAGTACTGAAAAGAAAGTAAACAAACTACTGAAAGAAAGAAAACTACTGAAGAAGAAAAACCATCACAACAACTGAAGAAGCCCTCTTCAGCTGTTGTCATCAGCTGTTAACAATAGCTGATGTCTTCAGTACTTAATCATCAGACTTTGTCTTTCAGCTGTTGATCTTCAGTCTTTGTCTTCAGTACTTGTTGAAGTCTTCAGACTTTAGATCTTCAGCTGTTGTCTCAGTCTTTGTCTTCAGTACTTCAGACGTACTTCAGCAGTTGTATTCTTCAGACTTTGTAGAACAGCTGATCAGGTCTTCTTCAGCTGTTGTGATGTCCTGTGGGACTTAGAGGTTTCTCTGATCAGGCTCATTGGTTCTTTTGGTCCAACAAACTCCCCCTGAACCAATGCAGCCAAAACCTCTAAGTTATTGACGAGTCCCACTTATTTTGGCAGATAGATTGGTCTCTTTATCCTCTTGATCAGATGAGAAGTGACCCTTTTTCAGCACCGGCCTGGAAAGAAGTCTCTGATGATCTGTTGGCATGATATGGTTGGGAGCTCTGTATTGGGGACTTGGACACCGAGCTGTTGCCCCAACCATGAGATCTACTTCCCGTGTATCAGCCTATATGATTCCCTGGTGTAGCCCTTAGAAACATGATTTGCTCATCCATTGTCAGCACCTCGGGCACACCATCAAATAATCCTTCTCGGCCATACACTTCAGATATGTACTTGGCCTGTTTTCCATTCTTGAGCTCAACCGTGGTTATTTCTATAAGCAAACTCATCTGGATGAGTCCCTTCTAAGAGCAGGTTGAGCTCTTTTGTTTGAAGTTTTCAAGTCGTTTGTAAACAATCCCTTCTTTATAATTTTGTTCTCTAACATCTTTTGAGGTGGTTGTTTGGCTTCATAGGCTTTCTTGAACTCTTCACAATTTCCCAAGGGGACACTACAAGCACCACAGTGATGTCTTCGTCGACAACTCTCTTCACTTGGCCCTTGTATCTTGAAGGAATTTCTTTCTTGACAATCCGTGTGCCACCCTAGGATCAGGCCATATCCTTACTCTTTCCCTTTGGTATTGAAAGGTATTAGCAAGGGTGTACAATCTTAATACTTCTTTCTTCATGCTGATCATTGAAGAGATGTAGCATATGCTTTGTCATGCTTTTCAGCATTTCCTCATCATGTTTTTGCATCTGTTCCTCTTCAATCTTTATCATACATCATGCATTTGAGAAGCAGGAGTGATGGACATTGGTTTAGCCTTAGGCAAAGTAATGACTGCAGAGAGTGGCATCTGTCTGACGGGTTTGCAAGAACACAAAATCCATGTTTAACCATTTAAACTTTCAGAAAAACGCAGCGGACATATATATAGCTTTAAAACCCATTTTAAAGCTGAATATTTCATGTTCTTAGTGTCCATTAATGTAAAAAGCAAACCCAAACAAAAGGATCATGTATGTGAATGAAACAAGCTATGACAATACATAAACGTACATAAAATCACAGCTTGAACAAGCTGTGACAACTACCTTGTTCCAGCAGCAAATGTCGACCAAAATGAGGTTTTGATGCTTGTTCTTTTGGCCAAGACTTCAAGGAGGTCCTCAAGTGCTTATACCCCAAGCCTTGTGAAGCATACACAACTCTTGCTAGGGAGAGATCACCAAATCAAGACAAAAACTCCTTCAAAGGCTGCTGTTGAGCCGAGACCTTGAGAGAGTTTTTTTTTCTTTCAAAATTGCATGTAATGTGTGTGGTTCCTGATTTTTGAGTCCAAGACTCAATTAAATGTGTGTTGGTGGTCAAAACATGTTTGGTCCAATAGAATGAGAGGGGAGGGGCGGCCAAGAAGGGGTTTAAAACCCTTTTCCCTCTCAAAACTATCACACATTGAAATGTCATTTATACTAGACATACAATTATTGTATGTACAAGATATATAAATGTAATTACATACTTATACAATTAACCATTTTTATAAGCTGTAATTTCTCACTTAATATTGGTGTCATCTAACTAATTTAAACAACACATCAAATAATATTGTTGAACAAAATATCCTAATAAGTTGTTCCCACTTACATGCAACTTATTTAGAAAACCCATTTTTTCTAATTGGTGTGAATATTTAATTGCATGATCACATCATCAATTAAATATTAATTGGTGTTTGCCAAGCTTGTTGTTGGGTATAACCCGACTTGGATCATAACGTACTAACCACATCAATATTCTAAGTGTCTTGGGCACACAGAATCCAACAATCTCCCACTTGCCCAAGATTCATAGAAGATTGATGCAAGCAGTAAATACCACCTAACAATGGTTCACTACCCTTAATACGCATGACTTGTAGCCATTCAATAACATCATCCCTTTCAAGTACCCTACTTGAAATGATTTAGGTGAATCAATCATCTATCCTTTTGTTTCAGATGTCATGTCAAATCCAAGAACACGGAATGATCATTTCTTGTTGATGTAACTTATCAGGCCTTAGACATCTAACTCTCAACGAATAAGAGGAACAAATTCCATCTTGACTACATATGTTTCTCACAGACACCTTATGTCATACCTGAATATACCCTTATGTACTGTCCACTATTTCAGCAGTGAAGAAGAAGCTCAAGGTATAATACTTGGTGAATATCAAAACCAATATGTATCTCAGGTCGGAGGATACCAAATGATATTCGCCTTTACTCAAAATTACTTATGATCAATCAATAAGATTCCATGTAGTAAAATTTGAGATGCGGGTTAGTCCAATATTTGTATCCCACAAATATCTATGAACCTTGGTAGCAACCCATTGCTCTATATTCATCCTTATGAATATCAACCAATCCAAGTTCATAATAGTCTTACCTTCAAACTTGTTCCCACAAGTGTGAACGACTACGGACATTTAGAGTAAACATTTTACTCATGGATTAAACATGCTAAATTGGAATATTATTTGAAACATTATAACCAAATAATTTTATTCAAATAATAGAAAGTTCCACATATCCAAATACAAAATTTATAGATCAAATCCAATCACTAGAATATCGAAGTCCCATGGCACAAGTATGACATTCATGCTTTGCCTTTTCAAGGAGCTTCGTGAGAGGATCCGCAACGTTTTGATCCGTGTGAACTTTGCGAATACATATCTTTCCCTTTTCAACTTCATCTCGTATGTAGTTGAATCTCCGCTCAATGTGCCTGGTCTTTTGATGAGCACGGGGTTCCTTGATTTGTGCAATCGCACCCTCGTTGTCACAAAAGATCTCTAGGGGTTCCTGAATGGAAGGGACAACCCCCAGATCGGCAATGAATTTCTTCAACCATGCAGCTTCTTGAGCTGCCAATGAGGCGGCGACATATTCTGATTCTGTAGTTGATAGAGCCACCACATCCTGTTTGGAGCTCTTCCAAGAGACAGCTCCTCCATTCAGAATGAAAATGTATCCCGATTGAGACCGTGAATCATCACGATCGGTTTGGAAACTCGCATCCGTGTAACCTTTTACTACGAGTTCCTCGTCACCAGATCCATAGATCAGGAACATATCTCTTGTCCTCCTTAGGTACTTAAGTATGTTCTTAACAGCCATCCAATGACTGTTTCCAGGATTCTGCTGGTAACGGCTTGTCATGCTTAAGGCGCATGACACGTCCGGTCGAGCATATCATTGCATACATGATGGATCCTATAGCAGATGCGTATGGGATTGCCTTCATTTTATCTTGCTCTTCCTTTGAGCTTGGACATTGAGTCGTACTCAATATCGTTCCTCTTTGAATAGGTACGGTACCTTTCTTAGAATTCTCCATCTTGAACCTCTTCAAGATTTTATCAATATATGCACTTTGATTCAAACCAATCAACCGCCTTGATCTATCCCTATAGATCTTTATTCCCAGAATATAGGCGGCTTCACCAAGATCCTTAATGGAAAAACAACTTCCAAGCCAGGTTTTTACACCTTCCAAGGTTGGAATGTCATTTCCAAATAGCAGTATGTCATCAACATACAATACTAGGAAAGTTATTGTGCTCCCACTAGCCTTCTTATACACACAAGCCTCATCAGCGTTTTTGATGAAACCAATTTCTTTACTTCCTCATCAAAACGGTGATTCCAGCTTCTCGATGCTTGTTTCAATCCATAGATTGATTTCTTTAACTTGCATACTTTATAGGATGTATTGGATCGACAAAACCTTCAGGCTGAACCATATAGACATCTTCCTCAAGGTATCCATTTAGGAAAGCGGTTTTGACATCCATTTGCCAAATCTCATAATCATAATGAGCAGCTATGGCAAACAATATCCTTATAGACTTTAGCATCGCAACAGGTGAGAAGGTTTCATCATAATCACCCCTTGAGTTTGAGTGAAACCTTTTGCTACAAGTCTAGCTTTATAAGTATCCAAGTTCCATGCATATCCGTTTTCTTCTTAAAAACCCACTTACATCCAACTATTTTGGAGTTAAGAGGTGGTACAACCAAGTCCCATACTTGATTGTCATACATGGATTGCATCTCAACGTTCATGGCTTCTAGCCATTTGTCACAATCCGTATTGGACACTGCATCATGGTATGTGGTTGGTTCATCAGAATCTATCACATAGCATCCATCCATGAAAAATCCATATTTTTCTGGTGGATTACTAGTTCTACCACTTCTGCGAACGTGTTGTGTGTATTGATCAACCACTTGACCATCCTCAACATCCTCATGTTGAGTGCTAGTTTCAACCAAACGTGCATCGGGCTGTGGTTCTTGATCTTCCTCAAGATCCACTGTTCTACTGCTAGTTCCTTCCATAAGGAACTTTGCTTCTAAGAACTCACCCTTTCTGGCAACAAACACTTTTTGTTCCATGGATCATAGAAATAATATCCCATGGAATCTCTAGGATATCCAATAAAGATACACTTGGTGGATCGGACATCCAATTTGTTTGGGGTGGGAGTCTTAACATAAGCCTCACATCCCCAAACCCTTAAGTACGATAGGGATGGAACTCTTCCATGCCATATCTCAAAAGGTGTCCTTTCCACCTTTTTGGTTGGGGCCATGTTTAGAATACGGGCCGCGGAGAGCAAAGCGAAACCCCAAAATGATAGAGGTAATGAGCTTCTAGCCATCATAGATCGGACCATATCCAATAGGTTCGATTCCTCCTCTCAGACACACCATTATGTTGTGGTGTTCCAGGTGGAGTAAGCTGTGAGACAATCCCACAACTCCTAAGATGATCTTGAAAAGCTTCACTTAGGTATTCACCTCCTCTATCGGTACGGAGAACTTTAATTGACTTGTTGAGTTGATTTTCTACTTCATTCTTGAAGATTTTGAACATTTCAAAAGCTTCATCTTTGTGCCTTAATAAGTACACATACCCATAGCGACTATAATCGTCAGTAAAGGTAATGAAGTATCTTTCACCATTCCTAGTCATTGGCTTAAAAGGACCACATACATCCGAATGTATGATTCCTAATAAATCCTTTGCCCTTTCGGTAGTCCCACTAAAAGGTGCCTTAGTCATCTTACCTTGTAAACAAGATTCACAAACATCAAATGAATCATATTCATTTGTTTTTAAAAGACCATTCTTTTGAAGTGTTTGTAAACGTTTCTTGTTTATATGGCCAAGACGACAATGCCAAAGATAGGTATCACTTAAGTCCAACTTGAGTTTCTTGGTGTTAGTTTGGTACAATGAACTATTTAAAGTATTTTCATGAACCAATTCATAAATACCATTAATGGGAATAGCTTTAAAATAGAACATTCCATTAAAAGAAACATGGATATTTTCCTCAACGAATGATAATACATATCCATTGTTTTAACAGGCTACAGAGATATATTCCTAGTCAAACTAGGAGCATACAAAACATTGCTCAAAATTACTTCCAAACCATTTGGAAGTTTCAAGATGTAGTCACCACGGGCTTCTACTTGAACTTTAGCCCCATTGCCCATGTAGAGGCTCACATCCCCTTTCTTGAAGTCACTACTTCTTTTGAACCCCTGCAACAAATTGCAAATGTGAGTTCCACATCCGGTATCTAATACCCATGTGTTAGAGGATATCATGTTTAAATCAATATGGATCATGTATATTGTACCTGAGGTCTGCCCGGCATCCCTCTTTGCTTTCAACTCTTGGAGATGGACGGGACAATTCCTTGCCCAATGTCCAATCTCCCCACACTTGAAGCATGGGTCATTAGTGGCAACCTTTTGCCTTTTCTCTTGTGTTTGGGTGGCACCCTTGCCACCCCTTCCCTTTTCCCCAAGCGGGTCCCTTACCCTTGGCAACCTTTGCCTTGGGTGCGGGACGAGGCCTTTTATTGTTCCCACCTTCATTGATGGTGAGAACGGGTAAAACCCTTTTACCCATGGCCGCCTCGGCCGTTTTGAGCATTGAGTGAAGCTCACCAATGCTTTTGTCCCAAGCATTCATGTTGTAGTTCAACACGAATGTCTCGAACCTTTTGGTAAGGCCATTGAGGATCAAATCCGTGGCCAATTCCTTCGAGACGGGACAATTAAGCCTCTCGAGGCGGTCAATGTGACTTTTCATCTTAAGTACATAAGATGAAACAGATTGGTTGTCGTCCATACGACATGCATGGAGCGCTCGAACCGTTTCGAAGCGCTCAACCCTTGCTTGCTGTTGGAACGTTTCCTTCAGCTGGTTATCATGTCATAAGCCCGTGGTGTTCATACTCCTTTTGGAGATCCGGAGTCATGCTCGCTAGCATGAGACAAGACACTTGGACGGAGTCCTCAGTGTATTTCAGCCAATCATTAAAGGCCTCCTCATCATCCTCGCTAGGTTGATCGGGGACAGGGTCGTCTAAAACATACGATCGTCTCTCTTGCTTGAGAACAATTCTCAAGTTTCGATACCAATCGATGAAGTTGTTATGGTTTAGACGTTCCTTTTGAGGATCGCTCGTAGGGATTGGTTGGACGCGGATGAGTTATCGGAATTATCATTATTAGAGGCCATCTACAAAATTTAACAAAGTTTTATTAAGTATTTTCGATATTGTAATTTTAATAACAAATGTCTTACAAGACTTTTATATTAAAATCTAGAACCCAATATTACATTTAAATTGTGGTTAGGTGACCTTTATCCCACGTTTTAAATTAATAAGGTGGTCAACGTTTGACGATTGCAACCATTTGCAACTTCTAGAGGTATGGGATCGACTCTTGAACATCATATGTAAAGTCGGCATGAAAATCCCATCAACACCATTTGGAAACCACATTGTAGGTGATCCATTTAACATGGTTTGCAAATCAAGACATCCTACTTACACCCACGTGTGAGTTTGCCAAAACAAATGGTTAGGTGACCTTTATCCCATAAGTAAGGCATTCTCACCTCAAATCACAAGTTCCCTCAAAATGGTTGGGTGACCTTTATCCCACTAAGAGTTCCCAAGTGACTCAAGTGTTGTGTAAAAGGACGGTGTTGATCTCGTTTTAAAATTTTAGAGATTTCTTAATTCTAGTTTAGAAAACTCTATGTACTTGTATTTGTATGCTTTCAAATACAAGTACCCTATGGTTCTTTGATTAAAACCAATTTTAATCTTTAAAGTCATTAAACCACTTTAATTACTTTTATTAACTTTTAAGAACCAATAATTTTCAGCTTGTTAAGTTTGTTAATGAGTTTGTTATGAATATTCAAATACAAACCAAACAATCAAACAACAAACGATCAAACAAGCATATATATACAAACATGAGTGCATAACATAGCTACTAAGTTGACAACACTTGTTTGCCATCACAAGTGTTGTCATAAGGTCTTTTCTAAGGTTGAAAACAATCACAAAATGCAGGTCATCTTGGACCCCACTTGAACTTGCATCCATATGCTTCAAGTTCCATGTCTTTGATGTCCATCTTCGGGTCTTGAACTCGTGCATCTTCCTTTTACAAAATTGTATCCTAATACATTTTTCTAATAAAAGAAATGCACCTAATCTATTACAAACCCAAATGAATGAATATTACAACCCAAATAATGAAACAAAATTACAACCAATTGAATGAATGAATACAACCAACACAAGCATCCAAACATCACAAGGTCAATGGCTAGGTTATGCACTTTATCATCCAATGATCATAACATCAAAACATCTAATGAAACCCCTTTTAAAACCACCAAATTTCAGCCAACATAAACTGAAATTTTTGGTTTTAAACATTGTCTAAACAATCAACACATCAAAATATGTTTCTTTCAAGATCTAATCACTAGCATGTGTGATACGATCTTGAAAGTTGGGGAATCATTCAACCAAACAATAACAGCCCAAAATCAGTCTATAACTACTTTATAATCATGCTTTAAAACCAATTTTAAAGACAAAACAAGCAAGTCATCCACATAACCGGCTCTTGATGCCATTGACGGGTTTGCAAGAACACAAAATCCATGTTTAACCATTTAAACTTTCAGAAAAACGCAGCGGACATATATATAGCTTTAAAACCCATTTTAAAGCTGAATATTTCATGTTCTTAGTGTCCATTTAATGTAGAAAAGCAAACCCAAACAAAAGGATCATGTATGTGAATGAAACAAGCTATGACAATACATAACGTACATAAAATCACAGCTTGAACAAGCTGTGACAACTACCTTGTTCCAGCAGCAAATGTCGACCAAAATGAGGTGTTTGATGCTTGTTCTTTTGGCCCAGACTTCAAGGAGGAGTCCTCAAGTGCTTATACCCCAAGCCTTGTGAAGCATACACACTCTTGCTAGGGAGAGATCACCAAATCAAGACAAAAACTCCTTCAAAGGCTGCTGTTGAGCCGAGACCTTGAGAGAGTTTTTTTTTCTTTCAAAATTGCATGTAATGTGTGTGGTTCATCTGATTTTTGAGTCCAAGACTCAATTAAATGTGTGTTGGTGGTCAAAACATGTTTGGTCCAATAGAATGAGAGGGGAGGGGCGGCCAAGAAGGGGTTTAAAACCCTTTTCCCTCTCAAAACTATCACACATTGAAATGTCATTTATACTAGACATACAATTAATTGTATGTACAAGATATATAAATGTAATTACATACTTATACAATTAACCATTTAATTTATAAGCTGTAATTTCTCACTTAATATTTGGTGTCATCTAACTAATTTAAACAACACATCAAATAATATTGTTGAACAAAATATCCTAATAAGTTGTTCCCACTTACATGCAACTTATTTAGAAAACCCATTTTTTCTAATTGGTGTGAATATTTAATTGCATGATCACATCATCAATTAAATATTAATTGGTGTTTGCCAAGCTTGTTGTGGGTATAACCCGACTTGGATCATAACGTACTAACCACATCAATATTCTAAGTGTCTTGGGCACACAGAATCCAACACTGTCTTCATCCTCCTCTTTCATCGTCATCAGGCCTCAGTACATTTCTTTTCTTTTGGCTAGGTACATCACTGCAATGTTTTTAGGGGTTGTTTTTGTGGGTTGTGGTTGTTTTAGAGGGTAAAGGTTTGTTTTAGTGGTTTGTGGAGATAGTGATTTTGAGGATTGAGCTTTTCAGACTGTTTTAAGCATTTTGCTGTAAGGGATGCTTTGGTAAATTTTGTCAGTTCTTTTCGATTCCCACACCAGCTTCATTCAGTACCTCAATCATAAACCTTTGGAGTATTCTCAGACGAACAAATCTTGGTGGTTATTGCCAAGATGTTGTCCCTGGTCCAGGCCCTTATTTCCATGAGAGATCTTCCCAAGTACTTGGCTATAAATCTGATCATTATCTCCACCTTTCTCTTCTAAGGCATCATAGCTATGCCCATCTTGAATTGATCTCTCTGTTTCCATCTTCTGATCTCGGAGTCTAGTTGTTTGATGTCGAAATCCTGCCTATAACAACTGCTCAATGATTTTATCCATGAACGTTATGGTGGCATCAGCTTCTTTCACCATATCCTCCTTCAGCTCCTCCTTTCCTTCTCAGACTCTCCTCTTCTCTTTTGATATGTGACATGAAAGTCTTTTTGACTTTCATTCACTTCAGCTCCCTTCACACTCTCCTTCTCCTTCACATTTACAACCTCAGATTCTTTCGCCTTCTCCCCATCTATCCTCTTCCTTTTTCCTTAACTAACTAACCTGACTTCTCCCCTTTTTGGTTGCATTGGTGAAGGGTTTGAGCAGTAGAAATGGAGTTAGTCACCAACTCCTCCACCAAGGGTTGTATCATTGTAGGAAGCCTCTCATCAATGGCTTTGATCACTATATCTGTGATCATGGGAGTGATGAAGGTAGGGATTTTTGAAGGGTTGCAACTGATTGATCAGGATGGTTCTGTTCCTGAGAATCAGTGCCGAAAGCAGAGGCTGGTGGCTTGAGGTATATACTGGCTCAGTGTGTAGGGGACCTTCAGAAGAAGGTGCCATCTGTGGTGTATTTTGTGGCAGATGGACTTGCATCCTGAGACATCTTGGCCAGCAGCTCTTTGAGTCTGCTAACCTCATCCTCGAGAATGGTGTTTTGAGCAACTACATCATAGAAGAAGCTCAGGTCATCATCATTTGTTACTGAATCACCTGACCTCCTGACAAAGTCAGAATGAACATGCCTTGAGTGTAGATCAATTATAGCATGTGCCCCCTTGTTCTCGGTTCTGGGGACTTCCAGCCTCAGGATTATGTCCTTCATCAGCTGTTGCCACTGGTGAGGACTTAGAGATGTTACCAACTGCATCCTGGTCATTGCTGAGTCGGAGCAGTGGCAGCCTCACCAGAAGTTCGCACCTCCTTATCTACACTAGAAGATGGAACATGATAACCCCTGTGCTGTGGGTTGACAGAAGCATTGTGATCCTCCCCTTAGGTGTTGAGGTATCCCAGTAGTATTGGTGTCTGGGTGGGGGGTGAGGAATGCAACTGCGTCAGCACTTTTGCAACAATGATAGTAGGGCTTTGAGGGGCGGTTGCATCAGGAGAGGGTGTGGAAGCAGTGTGCACCCGGACGGTGGTGCTCTTCAATGGTAATCCCCTCAAGTGAGGAGGATCCCAGCATTGTGGCTTCCCTTTGAGTGATTGCTTCAGGTTCCTTTTGAGAGGAAACCTGAGCACTTCAGTTGGTGGAGTCACAGTCTCTACTGGGGGTTATTTCCAGCAGAGATAACCTGCGTTGGTGCAGCAGGAGCATCCACAGGGACTCAATTCCCTGAGTAGCTTTCTTAGGCTTCTTCTTTGTGGGTTTGGAGGGGACTTTGGATGTGGAGGTGGAGGCTGTGGGTTCCAGCTGCGTGGGTTTTGCGCAGCTTGGCAGCCTGTTTGAGAGTTTGGTCAGTGTTGTGTCGGGAGTATACCTCCGGCAATACAGCCAAAGCAGGGACTCCCAGACCAACTAGTCCCTCAGCAGAAAGCTGATTCTCTATTATGGCCATTATAAACCGAGGATATAGTATCCAACGGTTTAAAGTGGTTTTTTGTGGCCATATCCTTGAGTTCAAGAAAAATTATTTCAGAAAAGTTTAGTGGTTCTGTTCAAGGATAGAGAACAATACCTGTTGCCATCTGGAAGACAGTTGATCCCAAGAGGAAGTCTTCGGAGCCAGGCAAACATTTACCATATGAAATAATAATCGTTCAGCATCTGGAAAATGTTTCTTCTTCAGATTGTTGAAGCACTAAGATCACCCTGATATCCATGTTGTCCAAAGGAAAGATCAAGTTGGCGCTTAGGATATCCAACAGGGTAGGCAGCATCATCTAACAGTAATATTTGGCGGATGTAGCAGTAGAGATGACCACCTTATGCGAGTTGATAGATGAATGGATAGATTCTCCATTAACGGTCGCATTCATCCAGAACTGACGTAGCGAATCGGCATAAATGATTGGATTTAAAAAGAAAGCCGTTTTTAGTGGGGATTGGACCATAAGATCTATAGCATTTTCAAATTTGGTCCAGAAGGGCGATTTTGTAAGGTACGCGACACAGTTGTGTCGAGGTTTGAGTTGCATGGTCGCCATTAATGAAGGTGAAAGGTTTTCAGAGCTTTTGAAAAGTTAGGTCGTGAAAGAATGAAAACTCTGAAAGAGGGATCAGGTATATATAGGGTACGGTTATGAAACGACTGAAGGTTTTGGAGTTAGTCATCAGTATTTGAAGCTACTGATGACTGGTTTTATCTTTCAGAAGTTTGAAACGACTGATGGTATTGGTGTGTCAGCAGTTAAAAACAACTGAAGACATGGTGTTTACTATCAGACGTTGAAACAACTGAGTCTCTGATTAGGCATCAGTAGTTTTAAAAACTACTGAAGACAAGTTGGACTTCAGACGTTGAAACAACTGAGGACTTGGTATGTCATCAGTAGTTGTGAAACTACCTAAGACCGTGGTTTTGTCATCATTTGTTGTAAACACTGGAGACTTGGTGTTAGTCATCAGTAGTTGTGAAACTACTGAAGACATGGTATTGCTTCAGTTGTTTAAAGAAACAGCAGTTTGTGAACTACTGAAGAGAGAGTACTCATCAGTAGTTGTCGTCAATTTATAGCCTTTCAGCTGTTTCATACTGTCCTCAACACTTACTCATCAGCTTTTAGCTGTTTTCAGTTGTTTCATAGGACATCAGTACTTATTGTTTTCTACTGATTTCAGTAGTTGTAACTACATCAGTAGTGTAGAACAGAAAGTACAGTACTTAAAGCATTTAGCCTTCAGTAGTTATAAAAACTACTGAGGGTAAATAACTCATCAGTACTTATATGTGACATGGTTACCAATGATCATCAGTAATTACTGAGATCATCAGTAGTTGTCACTTATTCTAGCTGCAGCATACCAAGCCTTAACACCAGGTTGTGGAAAGTTGAACTATCCAAAGCTTAGTAAAATGTCTGCAAGCTCATCAGCACTAGGCACAAACATAGGATTAATTAGACCCTTTTCAAAACAATCTCTTATAAATGATGTCTAATTTTCTATGTTTGGTCCTAGAGTGCTGGACAGGATTTTTGACAATGCAAAGAGCTGAAGCACTATCCATTAATAATGGAGTCTTAGTCTCTGTAATGCCATAATCCAAAGTTGATTCTGAAGCCAGAGTATTTGGGATGTACAACTTGCAGCAGCAATGTACTCGGCTTCAGCAGTGGATGTAGCAACAGATGTTTGTTTCTTACTCTGCCAAGAAATCAAACAGTTGCCTAGGAATTGGCATCCACCAGAAGTTGATTTCCTGGTCAACTTACATCCTGCATAGTCACTGTCAAGAAAGCAACTAATTTGCAAGAATGTCCAGTGGAATACCATAAGCCTAGAGATTGTGTGCCTTGCAGATATCTAAAGATCCTCTTGACTGCAATCAGATGAGACTCCTTAGGTGCAGCCTGAAATCTAGCACAAACACATGTAGCAAACATAATATCTGGTCTAGAAGCTGTTAAATACATCAAGGAACCAATCATACATCTGTAAAGGGTTTCATCAACACCTTTACCTTTCTGATCAACATCCAATTGTGTGGTGTTGCACATGGAGTAGAACAAGATTTACATTTTTGTAAATCAAACTTATTCAAAAGATCTTTTGTGTATTTAGACTGATGAATGAAATTCCATCAGCTTTTTGTTTGATTTGCAAACCTAGAAAGACTGTAATTCTCCCATTGCACTCATTTCAAACTTCTGTTGCATTAAGGTTTGGAAATCCTCACACATTGGGGATCAGAGGATGCAAATATATCATCAACATAAATTTGAACAAGTAGCTTATGCTGATCCACCTTCTTAATAAATAAAGTTTTATCTATGGAGCCTCTAGTGAAATTATTCTGTAGAAGAAAGTTTGATAAGGTCTCATACCAGCTCTAGGTGCTTGTTTCAACCCATAAAGAGCTTTATCAAGCTTATATACCCATTCTGGGTGCTTATTATCCTCAAAGCCTGGTGGTTGACACACATAAACTTCTTCTTTTATTGTACCATATAGAAAGCACTTTTGACATCCATTTGAAAACTTTAAGATTGTGGAGTGCAGCATAGGCTAAAAACAATCTAATTGCCTCCAGTCTGGCTACAGGGGCAAAGGTTTCATCATAATCAATACCTTCTTCTTGTGCAAACCCCTGCACAACCAGTCTGGCCTTGTTCTTAACAATTAGCCCATTTTCATCAGTTTTATTCCTAAACACCCATTTAGTGCCTATTGCACACTTACCTGGGGTAGAGGAACAAGCTCCCACACTTGCTATTTCTTGAACTGAAGAAGCTCAAGCTGCATGGCTTCAACCCATCCATTGTCCCTCAAAGCAACATGATAGTTCTTCGGCTCTAGCTGACTGATGAAGAGAGCATAGAAGCAGAAATTGGACAACTGGCATTTGTTGTGGATGGTGCGGCTGGAGCTACATGAGCATCAGTTTTAGAGGACTCATGCAGTTGATCACTAAACCTGAAGAGGTGATTACTACTATCATCATCATCTTCAGTAGTAACACCAGGTGGTGAACTATTGACAGGAGCAACAGCAGGAGATTGATAAGGAACATATTGCAGTATGTCCAAACCAAAGAGCTCCACAGGGCTTTGTGGAATCTTGTCCTTTGGAGATTCATTGAACTTGACATGTAAAGTCTCTTCAACCATCTTTGTTCTGCAGTTGAAGACTCTGTATGCCTTGCAAGTTGATGAATAACCAACAAAATACCCTGCATCCACCTTAGGATCAAATTTCTGGAGCTGATCCTTTGTGTTGAGAATGAAACAGGGACACCCAAATGCTCTAAAAAATGAAATGAGAGGGGCCAAATGATGTAGAACTTCATATGGAGTCTTCATCAACCTCTGATTTATTAGCACTCTATTCTGCACATAGCATGCTGTGTTGACAGCTTCAGCCCAAAAGGTCAATGGCAGTCCAGAATCAGCCAACATAGACCTTGCAGCTTCAATGAGGGTCCTGTTCTTTCTCTCCACAACTCCATTCTGTTCAGGAGTTCTTGGAATACTAAACCGTCTCTTTATTCCCTTGGAAAGGTAGAATTCATCAAGTGTATTGTTCCTGAATTCTGTTCCATGATCACTTCTAATACACTTGACTGAGAGGGAATACTGCTTCTCAGCATACAACACAAAGTTTATGATCTTCTGTGCAGCTTCATCCTTTGAATGTAGAAAGAAAGTCCATACAAATCTGGAGTAATCATCCACAATTACCAGACAGTATTTTTTCTGTGCCATGCTCATCACTCTCACAGGACCAAAGAGATCCATGTGAAGAAGTTGTAAGCAGGCAGTGGACTTTGGTTCTTCAATAGGTGGAAATGAAACCTTGTGCTGTTTTCCTTTCAAACAAGCAGTGCAGTTGTTTTCACACTTGAACTCCTTCATAGGCATTCCCCTTACTAAACTATGGTGTATCAGCTGATTCATGTTCTTGAAATTAACATGTCCCAGCCTTCTATGCCATAGATTAGATTCTTGAGGAGAGGCCTTGGAAAATAGGCAAGGATGGCCTTTGAGATCAATTTTCTTGGAAAGATCTAAGGCATACACTCTTCCTGTCCTGTTGGCCTTCAGGAGAGTGTGAGCATCCAATACCTTGTCAATCAAACTCAGAACTTTGGATGACAGAATCCTGCAGTTCTGGCTTGTGAAAAGGGCAACATGGCCTTTGTCACACAATTGACTGACACTCAAAAGATTATACTTGAGATTTTCCACATGGTTGACATCATCAAACTTTATTTCCCCATTGGAAACAAAGCCCTTCCCGATGATGTAACCTCTTGCATCATTGCCAAAAGAAACAAATCCCTTCCTTCCTGGAGAGTAGTCATTAAGAAGTGAGTTGTTCCCAGTCATATGCATAGATCCCCCACTGTCTACATACCAGATGCTACTTTGGCATGTTGAAGAAACCTGCATAAATAAACAATCAGTTAGTTTTGGAGACCCAAACCTTTTTGGTTTTGGGCCTGGTCTCATCAACAGATGGTAAACTAACAGGTTTATTGGACACAATAGCTTGGGGTGAAGGAGATGGTTTAGAAGAGGAATCCTTCGGCTTGGATCTCCTTTTCTGGGGTTTCAACACAGGGCCATCAAGTTGGTTAACTCTTCCCAACAGATGTTGAACCATCATTACCAGCTGTGTCTGATTCTGGGAGAGAGCTTTCAGCTCTTCAGACACATTGGTATTGGTGTTTGATGATGAGTTCTTGTGTTGCACCATCTTCTTTTGAGCAACCTCAGCTATTGCCTGTTGCACTCCTTCCTTTTTAGATTTCTTTTTGGTCATAGGAGTAACAGGATTTGATGCTGCTGGTACAAACTTGGACTCAAACTCAGTTTTCATTTTAGCCAAGTTTTCTTTAATTTTCTCTTTTTGTTTGAGTTTGAATCCCTTTTTGTACCAACAATCATCTGTGAGATGATTGAATAGACCACATATTTCACATGGTTTCTTCTTCATCTTCTGTTGATCATCAACTAAAGAAGATGAAACTACTGAAGACTTGCTCTTCAGCAGTTTAGAAGCACTTTTTGCCTTCTTGTCAACTTCCTTAGTAGGCTTCAATCCTTCCTACTGACAGTTTTCTTCTCTTCAGTGTTGTCAGTCATTAGGATTTGAACTCCAGATGTTATCCCCTGCTCTCCAGTACCCTCAGTACTTCTAGGGATAACACTTGGGTTGATCAACTCATTGAACATGTGAGTGTCAGCAGTTGAACCATCAATATCAGCTGATAGGTTCACAGAGGGATTACTACTGACTTCAACTACTGATGGTGCTTTATCAAGTAGTGAATCACATGATGAGGTGGATTGGTCATTACTTTCTCCATCAGATTCTGCTCCTGCTCTTGAAGCAAAAACTGTAGGAGGAGCAGTGTGATTATAACAATTCCAAACTTCACATTGGAAGCAGTTTGCTTACTAAGAAGCATTTCAAAGCCCTTACAAGATTGTACCCATCGATCACACTCTACCTGGGTGACAGCAAGAGTATCTTTGAGGTCTTTGTACTTCTCTAAGAGTACATCCTCCCTAGCCTTATCATCAGAAATTTGGCATTTTAATTTGTAAATCTCATCAGTTTTCTCTTTTAGCACAGACTCAAAATCAGCTTTATATTTGGAAATTGTTTGTTCTAGCTCTACATTTTTATTGATTAAAGCCACATTTGCTTCTCTAATAGAGACAAATGCTGCTATGCAAGTTTCAGAACATAGTTTGGCCTTAGCCTCAGAGGATACCTGTGATACCTGTGTTGAAGAGGTACTTGAGGATGATCCATCAGAGGATTCCAAAGCCATGAGAGCTAGATTTCCAAAAGGATGCTCACCACCATGTTGACCAGCACCTGAGAACAGTTGTTCATTACCAGACACATCATCTGGTAAACTGCTCCAGTCAACAACTCCTGGTGTGAAGAAGCTGTGTTGTTGAAGTTGATTAGGTTGATGAGATTGGGATGGTTGAGGCTCAGGGAGTGCATGTGGTTGCTGATCAGTGGGTGCTTGAACCTGGCTTGGTTGTGGCATGTAATAGCAGGGGTATGGATATGGCATTGGCCCCTGTGGAACAAAATATGCAGGAGATTGTGGTTGATGATGATAACCAGAATTGACAGGTTGTTGCCCTCTGTTTTGTTGACTATTACCAGGGAAAGTCACAAAAGGTGCAGGAGAGTTAGATCCAGATGATCTACATTCTCTTGCAAAGTGCCCAAGCCTGTGGCATTTATGGCACTTCAACTTACTCTTGTCAAAACCAACTTTGGTTTTGCCAGAGAGTCCTGGGAATTTCCTTCCAGTTCTTTTGTAGAACTTCTGAGATCTGATATTTATCAAGGCCATTTGGCTCAAAATATCCATCTCTTCTAAGTCATCATCAGCAATCCCCTTGAGATCATCCATGATGAAACATAGATTGTCACTATTACTACCAGCAGAATAACTATCAACACTCACAAAGGCAGGCTCAGAAGTGTTTGTAGAGAAATCAATATGCTCATCATACTGGCTTTCAGATGACGCATATTCTGACTCTTGATGTCCAATCAGGGCGGTGTTCCCTTGGACAAAATCCTCAGTGAGCTTGCCAGATGAAACCAATTTCCTTTTCTGCTCTATCTCTCTCTCGAATGTAAGCAGTTTCCCATGAAGTTGGGTGAGAGATAGGCGATCAACATCAGCATTTGAGCGTAGAACAATGGTATATGTGTTCCATCTCTCAGGCAGTGATCTTAAGAATCTATGGTTCATCTGACTCCTGGTATATTCATGTTTAACCATTTTCAATTCAAAGATTAAACATGAAAACCGCTCAAATTGTTGAGTCAGAGTCTCACCCTTTCTATGAGAGAAAGTCTCATATTGTTGGGCGAGGATTTCCCTGTTGTTTGCTAAAACCTCATCAGTACCACCAAATTGTTCTTTAATGGCATTCCAGAGGTCATGAGCAGACTCACAATGCAGAAGCCCAGAGTAGATCTCATTAGGAATAGCCATAGCCAAAATTCCATGGGCTTTTGCATCGATTTCAAACAACTTCTTGTCCTCATCGGAGTATTGCTCCTTCTTCTTTGGAACCAACTGGTTTGTTTCCGGATCATTCACCATTGGCTTATGTGGTCCATGTACCACAGATGTCCAACAACCTGAGCTATTGACAGATAGGTGATGGAGCAATCTTCTCTGCCAAATGTTATACTCATTCCTCACCAAGATCGGAGGCTTGGTAGAGGATCCAGTATTGAAAGGATCATTCGAAGAAGTAGTCATTGTGGAAAATCAGACAGATTCAAGTAAAATCACAATAAATTTAGCTCAAAACCACACAGAACCTCAAATAAAACGGCCAGAAGCGATACACTCTCAATCTCTATAACAGATCCTTGCGAATTTTGCTAATTCGATTAAACTTAGAGCGATTGAACAGTTTCAATGATCAATTGTTAGATCGATCAATGATTAACCTGCTCTGATACCATTTGTTAGAATCTCAGCCCTTGGTTTAATCGATTGAACAGTTTCAGCAGCGGAATAGCTCAGAATTAGACAAATTCAAACAAGAACAATTGATATAAAACGATAAAAGAATTTTGTTATAGAGAGAGAAATATCCGACAAAAGGAATATTGCATTAAGATTGTCGGCCTCAAAGGCACGATTACAGTGAGTCATCTTTCCTTATAAAGGAAAGAATGACGTAGGCTGATGTCACCTGAAAGTGACATGTAACCGTTTTATAACTACTGATGTTTAACAACTACTGAAGATGTCAACAACTGACATCTTCTTACAAATGTTCCTAGTGTTAAACATCTTATTTACAACTACTGAAAAACTTAAAACTACTGAAACTACAACAACTGAAGAACAACCTCTTCAGTTGTTTACAAGTACTGAAAAGAAAAGTAAACAAACTACTGAAAGGAAAAGAAAACTACTGAAGAAGAAAAACCATCACAACAACTGAAGAAGCCCTCTTCAGCTGTTGTCATCAGCTGTTAACATCAGCTGATGTCTTCAGTACTTAATCATCAGACTTTGTCTTTCAGCTGTTGATCTTCAGTCTTTGTCTTCAGTACTTGTTGAAGTCTTCAGACTTTAGATCTTCAGCTGTTGTCTCAGTCTTTGTCTTCAGTACTTCAGACGTACTTCAGCAGTTGTATTCTTCAGACTTTGTAGAACAGCTGATCAGGTCTTCTTCAGCTGTTGTGATGTCCTGTGGGACTTAGAGGTTTCTCTGATCAGGCTCATTGGTTCTTTTGGTCCAACAACAAGAAAGCTAGCGGCGACAAGAATTGGAGCAGAAAGCGGGTTGAACGTAGGGGTTACACTCCAAGCAACAAGTTTGCCAGGACGGATGACCAGCGTGTAACTTCGTCCGGTGTGGAGAAGAGGAAGTGTGGTAAGTGTTCAAAAGGGCATACTGGAGAGTGTAGTTGGGGATCAAACCTTTGCTTCAAGTGTGGGAGGCCTGGTCTTCTTGCAAGAGAGTGTGAGGTGAAGAGGTGTTATAATTATGGTGGAAAGGGTCACATAAGTAGGGACTGCAAGGAGCCAAGACATGAGAGTTCGGGGCAAGGAAGATGACCGGAACTGAAGGACAGAAGGCAAGTGCAAGGCCATCATGATGATGCAGGAGGAAGCTAGGATGGACCCCGTTGTCATGTGAGGTACGTATCTGGTAACCAAGAGTTTTATTTCTGCTACTTTCTATGCTAAATTGAATGTTAGTAGTAAGAATATAGATAAGTCCATCAATAAATAAACTGCCATAGGCAAGTCTACGAGGATTTGAAATTGAATTAGAAGGTCATAAGTTTGCTATTAGACCGCCCGTGATGAATTTATAAACCGGACATGAAATTCACTTAAATTGGTTACCTAACTCTATGAAAGTAATATTTGGGCATGAAAGACCTTTCATGCAAGAAATCAAACATGGGGTAGAAATTGCAAATTTTGAACATTGGAGGACTAAATTGTAAATTTTTACTAAGCTTCTATAAACCAATCCCTAGAAATAAGAATCACCTAAAAGACTCAAACTAACTTATATAAGTGATTTATCATAGCAAATCAAGTACTCTTTCCTAAGAAACCCCAACTTTCTATAAAAGGAAACTTTTTATATAAAGAGTTAGAAATTCAAATGCTATTAAGATTCTAACCTCATGACACATCTTATGCATCTCTATAACCCTAGAATTAGTGGATTAACACTTAAGTCTTATAATATGCTATTAAGATTCTAACCTGATGACACATCTTATGCATCTCCATAACCCTTGAATTAGTGGATTAACACTTAAGTCTTATTGATTAGGGTGCTAGATTTGAGACTTTTCCCGGCACACATAGTGACCCTTTTGCTTGAATTCTAAGGTGAGTTTAAGTCTTCTCCTTTTTACTACTGCTTTGGGGTGAAACATGCTCTGTTATTTATGAACTATAATTGTGCTTTACTTGGTGTTGTATGTGGGATTTATATTTACCTGCTCATACTTATATCATGATCATTAATTCTTTCGTGAACCGCTTGTTTTATATGGATAGATCTATTTAGGGAATCCCCCACACACAGTGGCTTCCGATCTAGGAAGGGTACCCCACTGAGATCCTAAGGGGTCGTTTCTGGCATGTGACAAGTTTTGTTAAGAAACTATGGTGAACCATCCGGGAAGATATGGTACACTGGTTTAGGGCTCAGTTCTTCCTTCGGGAATAGCAGGTTAAACACAACTTTAGAAGAGGCCAACGGGGACTGAGTGCATGGTTGATTATGATTCTCCCACGATGTTGAAACTATGATTCATTCCTTTTTATCAAATGAGGATTTGTGAAGTCCGTTTTGTTTTTAAACTTTAAGCACTTGAATTCAATAACTTTTTAGTTGACACAAATTTCTTTTTGAGCATATTTGAGGTAATTTATTAAGAGATCCTAGCTGTTGTGAAGACATAGACGTATCCCCGTGACCATGGCATTGGCTTATTTTACTTAATGAACAATTTAAACAATTTTACATTTGTGTTGACAAAATACAATTTGTTTGTACGTTGGTTGTATAACTCATTTGGGGGTTGGATCTGTTTCTAGCCCCGGTATCTTTTGAAGACTTTTAATGCCATGTGATGTTCTCTCCTTTTGTGTACTTATGATTGTTTATTTCCATTGCCATATGTTGTTGCTAGTCTGTGATGTCCCACCCTACCTGAGCCTAGGGTGTGACAGATTGGTATGAGAGCTGAAGGTTGTAGAGAAGTCGGGAATACCATAGTACCCCCTAGGCTACAACCCTGATACCCTAGGACTGTCCTTGTCGGAAGTGTTGGGACGATCGGTTGGGTAAATTGATGATTACACTTGATCAACCTAATCATGAATTTACCGTATGCGTAATTTCCATTACAGACCTTTAGGTAATGATTGGACTTTTTTTATTAGCATTGATGATTTTGAAACATATTTTAAAAAAGGGGATTTAAATGATTTCTATGATGAAATATGTTATCCGATACTATTGATTTGGGAAACACGAGCAATGATATGTGGGAATAAGAGATGTTATTGCCATCACTACTAATACTAGTACTATTACTATAATCATGTGCTATGAGAAACCAAATTAGTCATGATGTATTCCTTACAAGACACGACGACTACGGGTGATCAAGGTAAGGCGCCTGCTTACCCTGAAAATGAGACTACTTCTATTGGGACCCTTAGAAGGGCGAAGCCTCAGACAGAGTATGAGGCATATCGCCAGAGGTGCGGACACCCATGATGGATATACGTCACGTCAGATGACACCGAAGCTTCTGAGGACTCTCCCTCCATATCACCTTCAAGGAGCCGGACGCGCTCCCAGTCTCCTCACATAGCTGCTTCTACCCACTCACCCCTCCCAAGAGTGCTAGGCGAGGAACCTGAGTCTCCTTTAGCATGCCACCTCCTCCACCACCTGTTAGGACTTTGATACCGGCACTTTCGTTGTTTGTCCCATGTGATGAACACCTGATGTCACCGAGGCACAACATGTATGACGCCCCTAGCATACTGGCTGGTGATAGGTACTCCCAGTCGAGCTTCCGGGCAAGCGACGTAGGACCCTCTGATCCAACACTGGATGAGATCTTGAAGACCGTTCGTCGTCACGAGTTGACTCTTTAGCATGCAACCCGGACCTCTCAGTCTACTCAATTGCAGGCTATGATGGCTACGCATGGGGTGCGGCAGTTGGAACAGGAGCAGAGAAAGAAGAGCCCAGGATGGTTTGGATGGCTGAAGAAAAAATGGATGTGAGAGCAGGGGTAAGAAGCAAAATTATCTGTCTTTAGACAGTTGAAGGAAACTATTTCAATTTTTATTTGATATTATTATTATTATTATCATGGGGGTGATGGCACCTTCCAACTTGTAGGAGCTTGGCTCTGAGTCAAATTTGCTGGATTATACTACTCTCTATTTAACTATGAAGTGTTTGTTTGGATGCTAGGTTATTGGACTTTTTATATTGAATTGCAATATGTTGTGTTGTGCTTTGTAATTACTCTGTGCCCCTTTCTGATTGATTGTCTAACTTTAATGATATGCTTTGAATTAGACCTTGTAAGAATAACTTAGTGGGTTGTAAGTATATACACACCATGATCCCTCTTCCCGAGGCATGGTATAATAGGGTATTGATGCATGAGCTATATGAAACAAATTTTGAGATGCTAACGAATCTATTTGTGATACTATCAGAATGCCAACTCGTAGAGGAACACGATTTGGGTGGAGAGGAGCCACTAGGGGCCGCCGTGAGGAAGCAAGACAAACTTGAAACCAACCTACCCCACCAGGAACTCCCCGTTGGGAAAATGTTATTCAAGAAAATGACGAGAGAATTACTAATCTCGTAGCACAACAACTTGCTAACGCCATTCCAACCATCATCGCCCAGATCAATGTTGATCGGAGTAATAATAGTGGTAATGATCGGACAGGGAACGACGAGGGCCACGATAAGGAAGCCGAGGCATTAAAGAACAGATGCTCCTATAAGACCTTCATGGCATGTAAGACCAAGGACTTCTACAGCACCGAGGGTGCTATAGAGACGTACATATGGATTGATGAAATGGAAGCGATCTTGGACAATAGTGAGTGCAAGATGGATCATATGGTGAGGTTCGCATCCCAATCCCTCAAGGGATCGGCTCTTGAAAGGTGGAAGTCGATTACTCAAACCCGTGGAAGAAATGTGGCTAACCGAATGAGTTGGACCAAATTCACGGAACTGATGACCAGCAAGTATTGCCCCATCAATCAACTCGAGAAACTAGAGACAGAATTCCTAAGTCTGGAAATGAAAGGTCCCAACTACACAAAATATATCAATCATTTCTTAGCCCTATCCCGACTAGTTCCACATCTGCTGACACCCGACTCTAAAGGTGTAGCACGACTCATCTGGGGGCTACACCCAAGAGTTAAGGGAATGGTCCGCTCCTCCCAGCCTTTAACCCTACAAGCTTCCGTTGACCTTACGACCAGTTTGACTGATGACTTAGTTAGGGCTGGATGTCTGAACAAGCTAGGGCTAATGAGAAGAGGAAGTCTGTTGGTGAGAAAAGAAAGTGGTTTGAAGTAAAGAGAGCGGTTGGAAGTAGTAGCGGGTCAAGTAGGAAGAGTTTTGAACGTGCAAGGTGCGATGATCAGGGAAGCAAGACCCGGAGATTGTACTCGGGGACAAGCCCATTTTGTAACAAGTGCAAGCTACACCATCAAGGGAAATGTAACCCGATGCCCTGTATGAGATGCAAGAGGACAAGTCATGTAATCAAGGACTGTACTTACGTACTAGGAAAACAATGCTATGAATTTCGAGAACCAGGGCACATGAGGAACAAGTGTCCAAAGCTGGGTAGAGACAAGGATGCCAAGCACAACAAGCCAAAGGGAAGAGCATTTATTATGGACCCAGCTGGAGCTCGTAGGGAACCTGATGTGGTTAACGTTACGTTCCTTGTAAACAACCATCCTGCTACTGTTCTGTTCGATACTGGAGCGACTGCTAGTTTTGTCTCTAGTACTTTTAGGTCTTTGATTTACTTTTAGGTCTTTGATTGACTCAGACGCGTGTACCTTAACCGATAAGCTTACTGTAGAATTAGCTGACGGTAATATTTTAGAAACTAACGAAGTCATCAAGGATTGCTCACAGAGCCTAAAAGGAAATACATTTAGGATAGATCTAATGCACATTAAGTTAGGAGGATTTGATGTGGTTGTTGGTATGGACTGGCTAGCTAAGCATCGAGTCGAAATCGTATGTGATGAGCGCCTACTCAAGATACCGTTGAGCGACGAGGAATTGTTAGTGGTACAAGGCAAGAGGAGTAACACTCTATACCCCATGGTATCCCACTTAAAAGCTACCAAGAGCTTAATGAAGGGATGCCAAGTGTTCATAGTCTCTGTGATGAAGACCCAAGAGGAGAAGAAAGTTTTAGATATCCCCTTGGTTTCTGTATACCCAGAAGTGTTCCGGAAGACCTACCGGGACTCCCCCCGAATCGACAACTTGAATTCCAGATAGATTAGCTGCCTGGTGCTGCACTAGTAGCCAAGGCACCGTACCGACTCGCCCCACCTAAAATGAAGGAACTAATGGCGCAAATTCAAGAACTACTTGATGAGGGATTCACACGTCCGAGTGTCTCTCCATGGGGTGCCCTAGTACTGTTTGTGAAAAGAAAGACCGAACCCTACGAATGTGCATCAATTACAGAGAAATGAACAAGCTGACCATAAAGAACCGTTTCCCTTTTCCAAGAATAGAGGACCTATTTGATCAACTGCAAGGAGCAAGTTGTTTCTCCAAATCAGATTTGAGGTCAGGTTACCAGCAACTGAAGATAAGAGAAGAGGACTTACGCAAAACGGCCTTCCGAACTAGGTATGGACAGTATGAGTATTTACTCATGCCCTTTGGATTGACTAATGCACCAGCAGCGTTCATGGACCTCATGAACTGCGTTTGTCGCCCTTATATCGACAAGTTTGTGATCGTGTTTATCGACGACATACTGATCTACTCCCATAGAAAGGACAAGCACGATAAGCATCTCAGGCTAATTCTTGAATTACTCAAGAATGAACAACTACATGCCAAATTCTCTAAATGCAAATTCTGGATGCGTAAGATTCAATTCTTAGGGCATGTGGTAAATAAGAATGGGATTCAAGTCGACCCTTCCAAGATTGAGGCTATAAAGGATTGGAAGATTCCTCAAACTCCTACGGAGATAAGGCAATTCTTAGGGCTGGGCGGATACTACCGACGGTTTATAAAGGACTTCTCGCGCATAGTGCAACCCTTGACCGCACTAACTAGAATGAACACAGCCTTTGTGTGGAAACAAGAGCAAAATGTGGCGTTTAATATGCTTAATGAGGAGTTGTGTAGTGCACCTATCCTTGCTCTTCCAGAAGGAGTAAAAAATTTCGTGGTCTATTGTGACGCTTTGCATCAAGGACTAGGATGTGTACTAATACAACACAACAAGTTGATTGCTTATGCATCTAGACTGTTGAAAAATCATGAGAAGAACTATACAACACATGATCTGGAATTTGGTGTCGTGGTGTTTGCTCTCAAAATGTGGAGGCACTACCTCTATGGCACGAAGTGCATCATCTACACTAACCATAGAAGTTTTCAACACATTCTTGACCAAAAGATGCTAAACATGCGTTAGAGAAGATGGGTCGAGCTGCTAAACGACTATGAGTGTGAAATTCGTTACCATCCCAGTAAGGCCAATGTTGTGACAGATGCTTTGAGCAGAAAGGTGAGAGAAAAGCCTCTTCGTGTACGAGCCTTAAGAATAAGTGTGTATACCAACCTTATCGCAAAACTGAAACAAGCTCAAAACGAAGCAGTAAAGGAAGAAAGGTTAAAAGAAGAGGGTTAACCGGAATGGAAAAGCGATTTGAGACAGGGAACGATGGTACATACAAGTACGAAGGGAGAACATGGGTGCCGAAGCACGAAGGAATTCGAGAGGTATTCCTCGATGAAGCCCACAAGTCTAGGTACTCGGTTCATCCTAGAAGTGATAAAATGTACGAGGATCTAAAGGCACTTTTCAGGTGGCCTGGAATCAAGAAATCAATCGCTATTTATGTTGTGAAATGTCTAACCTGCGCCATGGTAAAAGCTGAAAATCAAAAAAACGGTCTGGGCCGTTACAACAGCCGAAATCCGAGAATGGAAATGGGATAACATCATGATGGATTTTGTTACAAAGTTACCTAGAACGTTTAGATGCCATGATGCTATTTGGTTGATAGTGGATAGGCTAATGAAGTTAGCTCACTTTTTGCCAATTCGAGAAGGCTACAACTTGACGAAATTGGCCCAACTATATATCGATGAGATAGTATCTAGACACGGAGTGCCTTTGTTGATCATCTCTGACCGTGATAGTCGTTTCACTTCTCGTTACTGGAAATCACTCGAGCAGGCTTTAGGAACATGTTTGGATCTAAGCACCGCGTACCACCCACAAACCGACGGTCAGAGCGAAAGGACCATTCAAACTTTGGAGGATATGTTAAGAGCTTGCGTGATTGACTTTGGTGGAAACTGGGACAACCATCTCCCGTTGGTGGAATTCGCCTATTATAATAGTTACCATGCAAGTATCAAGGCAGCTCCGTATGAGGCTCTATACGGCATGAAATGCCAATCACCATTGAGTTGGAATAAGATTGGTGATAGCCAAGTAATGGGACCCGACATCGTGTTGGAGACCATTGACAAGATTTTTAAAATTAAAGAACGACTAAGGGTAGCCAGAGACCGGCTAAAGAAGTGCGCCGATAGGAGGCAGAAACCTTTAGAGTTTCAAGTGGGTGACAGAGTAATGCTAAAGATAGCACGATTGAATGGAACCGTGAGGTTTGGAAAAAGAGGAAAGTTAAGACTGAGATACAGTGGACCATTCGAAATACTTGCAAGAATTGGCCCCGTGGATTACTAAAACTACCTCAGAGGTTGAGCTACATACACGACACGTTCCATGTGTCGAACTTGAAGAAGTGCATGGAAGACAAAATCCTAGAGCTACCGTTGAATGAAGCAAGAATGAATGAGAAGCTGAACTTCGTGGAGGAGCCCATGGAGATCACGGACCGCTTGGTCAAGCAACTCAGGCGGAGCCGCATACCCAAGGTCAAGGTTAGATGGAACTCAAAACGAGGACCGAATTCACATGGGAATGTGAAGATGAGATGAGGAAGAATTATCCACACTTCTTAAAACCCACCCGTTAAGATTCTAATCGAAGCAAAAATTTCGGGACGAAGTTTGCTAAACGGTGGGAGAATGTGACAACCAACCTCAAGGTCATTATTCTAACCCTAAACTACTTGCATCATTACCCGTCTTATGAGTACTAATATTAGAAACAATCTAACTCTATTAGTGAATTTGGAATCATCTTTTGCTATTTGTTCCATTTTATGATTTTTATGTGATTTTAGTGACTTTTAGTTAATTTGAGTTTTACATTTTTGAACTTAGTGTTCTGCGAAAGTCAATTAGTCACCCCTACTACGAAATCAAATTGTTATTGAAACAATTAAATTGTGTGCCTACACACTAAAATTTTCGGCTAATGCATGCATCATGCACTTGAGACATCAACTAACGAAATTATACCACCAAAAATACTTCCCAATACTACAAATAATACCACTACAAATAATATTATTTAGTATTTAAATTTTAAATTTAAACCCTCACAAGAGGCCAAAATCGGCTGCCCCCTCTCCTCCACTCCCCTCTCTTCTACACCACCACCATATCCACCACTCTCCTTACATGCACCACCTACACCTCTCACTCCTCCCATATCTCCCTCTCATTTTCGGATTTCTCCAGCAGAAACACACACACTCCACGGTCTCTGTCTAATCCCAGCCTTATTTTTTAAAAACAACACCATTCCACCATCGGCCAAGCTCAAGAACCGCAAAGGTGACGTTTTGGTTGCTCTTGGGTACATGGTTCCCACTAGTTCGGACTTCTCCAGCCTTGCTCAAGATTCTCCAGCCTTGTCCAAGGTCTTCCAGGCCATCCTCGACAAGCTACACACTCCAAACCGCGGGCTACATCAAGTGTACACTTCATCTCACCCGGTTTGGTCATTTCATGTGTTTGTCTTCATTTTTCATTCAAAACCTTACCATTCTCATATCTAACAGAAACTTTCTGCTACAACCTCTTTCTTGAACAGCTTTTCATGTTCTTGAAGGTATCTTACCCGTAAAGTATGTCATTCTATAGGTGTAACAAGGTTTACACCTAGAAAACCCTTTTTTGGGTGTATTTACACCATCCAACTTGCACAACTTGTAATATTTCGGAACCAATCTTGTAACCTGCTCAAAATGAGTTTTCTAACCTCCTTATAACATTATTTCAAAGTTAGAAAAGCTTTGGGTAAGGTTTAATCACAAGTTATAATGTTTAACACATGTGTAATGGATGAAAATGGTGTAATCTTAGAGTTTACATATTGTTCATCGATTGTTTGTTGAACCATGAGATTAACATAATATTTTAGTAGGTTTTGGATGATTTTGGGTATGTTATGAGATGATAAAGGCTGAAAATATAAATGTCATAGACTTATAGGCAATTTGGACATATTCGGGGACTCGAAAAGTGGTAAAAAGAGGTTTAAATCAATAAAACATATATTTTAACCATCTTAAAAAGTATTCCGGGCTCTAAAATCTTAACAAAGTAATTGGGTCGGATTTGTCAAATTAAATGGTCAATGAATAGGTTAAATGGAATTCTTAGTGAAAAACGGGTTTTAACCGGGTAACGTTTTGGAAGAAAATTAAAAATGGGGATTTAACACCAAAATTCAAGGAAACCATAATATTTCAGTAAGTTATGTTCTATAAGATCTGAAAGAGTTGAAAAAGAGGTAAAACGGGCTTTTAACGGGTCAAATTCAGTTAAAAACGCGTTTAAACACGTAAGACTTAAAAGGTAGACAAAGGAGCTAGAAAGGCATCTCTAACAGATTAAAAACCTTTTATAAAGTCATTAAAATGATGTTTAATGAATCTAAGACCATTAATATAGAAATCAACACTTAACCGTTAAAAACCTTTGGTTTTACTGTAACCGGTAACGTGAGGCATGAAAATTTATAAACCGGACATAAATTCTAAAATCATGGTAGAAAATTACTTAAATTAGGTTACCTAACTCTAAGAAACTAATATTTGGGCATAAAATAAATTTCATGCAAGAAATCAAACTTTGGGGTAGAAATTGTAAATTTTGAAACTTGAAGGACTAAACTATAAACTAAGCTTCTATTAACCGATCCCTTGAATTAAGAATAACCTAAAAGACTCAGACTAACTTATATAAGTGATTTATCATATCAAATCAAGTATTATTTCCTAAGAAACCCTAACTTTCTATAAAAGAAAACTTTTTATATAAAGACTTAGAAATTCAAATGCTATTAAGATTCTAACCTGATGACACATCTTATGCATCTCCATAACCCTAGAATTAGTGGATTAACACTTAAATATTATTGATTAGGGTGCTAGATTTGAGACTTTTTCCGGCACATGTAGTAACCTTTTGATTGAATTTTAAGGTGAGTTTAAGTGTTCCCCTTTTTACTACTGCTTTGGGGTGAAACATGCTCTGTTATTTATCAACTATAACTATGCTTTACTTGGTGATTGTATGTGGGATTTATGGTTACCTGTTGATACTTATATCATGATCATTATTTCTTTCGTGAACCGCTTGTTTTATATGGATATGTCTATTTGGGGAATCCCCCACACATAGTGGCTTCCATTCTAGGAAGGGTACCCCACTGAGATCCCGATGGGTCCTTTGTGGCATGTGACAGGTTTTGTTAAGAAACTATGGTGAACCATCCGTGCAGGTATGGTACACTAGTTGGAGCTCAGTTCTTCCTTCGGGAATAGTAGGTTAAACACAACTTTAGAAAAGGCCAACCGGGACTAAGTGCAGGGTTTATTATGATACGCCCATGATGTTGAAACTATGATTCATTCCTTTTTATCAAATGAGGATTTGTTAAGTCCGTTTTGTTTTTAAACTTTAAGCACTTTAATTCACCAACTTTTTAGTTGACACAAATTTCTTTTTGAGCATGTTTCAGGTAATTTATAAAGAGATCCTAGCATTTGTGAAGACCTAGACGTATCCACGTGACCATGTCATTGGTTTATTTTACTTGATGAACAATTTTACATTTTTGTTGACAAAATACAATTTGTTTCTACATTGGTTGTATAACTCATTTGGGGTTTGGATCTGTTTCTAGCCCTGGTACCTTTTGAAAACTTTTAATGTCATGTGATGTTCTCTACTTTTGTGCTCTTATGATGGTTTGTTTCCGCTGCCATATGTTGTTGCTAGTCTGTGACGTCCCACCCTACCTGGGCCCGGGGTGTGACATCTATATAGATTGTTACTATGTTAAATTATTTTCATAAAAAATTAAAAACAAAAGAGAAAAGAAAATGCATGTGTTGATGCAGAAGTTATACCATAGTATCTCAGCCTATGCAGAATCTTGGAAGCATGAAAAGTCCTAGATCAGTCATACAATGGGAAACTTGTATCACTTCTCACATACTAATCAATCCAAGCAGGAATTCACAACCTCAACGGCCCAACAACTTCATAAGAAAATCAATCAATGACATCTCTTCATACCATGAAAAACCAAAACAGTCATATTAACTTATTATCAAGTTCAAAAGTTAATGAAGGTAACTGCATTGGTTAATGCGGGTGAAGGTAACCCATGCTTATAACCAATGCGGGTAGCTTTTTATTTCCAAGTGAAACTAATGCAGACAATGATTGTACTCTTCCTATTAGTGTGTTCCAAGTATACACGAAATTTTGAAGTGTTAAAACCTATGCGGAACAAAAAAATGTCCTACCGCATTTGTCAATGAGGATAAAATATTTTTCAAGTGTGCAACCGCATTTGTCAATGAGGATAACATTTTATGTCCAACTGCATTTGTCAATACGGATGAAATTTACACTTCCGCATTTGTTTTACTCATCCGTATTTGTGGATGTGTATCTTCAATTTTCATGTATTTTCAAATGGTAATAAATAGGTGCTTAAATCTCTTCTGTCACAATGAATGATAATCAAGTAAATGTGGATTTTATTATATCACATTTACTACAGTGAGCAAATGCTGACAAAGTCAGGTCAGCCGGATGTGCTACAGTGAGCAATGTTGACAAATTTTGTTCAGCCGCATTTGCTACAGTGAGCAATGTTGAACAACTTTTGTCAACCGCATTTGTTACAGTGAACAAATGCTGATGAACTTCGTTCTTCCACATTTGCCATAGTGCACAATTGCAGATAGAAGAAAACAACAGTAACAATACTTTCGCATTTGCTAAAGTGCGTAAATGTGGATGCCTAAAATCTAAGTTAAACACTTCCGTATTTGCAACAGTAAACAAATACGGATAGCAAAATACTTTAAATTTTCACTTCCGCTTTTACAACAGTAAACAAATGCGGATAACCTAAATACTTAAAATTTCCACTTCCTTATTTGCTACAGTGATTTAAAAATTTTGAACGCATTTGTTCTGAGACTTGTAAAATGTTGTAAAAGCCATTTTTTGACTATTTAAAGCAAGTTCAAATGGTCATTTAATACTTTTCAAATTTGAGAGACTCTATAGTGCGACAAGTGAAAACACTGTTCTTCTTCATCAATCATCTTCTTATTTAATAATCAAAGATTCAAGTTCATTTCACCCAATCTATTCTCGTATTAGATACTACACAACTGCATTATCAAACAAAAGGTGAAAATTTTACATTGTCTTAACCTAATATGACTGGGTAAGTAAGATTGAGATTCTTACTGAGAATCGAATATGGTAATTAAGACAATAATTGAATGGCGGAAACAAACAATTAAAGAACATTCAACGCAAGAATTATACTCATAAATGCTTTTGTATTATATATATTAAAGTTGATTGATTACAGAGAATAAATGACAACAAAAATTCTCTGTCTATCAGCCGTCACCTCATGTTTGAGGTTATCTATTCTATTTATAGGCAGACAAGATGCCTTTTACAAAATGAGTAAACTACCCCTAACCTATTACATCAGAACTAGTCTAAGTCTTGATCCGCATCTTTGCTTGTTCATCCGCATTGGGAAATGCGGATGAGTTGACTTGATCAGCATTTATTCACTTGATCATCCATATTAGTATGTTTGTCATCAGCATTGGTTAATGCAGATGAACAAATACTTATCCGCATTTGTTCGGTCATCCTCATTTGTAAAATGCGGATGAGCAAAGTCTTATCCGCATTGATTCTTGGTCTTCTGCACTTGTCCATATTTGTTTTATGTCTTTTGCATTGACAAATCCATAAGACTATACTTGGTTTTCTTGAGCAGGATCTTCATCCGCATTTCTTCTTGGACTTATGGGATTCCAGCAAAGCAATCATCAAATCACCCATTGAATTGGCATGTATGATCCTTTCAGGGTGCAACAATACTCACCCTAAGGATTATACATCCTATTTTCTTCATTGTTTGGGAGGTGATTGATGTTGTGAGGATTCTACTGGGTCTTGTGGAGGTAGTAAAAATGCAGCTTTAGTTGGATCCAGAATGGCTTTAATCATGTTGACAAAATATGTTTCTTCTGACATTCTGTCCCTACTTATCACATGTATCTTCATTTTGCTCATATTGTAGATGGCTTCTATTGGTAAATTCTTCAAAGAAATAGGTTCCCAAATAGAAATACTAGAGAGACCATCTGTGTGAATCAGTAAGCTTCCACCCACATGTACCTCATGTTTGACAATGTTCCCAAGTTGCAATGGTGTCTTCTTTTTCTTTCTTTTGTCTCTTTTGGTATTAATATGATCGTACGCCAAATTTTGCAACTTGATGCACTTTAGGAAGAAGTGCATATCTTGTTCACCCAATTTATTATTTATTTCCCTAAAGTGTCTGGTATAGATATAGTGAATGTAGGATTCATCAAGCAACCTTACTTCATATCCATTAAACAGCCTTATTTCAGTACCCTCCTTTCCCCCCAGTTTCTTTCAGTCACCATCTCATAAGTTTTTTCATCATAGTACACATTTGAGATGGGTGTGGAGGATGAGTACCAGACACCAGTTTTCTCTTTAAAGATTATGTTGGTTTCAACTTCAACTTAGGAAACACAACTTCTTTAGCTTGTATTTTCTTCATCTTCTCAAAGGATTAATAAAAGACTTATCTTTTCTCATGCCTATTGTCTTTAATGAATTAGAATTGTCAGTCCTTCTGAACATTTTGAGTATGTTTTCAAATTCATATCCCCTGAACATAGCTGAGTGATTGATCTGTTTTAGTTGAGCTAGTTCTTTAAAGTCATGGATCTCCAGGGCATTTACAGGAGTTGAGTACTCTGTAAAGAATTGGACTAGCCTGGAGATCCTTTTCACCATGAACATATTCCATATGTTGTCATACTTCCATGCAATTATTTTCAGATTAACTTTGCCTTTGGGAGTAGACACCCCTCTTATTATCTCAGTAGTGGTTAATCCTTGTAGTTTTAACTAAGAGGGTTCTACAAATCCTTCAGGGTATTTCTGAACTAAAGGAGCCAACAATTCTTGATCTTTCTGGTTAGCATCATGTCTTGAGCAGTTACTATAGATCTTGGCTTCTTGTTTAGGATTTCTTCTTCTAACCGCTTGAGCATATCGTTCTTTTTGTTAATCATTTGTAGAGTAGCAGCCCTTAATGAGTTTGTTTTCATATTCCCAATCTTTCTTCTTGTGAATCCTTGGCTTGAAAGATAATACTTTATTTCCTTATCTAACATGCTATAAGGATCGGGAAATAGTGGTTCTGGAGTTGGGGTTGATTTCTTCATGGATGATAGATTAGGCAGAGGAACCTTTCTTAATAATGATCTTTCATACTCAATTGAGGTTGATTTCTTCAAAGCGGACACTTTTAGCACATGAGCCTTTCTGGTGACTGATTTTTCATACTCAGTTTTGAAGTTTGGATCTAGTTGGTACTTGAATAAATTGGATTAATCCCTTTTGAGCACAATCTCTCAAAAAGTGATATCTGATTTCAATATGTTCAGTTTTTGAGTGCTGAACTGGATTATTAATTACGAAAGCAACTGCTGTGGCATCAATGTAAATTGGCGTGTGCAAAAAGTTAAAACCATAATCAAGCATCTGGTTTTGAATCCAGAGTACTTGAGAGCAACAAGCTGATGATGCAATATACTCAGCTTCTACTGTTGACACACATACATTTGTCTGCTTCTTGTTTCGCCAAGATACTAGTCTAGGACCAAGAAATTGACAACCGCCAGAGGTTAATTTTCTGTTGAAGTTGCATCCTCCATAATCACTGTTTGTGAATCCATAGAGATTAAATTCTCCTTCTTTTGGATACCATAACCCAAGACCTAGTTTGCCCTTTAGATATCTGAATATCCTCTTCACTGCATTCACATGTGATTCTTTTGGATCAGCTTGATATCTACCACACACACAAACACCAAACATAATGTCAGGCCTATTGGCTGTAAGATACATAAGTGAACCGATCATTGATCGATAATGAGTTTGATCCATTGGTTTGCCTTCAGGATCAAGTCCAATCTTTACTTTAGTATCCACATGAGTTTTGATAGACTAAAAGTCAACAAAGTGGAATTTGTTCAACAGGGTTTCCACATATTTAGATTGATTGATAAAGATTATATCTACTATCTGTTGGACTTGCACCCCAAGAAAGAAGGTAACTTCCCCTATAGCACTGTTTTTAAATTTTGAGTGCATAAGGTCTTCAAATTCTTTGCAAAGTTCCTTGTTTGTAGAGCCAAATATAATGTCATCCATATAGATCTCGACAAACAGCATATCTTTTCCTCTTGTTCTTCTCAAGAGAATCTGATCAATCTTTCCTCTTTCATATCCATGTTCAAGAAGCAAGGATGATAGAGTCTCGTACCACTTTCTTGGGGCTTGATGAAGACCATACAGAGCTTTGTCAAGCTTGTAAACTCTGTGAGGGAAATCTGGATCTTCAAAGCTAGGTGGTTGACTCGCATAGACCTCCTAAGCAATCTTTCCATACAGGAAGGCACACTTTACATCCATTTGATAAATAGTAAATTTCATGGATGCAGAATATGCTAGAAAGATTCTGATTACTTCTGTTGGAGCATATATAGTCATATATAGTGTGTCCGTCGCTTGTCGAATAGTCTAGGCTTAATGTTATACACCTGATATATTGTAAACACATGAACCTGGGTCATTCGCAGGAGCATATGTGAATGAGGCTCAGTCGTACAACTGAGCCATGCTAATGGACTAGCCATGCGACTGAGAGATGCGATTGGGACATTCGTAAGACTGAACCATATATGGTTCAGTCGTACGATTGAACTGTACGCATGGTCCAGTCATACGATTGAACCATACGCATGGTCCAATCGCACGAATGGTCGTAGTCGCATCTAATTGGGCCGAGGCCTATATATATACCAGTTTCAATGTGTAGAGAGATTAAGGGTTTTAGAGAGTGTGTGCCCGGGAGCCTAGGGCTACCGGATAAGAGGGGAAATCATGCTCGATCTTCCCCTTGCCAAGAGTCTTGATTCTTGTGTTGTAACGAGCTTGTATTCATTAGGTTTTATCAATGAAACCATTCAATTATAATTCGTATTATTGATTGTATCTTGGTTTTTGCTGTTTGTTTATCCTTCCGTCAAGAACATGCTCGGATGTTTATCAATCCAGCTGACTTCACAGCTTCTAGTCCGGCAACAGGAGCAAACACTTCGTCATACTCGATCCGTTCTTATTAACTGTATCCTCGTTCCACTAGTCTTGCTTTGTTTCTGATGACGATCCCTCTATCATCAGTCTTGTTCCTATAGAGCCATGTCGTAGTGATAGGGTATTGTCCTATGGGAAGATCTACCAGTTGCCATACTTCTTGCTTCTTGAGTTGGAGCAATTCTTCCGGCATTGCTTCAATCCAGCTATTGTCTTGAAGTGCCTCTTTGATGTTCTTGGGTACTATTTGACACAAAAAACATGAGAACAAATAGATGTTTGCAATTCTGGACTTGCTTCTTGTCACCCTCTCATTAAGATCACTAATAATGGTTTCAACTGGATGATTCTTGTGTATTCTTGTGGTTGGAATGGAGTCACCAGCAATTGTAACATCAAGATTGGAGACATTCAGTTCATTATAGTAAGAGGCACATTCATCTGGTACTGTTGTTGAATTATGAAGGTTGTCTGACTCTGTTAAGTTCCTGCTACAGCTTCAGCGCAGCACTGTGATTGCTTACATCATTTGATGTCCTTTGTGTTTCAACTAGAGGAGTAGTCTGTTTTTGATTTCTGATCTCATTTGACAAATCATTTGAGTGAGATGGTACCATGCTTGGACCTCCTTCATAAGAAACACTAAGGTTTTGTGACGGTTGTCTGATGGGATCAACTTGAAGAGGAACATCTTCATTCATGCATTCATCAAATGTAGGAGGAATCAATGGAAAATTATCTCTTCTATCTACAGCTGACAAAGTATCACTTGAATGTATATTTTCTACATGAGACAAGTGAAATTGATCAAATGATTTTTTAAACGTGTCAATATCAAACAACCAATCAGGACCATTTGTAGATTTGGGAAATGAATGTTCCTTGAATTGAACATTTGTTGATTCATCAATAATGTTTAATCTAGGATTAAGCACTCTGTAAGAAGAATAAATTCTTGTATGATTTGGGATGCCTCAGCTTTATGAAGTAAGAAGAAAACCCATATGAATGGTGAAAAGTAATCAATGATCACTAAACAATATTGTTACTTTCCAATACTCATTACATGAGTTGGTCCAAACAGATCCATGTGAAGTAACTTCAATGGAGTATTGTTAGTGTTCACCAGCTTGGTTTTGTGAGACGATTTGTGTTGTTTTTCTTTTGAGGCACGCTGAAAAATGATCAATAAAATGAATTTCTTTTTGAGGAAGACCAATGATATGGTTTCCATTGACCAACTTGTTCATGTTTTTAAAGTTTGTGTGCCCTAAACGTCTATGCCAAAGCTGTGACTCATCAAATGATGCTTTTGAGAAAAGACATGTTTCTTCTTCAGGTGATGCAGAACACAACTTTAAGACATATGTATTGTTCTTCCTTGGGGTCTTTAAGACAACCCATTCCTCAAGGATGTGAAATCCAGGTTTCATAATGTAGCAATGAGTGTCTACAAAGTGAATGGATTATTTCTTGTCACAGATCTGAGACACACTTAGAAATTGAAATTCAGTTGTTCACAGTAGTTCACTCTATCAAAGCTCAGCATCCCGTTTGTCACAGATCCTTCACCTGTAATTCTACCACCCTGTGAATATCCACCAAATGCAACAGTAGTTCCTTATACATGCTTGAAGTCACGAAGGAGGGAACAATCTCTAGTCATGTGTCGGGAGCATCCACTTTCCACGTACCATAAGCTATTGGACCTATGTGGATGAACCTGTATGCAAAAAGAGCTAATTAAAATAACAAACCCAAGCCATGATGGTCTTGGGTCTCCCGTTCCTATTCATGATGGTGACTTCTTGGTATTTCCTTTCAAATTGTGGTTTAGATGGAGGTGTCCTGGGAGATTTTTGGTAATGACTGGGTTGAGTCATCTCATCAACATCTAGTAAAGATTCAGATGAGTAATGAAATCATTGGTCTCTGTTTCTTTGTAGAAATTTAGCCCATTTTTCATTATCAAAAGTAGGTTTTTGTTTTGGAAGGTCAATTTTATGGTTCATTGTGAGATGTTTTCTTTGACCCTTCCACAATTCCTTCAAATTATTCATGTCATTTGTTGATCTAGATGTCCAAGATTGAGTATTGTGTAAATGAGGTTTGACAGAGTGTGTCACAGTGGATGTCTTTGAGATGGTCTTGTGTTGGGGAATTCTTAAACCCTTCTGATTAATAATCAGATGTATTGTGATTATTCATGTCACATATTGAACAATACTTGTTGAAATAGCAGTATTTGGTGGAGTGATTGTTCGTATCATAGATAGAGCAATATTGATTAAAAAGCATTCATCTATCTTGTGATATAACATTTCACAAATGTCACAATACATTTGTTTGTTTCTTGAATCAGATTTTGCATTGTGTCACTCAGGAGGACATGTGCAACCGGAAACTGAGACAGTTCTCTCCGATGATGAAGAGGAGGAAGAAGAGCCTGTGCAGGAGGTGGCACAAGGCTGTAACTATAGGGCATTTATGAGATGCAAGCCCCTAATGTTTGATGGGAATGGTACTTCTGCTGCTGCTCACCGATGGATGAGAGAGATGGAGGTGGTACTCTACATTAGCGAGTGCCGACAAGATCAAAAGGTGAAGTTTGCTGCTCACCCATTTGTGGGCTTGGCTTCGTGCTGGTGGGACATATCATCCAAGCCGAGGGTAGTCGGCAATAGTGTTGATACATGTATGTCCCTATATCATGATATGAATGTAATAGATCTTGTTTGTCTGATTCTGAGGTAATGCTTGGAATGATTAATGAAATGATATTGTTTGTTTGTTATTTATAATGTTTAATATTTCTTTAATGAGTCGACGTTGACTTGGTTAATTAGGTTTGTGGTTGTTTGAACTGTTACACATAATGTTATATTAATTAACACATTCAAACTTAACAAAATGAAGTTCTCATGCGAATGGTCCATGCGAATGGACCATACGCATGAATAACTTCATACGAATGACTCAGTCGCACGACTCAACCAGGAGACTGGATCAGTCGTATGATCGTAACATAAGATTGGCTCAGTCGCACGACTGAACACTCAGTCGTGCGGATGAATCAACCGTATGGTTCAATCGCACAACTGAACCATACTAATGGTTCAGTCGCACGAATGAACAATACTAACCTATAAATACAACCCAATTCTTGGAAAAATGAGAGCATTCTTTAATTACGATTTCACACGTACCCTAGCCGTCCAGAAGCCTCCCAATTCGTTTCTCCAAGTTCACAGAACACATTAGATCGATTCCCAATCGACTTCTAACGTTAGATTCAATTCTTGATTGATTCTTCGTGTGTTCTCACTGATTGGATCGCCAATCAAATAGGATTCCGCACTATTTGATCTGGTTTACACGCTAATCACTAGGTATTTCGTTCAAATACCAGGTCCTAACAAGTGGTATCAGAGCTTTGGCTTTGGCTCTTGATTACATGTGATTCAATCAAGATTGATAAAGAATTTGCGTTTTTGCATTAAAACGAAATTTTTGGTGTCAAAAGTGATCTTGGACGTTCCCTGCTCATCAAAGTTTGGTTTCTACGGACTTAGGCGATTAGACCTTGCGAAAATTCGAATTTTTACGGCTGAAACACGTTTAACCTAGAAAATTTCACAAAACATCAGCATCAGTCGCACAAGAGCCCATTCACACGACTGGACTTCATCCGCATAGTCCAGACGCACGATTGGACCTAGTCGCATCTCCATTCGTATGATTGAACCGTTCGTTCGCATTGCTCATACGCATCAGATTCATTCGCACGACTGAGCCAATCGCTTAGTTTAGCTGCACGATTGAACCAGTCGCAAAATTCATACGCACGACTAGACCATTCGCATCCTTCAGTCGCACCAGTGACAGTTTGTTTTATTAGACTTAAAGTTATTCGCCATGGAAGATCAAATGTCAGCCTTTACTGCTGGGAAGGACTCTAGGATAGAGAACATGCTATTGCTTGAGAGTGAGGTGGGTAATCATAATAAACCACCAAAACTCTTGACGTTAGATGAGTTTCCCCACTGGAAACAACGTTTTGAGATCTACCTCAATGGAGTGGATCCGAATCTGTGGGAAGCCATCGAGATTGGATATAGTACACCGGTGGGAGCTGATGGAGTTAAGCTAACATTAGGAAGGATGACGGATATGCAGAAAGTTAAATACAATGCAGAGAAAAGAGTTTATGCATTGATTACACAGTCTATTCCTAAAGACATATTCCACCAGTACTCAGAGAATAAGCAGTCCAAGAAACTTTGGGATGAGATAGAAAAGAGGTATGACGGGAATGCTTCATTGAAGGCAATCAAGGCTAAGGAGTTAAAGAAGGAATTCAATAACTTCTCATCGATAGGAAACGAGAGTTTAGACGACGTTATAGATAGATTCTACCATCTGATGAGTGAACTGCATACACATGGGGTGGCTACTACCATGGAAAAGAAAGTTACTAACTTTGCAGACGGATTGCCTGAAAAGTGGGCTTCATTCGTGTCTAACCTTAGACAGAATGGAATGATGGCGAAACTGGATATTAATGACTTCATTCTTAAGTTGCGAGAAGAGGCACTTAGGATGAAGTACAGAGCTCAGAAGTCTTCGTACAATCAAAATCCAGCTTTGTACAACGCCACGCCTCAAGCTAAGACATCTAGAGCACCTCTCCAACTGCATTTTTGTCTAGCTCATCGGGTCCTTCACATGCGTCTCCTTCAGGATCAGACACGTCGGGACCTTCTTGTACCCACTATATTGGATCCGAAGCAAGTGCTACTAAACTGAAGACCGAGAATCTCGGTAATGTGACTGTGGAAGTAGCTCGAGAACACATGGATCTTTTGGCTGTAGTGGTTCATTCTTATAATGAACTTGTTACTGGAAGATTGGAAACTGCCATCTGGCAGACGAGGACTACGAGCAGGTGGACGAAATGGAGCTTGAGAAGATGGACATAATGTGGGCCTTAGCTAGTGCTGTCCGGAGGGCAAAGAAGTTTGTAAAACAAACCGGACAGAACTTCGTAGCTACTAAGGATACCACATTTGCCTTTGACAAGAGCAAAGTGACCTGCTTCAACTGTGGAGAAAAAGGACTTCAAAAGAGAATGTGTCAAGCCTAAGAAGACGGGTAACGGGAACCCGTTCTCATCCTTCACTCGTCAAGACAAGCAAGCTACCAGTTCTTCATAAGCAAGGATCCAAAAGCCTTGACTGCTCATGATGATGAAGTACAGGATTGGAGCTTTAGGTTTGTCTCACCAGGGGAATCAAACATTGCAAGTGTAGAAGATATTGACAATGATTCCGCTAGTGAAGGACATCTAGCAGTTGAGATAGCGATGTCACATAGTGAAGAAGCAACTGCAACCGAGGTCAGTTACAAGCCTAAAGAGGAGACTACCACTCAGAGACAGAAAAGACAAATCACCAGAACCAGAGACATCTGATGCTGCGTTGATGGCTAACTCTTCTAATCAACTCAGGTAAGTACTACTGACCAAATGTTTGATAATCATGCTTGTTCTGATTGTGATACTTTTAGGAATAGCATAGATGAAAAATTTGCTAGGTTATTAGATCATAATGATAACTTAGTAAAAGATTTGCAACTGTGCACTGAGGCTAATAGGGTATTAAAACAAAATGAGCATAGTTATAAGAAAAGATAGACCTTTTGACTAAACAGCTTAGGGAAACCGAAGTAGTTGCTTTTAACCAAGCTAATGACATTAGGTATTATCTAAACTCCCTAGAAGACACTAAGAAGCAAAAGGCAGTTCTAAAAGTAGAAGTAAATCCATTAAAACAGAAACTGCACAGTTGGACTAGTTCTTCACACATAGTCCAACACTTAGTGAGAGAAAGGAACAACGGGGAGGGATTGGGTTATAAAGTGGTTCCACCACCACCTGAGAATTTGATGAACACTAAGACTAGACCAATAAATAATAATCCCATCAAGGATCATGTGGTGTCTACTCCTCTTGTTAGTGATCCAGATTCCTTATGTTCATCTATTGACTCTGGAAACAAACAAAAGGAGGCCACTTCAAAGGCAAAGGTAAATTGCCTTGTGTTAATCTGGAAAAGGAATTTGAAAAGGTTAACTTAAAGTCAGGGTCAAACAGAGTCAAATCAGAACCTAAAAAGACTTCTAAGTTAATCTTTCACATATTTCAAGTCAAAACCAATTAACCAAAAAGAAAAAGATGTTAAACAGGTTAAAACAGTTAACTTTGTTAAACCAGAGAAAACATCAAAAGAACCAGAGTCAAAACCTAGAGTGAGTAATGTTACTAGAGTGTCACACACTTCTCCACAAAGAAAGTTTAATCATAAAGTTGATAGCAGGTCGTGCTACAACTGTGGTGAATATGGACACATTGCCTCCTATTGTCATTTCTATCAGACACCTAGGAAGAAGATTGAACCTCAGGTTTCAAAGCCTAGGTCTTCTAAGAAGAATTCTCTGACTCCACCTAGAAGAACTAGTGAACCTAAAATTCAACCTGTAAGTCAGTCGACTATTTATCACAAATAGGCCTTGCACAAATCTGGATTATGGAAGGAGAAGACATCCTCTGTGTCTGATAATGATGACAAGAAGGAACCTTAGCTACCCTCATCCTCTAAGGGTCAATCGGTGGAATTTATGATGTGTGATGCCTCTGGGAAACCCAAGCCAGTAAAGGCTTGGGTTCCTAACCCAAACTAATCTTTACTTTGTATGTGCAGGGTGTTCGATACAGTGCTGAAACTAACACGTGGATTGTAGACAGCGAGCATCCAGGCACATGACAGGAAACAGGGCTCTTTTATCAAACGTCAAGCAAATAAAAGGAGGGCATGTTTCGTTTGCTGGAAACAAGGGAGGCTATATCACAGCCCAGGGAGAAGTGGGGAATCAGAAAGTTAAGTTTGATAAGGTGAACTACGTTCAAAACTACAAAATAACTTACTTTCTGTTTCCCAATATGTGATAAGGGATTTAAAGTCATCTTCGACAACAAGAAGTGTTACGTGCTAAAGAAAGACTACGTGATCCCAGAGGACCAAGTTCTGATGACTGCTTCAAGATATAAAGACCTTTATGTTTTGGATCTGTCAACAGCTTCTACAACGGATCATGAGGTTCATGTTTTCTATCTAAAGCTACTGAGAAGGATTCCATCTCCTGGCATAGGAGAATGGGACACATTAGTCAAAGAAGATGAATCACTTGATTCAGAAGGATCTGGTGAGAGGAGTTAATGTCAAGAACTTCCAGCTTCCTGACTTTTGTGTAGCTTGCAAGAAAGGCAAACAGACAAAGAAGTCTCATACGGAAAAGAAAGTTCATTCAATAGAACTTCCTCTTGAACTTCTTCACATGGATCTGTTTGGTCAAGTCAGTACAAAGAGCATTGCAGGCGACTTGTACTGTTTTGTGGTCACTGATGACTACTCAAGGTTCACTTGGGTAATGTTTTGAAATCCAAATCAGAAACATTTGAGTCATTCAAGGAGTTGGTAACCCACTGGAATCTCTCTACAAGCTGAAGGTTAGACAAGTACGCTCAGACAACGGAACAGAATTCAAGAACCAGTGGATGGAGGCATACTGCAAGGAAAAGGGAATTGTGCATCAATTCACTTCTACCTACACGCCTCAGATGAATGGCGTTGCTGAGAGAAAGAACAGAAGCTTGATAGAGACAGCACGGACTATGCTGGCAGACTCGAAACTGCCTATCCAATTCTGGAATGAGGCAGTGGCGAATGCATGTTATACACTGAATCGAGTCCTGATAGTCAAGCGCCACGGAAAGACATGTTACGAGCTACTACAAAGACGCAAACCGAATTTGGAGTATCTCGAACCATTTGGCACGCCGTGCACACTTCTGAAGAAGACACAAGAAGGTAAATTCAGCGAGAAGGCAGATGAAGGAATCTTTCTAGGATACAACATACCGAACAAGCGAGTTTACAACAACTCAACGGGTCTAGTAGAAGTGTGGTGTAATGTTGACGTTCAGAGATATACCACACCACCTACTGGCAAAGGACCCGCCTACTTTTTCGACTATGATGGATTCTTCAAGTCCTTCAACATCCCTCTCTCTCCCTCGGATGACAAGTTAGCTACTAGAATGATGTATGATATCTAAATACACCATCTAGCTCACAGGGAGAATCATCTATTCAGTCAGGGGAAGTAGTCGATGACAGTGACTCCTCCTCTGGAGATGAAGCTGAAGAAGATGACCAGAATAGTCAGGAGGACAGGTTCCAGTTCCTGAAAGTCCACAAGCATCTATAAGTGATGCACCTTCGACTACGGAACCTCAAACTCCAACTACCTCAGATGCAGAACCAAATGTTCATAATCTTGGCTCTGAGGTAGCTGTTCCCACTACTCCAGGATCATGATTAAACGTCTATCATCCCCTAGAAAATGTCATTGGGGATGTCAGATCAGGAGTACAAACCCGAAATCAGCTTTATTCAGCTGACTACGCCTCGTTATGGAGAAGGGTTACATTCATGATGGTGCTTATCGGTGTTTTGTCTCGCAGTTTGAGCCAAAATATGTAAGTGATGCACTAAATGATGAGTCGTGGGTGAGTGCCATGCAAGAAGAACTTCTTCAGTTCAAGAAGTTAGGTGTATGGACTCTGGTTGATAGACCTAAAGGTGCTAAAGTCATTGGCACCAAATGGGTCTTGAAATGCAAGAAGGATGACCAAGGGGTCATTATCAGGAACAAAGCTCGATTGGTGGTTCAGGGTTTTCGCCAAGTCGAGGGAATTGACTACAATGAGGTGTTTGCACCCGTGGCAAGGATGGAAGCCATTCGTATCTTCCTTGCCTATGCATCGTACATGAAGATTAAAGTCTATCAATTAGATGTGAAGAGTGCATTCCTTCATGGGGAAATCAGAGAAACAGTCTATGTCAGTCAACCCGAGGGATTTGAAGATCCTTATCATCGGGATAGAGTCTACAAGCTCGACAAGGCTTTATACGGGCTTCATCAAGCTCCAAGAGCTTGGTATGAGAAACTCTCGACTCATCTTGTGAAACGGCTTTCGCAGGGGAGTCATTGACTGCACGCTGTTCATTAAAGAAAAAGATGGCGACCTACTGCTCGTACAGATCTATGTTGATGACATAATCTTCGGTTCAAAGAACGAAGAGTTATGCAAAGAGTTTGAAGCAGTTATGAAGAAAGAGTTTGAGATGAGTGCTATGGGGGAGATGAAGTTCTTTCTCGGGTTACAGGTGGATCAGACACCAAATGGGATCTTTCTACATCAGACCAAGTATGTAGGAGACATTCTCAGTCGTTTTGACATGGAGAATGCATCTGCTGCTGGGACTCCACTTGCTACGAATCACGACATAGCACCTGATGAAAATGGAGATCTTGTAGATGCCATGATGTACCGAGGAATGATTGGATCCCTCATGTATCCACTGCCTCAAGACCTGATATCATGTATGCTACATGTTTATGTTCTAGATATCAGGCTAAGCCTAAGGTCAACCATCTGATCGGGGTCAAAAGGATTTTTCGTTATCTGAAGGGTACACCCACACTTGGGTTGTGGTATCCTCATGATGATGACTTTGAGCTCATGGCGTATAGTGACTCGGATTATGGAGGCTGCAAGATGAACTACAAGTCTACATCCGCAGGGTGTCAATTCTTTGGGAGAAGACTAGTTACTTGGCAGTGTAAGAAGCAGACATCGGTTGCATTGTCAACCTGTGAAGCCGAATATGTTGCTGCTGCAAGTTGCTGTTCACAAATCATCTGGATTCAACAGCAAATGCGGGATTACGGTTTAAAGTTCTCCTCTACTCCTATTTGTGTTGATAACTCTGCTGCAATTGCAGTAACTAAAAATCCGGTCCAACATCCTAAGACCAAACATATCGGTATTAAATACCATTTCATAAGAGACTGTTTTGAAAAGAACTTAATTGATGTGGTAAAAATTAATACTGATTTTCAACGCGCTGACCTCTATACTAAAGCCTTTGATAAACCACGTTTTCAATATTTGCTAGAGGTCAAGGCGTTAAAAAGAAAAGTGAGGTTATTCCTGATGATGATAATGTGTAGTCTGATGTAGTTTAGTTAAAGTTTTCTTTTTTTATTTTTTTTATTTAGTTGTTTATTTTAGTCTGTTTAATTTAAACTCATGTTATTTTGCTGTTTATTAAAATCCTAAAATAATTAAACCAGTTATGATTTTAGTATTTTAGGGGAGAATTTGTCAGCAAGTAACATTTAAAAAAAAAATATGAGGGAGAGGAGTGGATAGCTAATATAAGGTAGACCGTAACTGTGATACCGATTCAAACCCTTTGGAAATGATAGTATACAGGAACAAATCAAGAGGGACTGTAAAATTTAAATTTAGAAAAGATGCAAAGACTCAAAGTATAAGTCTGTGTAGTCTAAGCAATATAAAAGGGAAGATGATAGAAAAACTGGTAACTCCTAAGGCAACACAACGAGAGTAGACCTAGAGGTTGCTAGACCACAATTATATGTCGGTAGATTCAACACAATAGATGATTAGACTTGACTGGTGATTTCAAGATCAAACTAAGTTGTTCAACTGACTGTGGGCTTCCATCTTATCACTGGTTAACACAGTCAACAATATTCAATTAAGGGGAAATGAGCATGTAAATGCCACAAATGTGTGCGGATGACCATAAATAGAGCAAAGCAAGAAAAAATGAAAGACAAATGCTATAAAGCTAATGACTTATGTTGTTGGTGCATTTTGTGCAAAATAATATTAAGCTGCTCTAACAAGGAGATAGGTTGTGTGCCTCTCTGCTGTGCGATGGCACTGACCTGAGGATAAGCATAACCTAGATATTCTAGAATTCATTGTTGTTTGCCGCCTCTCTGCTGTGCGATGGCACTGACCTGAGGACTGGCTTCTCTTTGAAAGCTCTAAGAATAGTCTCTCCTTGTAATAATATCCGTAGACCGCTCAAAAGCTCCTGAGGAATGTTGATTACCATATAAGTGTGGGATCCACAAATGTTAGTTGAAATAATTAAACCTAAAACAATCACCAGTTTGTGTCAAAAGTCTGTGTATGGATTTAAGTGGACAAACATATTGACAATCATTGTGGCGTAATTCTTGAAAGTTCAAATCAATGTGGTAATCTAAGAGTTCCAGTATGATTTCCTAAAGTTGCTAATGACTCTGGATGAACACCAAGAATTGAGCATCAAAAGATTTTGATAACAAGTCCAAAATGATTTGACTTGCCTGTATGATTCCAAAATTGAATTGGTCCAGGTATGGTCAATCTAAGTTGAAGCTGTCTATTCCGGAACCAAATCCAGTAGATTTCCATCTCAGGACTTATCTCTCACAAAAAGCAAAAACAATTCTTATTTTATTCTTTAGTTTAATTTTCTAATTTAGTTAGTCGTTTTAGTTTGTTTGTTTGTCGGACTACATCAGGAAAATCAGTAAGGGATCAACTCACTAAAAGGGTCATGTCTGAGATGACCACATGTGTTTTAAAAGTTTAAAACAGTCACGTCTAAGGTGATCAAAAAGTTTTCAAGTCAAAACGATCATGTCTGAGATGATCAAATGCTCATAACGTTAATTTCTACAATTAAAGGGGTTTTAAAAGTTAAATATTCAAATTGGCAGAAAATTTAATAAGTTGACCCATTCGCACGAATGGACCATACGTATGGACCAATCATACGAATGGAAGCCATTCGTACGAATGGACCATGAATATGGACCATCCAACCGAATGGCCCATACGATTGGCCCAGTCGGACGCTTAAGGGCGGACGAGTGAGTCAGTCGCACGACTGAGATCCAGTCGGACGACTGAACAAATCGCACGACTGAGTCCCACTCGCATGACTGAAAGGTGTGTATGAGCTCATCGCACGATTGAATCTAGGGTTAGTATAAATAGAGGGGGTCGGTCGCAGAGACTCACCACCTCAAATTAACCCTGAATCGCACGACTTAACGTCACTCTGCCCAAATTTCATTTGATCTCTAATCCCCCCCGTTTCTTGATTACTGACCATATACATCGACTCTACAGGTAATTTACGGTAAAGAAGCACTCCCATAACTTTCAATTTGATGCAAAATCGGTACATTCGGACTCGCAAAGCCGAGACTTAAGTGACTAAATAACCTAACTAAATGACTCAAACAAAAGAAAGTAAAGATGTTAGGTTTTAAGAATGTATTGCGAGTCAAATGAACCAGACAACGATGTCTAAAACTCAAAAGTGGTGAAAAAGTGAATTTGAATTGAACAGTCAGTACATCATGCGAATGGACAGCTTGATGAACTTCAGTCGCACGACTGAAGGGTGCGAACTGCTTAACGCACGACTGAACCATGCGTATGAAGTTCAGTCGCACGACTGGTGTAACCGCATGAGGGTATATACGTATGAGCCCAGTCGCACACTCAGTGGTACGCATGGGATCAGTCGCACGACTGAACCCCATTCGCACTGTTCAATCGCACGACTGATCTCAGTCGCACAATCTCAATCGCATGACAGAAAGATTTTCTTCAGTTTAAGTGTTTCATGACTTTCTTAGCCAATGGTACTAACGTTTACTATCTTTGTGTAACAGATGGTGAGTCGATGGATGAGCATGAAGCACAATATATGTGCTCATCTGGATTTGAAATCCAAAAACGCTGCTGATTTCTCTGGCATCATCACATTTCTACTGAGATCGAGGATTGCACATGCCATATCTACTCCTTGTACTTCGTATCGATCCATTCAGCAGGCCTTCTGGGAAGGCGCTACAGTTGATAGATCGTCTGAGCCTTATTGCATCAGAAGTACCATCTTTGGAGAGCTATTACTATCTTAGAGGAGGATCTAAGGATCGTATTACAGTTGGGGTGACACTGATTGTCTGACTCGATTACACCCCCTCACAGTCAAAGGATGCTTTCTTAGAGCCAAGTACTCTGGGGACATCAATGCTGGGGTACTCAACAAGAGTACCTCTGTCCCCAGTTTAAGTATCTTGCGCACGTGCTGCTTAAGTGCATAGCTTCCAGGAAGGGAGGTTTGATGAGCTATCCGACCAGATACAGAACGTGTGTTGCGTTGGTGCTAACCACCCGTTCAGCTTCTCCAAGATGATCTTCACCTACCTGGGGAGAACATCGAGGGGAAAGGGAAGGAAGCTTCTGTATGTACCCGAGGTTTATGCAGATGATCATAGATCAGAAGCTTCCCTCCTGCCGAAGGAGAAGGAGGATGCGGTAGTCCTCGAGGTGATGGATGACACTACCTTGGGGAGGATGAAGGTGTATAGGGGAAGCAAGTGAAACCCCTGTCAGGAGGTTGTTTGGGCATCTGGCCCGGGAGGACTACGTGGTGCCATCAAAGAGAAAGTGGCGCCATGATGATAGTGACTCTGATGTGGAGCAGATTGCTCTACCCACTCATGACTCGGATGATGATGACAGTGGGGATGCTGGAGACGGTATGCCTATTCCACCTAGAGGCACTATGTCTGATATTGTACCTCCAGTGTCCGTACCAGCTGGAGAAGTAGCCGAGTCAGCTGGATTCCATCAGGATTTTGTTCATGGTGCAAAGGAGGAGGAGGAGGAGGATGAGGAGCCCCTAACACGAACTGTGGGAAGCAAAGTTGTTCCCCCAGAACATGGGCTAAGGGTGGTTTGTGAACACCCGAGAGACTCCGGAGAGACTGATACTGACCCAAGCTATGCACCGGGGTCAGCAGGAAGGGTTGTAGGGGGAGCATCCACCTCAACGGGGACGAGGAGGAGAGGATGGCTAAGCCCCATGGTCAGAAGAAAAAGAAGCGTCGGTTGACCTTCGTCACCACCACAGCCACCACATCCACCACAGCTACCACAGCCACCACCATACCTCCCACCACAGTATAGATCCATCCACCACCATATCCTTTACTCCACATCACCTCCACCATTTCACAGACCTATCTCCACACATCCACCATAGCAACCACAGCCACCACCATACCTCCCACCACAGTATAGATTCCATCCACCACCATATCCTTTACTCCCACATCACCTCCACCATTTCACAGACCTATCTTCACTACAGCCACCACCACCACCACTTCACACCAAGCAGGACCCTCAGCCCATCCCTTACATACTTATGGATCACCTCTACCTCCAATCGGGGTAGAGGAATAGCTGTCTGCGCTCAACAGGATGGTGATGCGCTTACTAGCTGCAGATGAGGTGAAGGCGGCCCAGATCCGCCAGCTTACTGACCTGACTGCTGCACAATCTCACCAGATTGCAGAGCAGGCTCGAGTTATAGAGGAGCAGGCCCAACAGATGGCTGCTTAGAGCACTGAGATAGCCCAACTCCAAGCACATAGTGTCACATCAAGCAAGAAGATAGAGGAGTTAGAGGAGGCAAAGAAGACTATCATGTTAAAGCTGAAAGGATCTAAGGAGGAGCCCTTGAAGATCAAGGAGGGGACGGAGATGATGATGATGAAGATGATGATGAGGATGATGAGAGTGATACAGAGAGAATGAGGAAACCGAAGGAGATAGGACAGAGGAGAAGGACGATGATGATGAAGCAGAAGGAGGGGATGCATCTGCATCGGCCTCTACTTCAGGTCAAGAGAAAAGGTCAAAGAACAAACAAACCAACCAGCTTCTACTTCTGCTCCTCCAAGTGATGAGACGATGATACAGGATAAAAGTAAAGACTAGATGTTTATGTATTTATTTACTTTTGTATTTGAATCCTGTATTGAATGTTTATATTAAGTTAATGCATTTCTGTTTGATTAATTACTAATGAATTATGTGTTGAATGTTTAAATCAAACAGATCCAAATTACCAAAGAGATGAGTTTGATGTTGCTCCCCTTCAGCAGGTCAAGACTCAGCTAACAATGATTCTTGATCTGCAAGGGATTGTTAGGAGGTCAGTGAATTATACCCCTGAAGAAGGGGAATAATTCATGACCTATCAAACGAGCAACTCGCAGAGCTTTTCAAGCTAAATCCAGATGAGATAGTGAAAGATGCTCCGACATGCGATTCGACTAGTGACGAAGAGCTCAACGATGTTGATGAAGTCAGATCGAAGATGTCACTGCCGAGAATTACCCTCAGTCCGCTGACAATGAGGGTAATGTGGTCCCCAATCTGGGTGAATCCCTTGTCAGTGATACTTTGAGGTGTTGAACAAGATGGAGCAAGAAACAGAGAAAGCAGTAGGAACAGCCCAAGCCTCAAATGATGATGTCGACATTCGAAAGGTGAGTGGGCTGCATGTTTTGAAGAAGTTAGAGCCCAACATGCTGCACCAAAGAAGGATGCCTACACCAAACTCTACAGAGTCAAGAACATCACAAGGTGTCAGGAAGGATCATAGCATGGGCGTATTTTGAGGATCTTAATGCGTATGCGGTTAAGAGAGAACAGGGCATAGAGTACTTCAGATTCCCACATGATCTGAAGACTCTACCAGGTTTTGAGCTCAACCAGCTGGCTAAGCTAAAGCTTTTGTATGCTGAACCGAGGAAGATGTCAGGCTGGTTTGAGGCTGCCCTAAAAAAGGAGTACCACACCAGATGGGTTAACTTCAGACCCCACACCTACTAGGTATATCAGAAGGTCTGAGGTTGATGCCTTACTGGCAAGCCCAAGATAGTGTTGAAGTGGAATCCTCCGCGCACAATGTCAAGAATCCCACTCAAGGAAATGCCACAGGACTTCACTCCACATTTTAAGTGGTGGTACTACGATTGGAGAACAGCTGAAGCGGTCATAGTCCTAAGCAAAGAGGGACAATGGATACGATCAGGGTATTCGACCCGATGTGGCTTACAAACTTGTCGGATAATGATGTCTATACGCTATACAAGTGGCCACTGTTCTATGATACGCAAGATATTGTACAAGCCCTCCAGTTCCAGAACGTTATACGACTCTGCTTCGCGTTTGAGATTCACACGGGAGTCACAAAAGAGGAGAAGTACAAGAAATACAAGGAGTTATGCAAAAAACAAGAGATTAGAGAGATCTAGGTCCAAGGGGGAGTTTGTTGATACATGTATGTCCCTAGATCATGATATGAGTGTAATAGATCTTGTTGTTTGATTCTGAGGTAATGCTTGGAATGATTAATGAAATGATTTGTTTGTTTGTTATTTATAATGTTCATATTTCATTAATGAGTTGACGTTGACTTGGTTAATTAGGTTTGTGGTTGTTTAAATTGTTACACATAATGTTATATTAATTAATACATTCAAACTTAACAAAATGAAGTACTCATGCGAATGGCCCATGCGAATGGACCATACGCATGAATAACTTCATCACGAATGACTCAGTCGCACGACTGAACCAGGAGACTGGATCAGTCGTATGATCGTAACATAAGATTGGCTCATTCGCACGACTAAACACTCAGTCGTGTGGATGAATCAACCGCATGGTTCAATCGCACGACTGAACCATACTAATGGTTCAGTCGCACGAATGAACAATACTAACCTATAAATACAACCCAATTCGTGGAAAAATGAGAGAATTCTTTAATTACGATTTCAGATGTACCCTAGCCGTCCAGAAGCCTCCCAATTCGTTTCTCTAGGTTCACAAAACACATTAGATCGATTCCCAATCGACTTCTAACGTTAGATTTAATTCTTGATTGATTCTTCGTGTGTTCTCACTGATTGGATCGCCAATCAAATAGGATTCCACACTATTTGACTTGGTTTACACGCTAATCACTAGGTATTTTGTTCAAATACCAGGTCCTAACAAATAGGAAGGATGAAGTGGGCAGAGTAGAAGAGGTTGGTGATTAAGGAGGTATGTCCTCACCGTGAGATGGACAAAGTTGAGAGGGAGTTCCAGTAGCTGGAGGCAGGGACTATGACTCATCAGCAATACACAACCAAGTTCAACGAGATGGCACGTCTGGTGCCGGATCAAGTGACACCCTTGTCACGAAAGTCAAGAGGTATATCCAAGTTTGCTGGCGGATGTCCATAGGCCTATGATCACTGCCGACCAAGCAGTTTAGGTCGGCTGTTGAGTTAGCGGGGAGGTTGTATGATGACAGGACGGTAGTGGTGGCTGAGGTGAGTAGAAAGAATGGTGGAGACGAGAACTATAATGGGAAGTGGACTAGATGGGGTGTGTCCTGACGAACAATAAGCGTGCATGGGTGGATGACCATCGTGTGGTCACATCTAGTGCAGGATCGAAGAGGTGTGGTAAATGTGGGAAGGAGCATTCGGGAGAATGCAAATGGGGTCAAACATCAGCTTCAAGTGCGGGAAGCCTGGCCATATAGCGAGGGAATGTGGGGTTTTAAGGTGTTACAACTGTGGAGAGAATGGTCACCTGAGTAGAGACTGTAAGAAGCTAAGGGCTGAAGGATCAGGAGTGATGAAGGTTGGAGGACAAGGGCAGAGGGCAAGTTCCAGAGCATTCACGATGACGCAGGGGGAGGCTAGGACGGACCCCGATGTTGTGTCAGGTATGTTTCTAGTAAACCAAACTATAGCCTCTGTGTTATTTGATTATAGTGCTAGTAATGTTTTATTTTTGCTGCTTTTTATGCTAAACTGCCTTTTAGTAGTAGGAGTGTAAATGCGCCCTTTGATGTAGAAACTGTCATAGGAGGGTCTACCCAGATTTCTGAGATGATAAAGGGTTGTGACATAGAACTAGAATGTCGCAAGTTTCATGTTAGACCATTTGTGATGACCTTAGGCGGGCTCGATGTAGTCCTAGGAATTGATTTGTAACACCCGGTTAATTTTTTTTAAGTCAAAAAAAGAAAAATAAAGTGAAGATAAAGAAAGAAAAGATATTTTACCCAAGTTGAGGGGTAAAAAGTGTCAAAAGAACAAAAAGGTTTGAAAATAGGTGTAAAGTGGGCATGGCCGCCCACTCCCTTCTCACACACCCAGATCTGCGTTTTTTTAGAGAAAGAGAAAGAAAAGAGCAGAACTCTTGGTTTTGGGAAGAAGAACAAGCTGAAAATTCGAATTCAAGGTAAGAGTCATGGTTTTTAAGTGTTTTTAACTGGCCTTGCCTCGGTTGTATGCTTATGTGTGTTTGTATGTTCGGTTGTGTGTGTTTTAATGGGTTTCTAGGTGGTTGAACTCAATTGCAAACGAGTTTGGAAGAAGCCATACTCAAGAGATGTAAAGGTGAGTTCTAAAAACTCTTTTACATGTTTTAACTGATTTTGAGGTTGGAATTGCATGAATGTATGTTTTTTATAAAACTGGGTTTTATACCCGTATGATAAATTGTGTGTATGTTGCGGGTATGGTGTGGTTTTAGTCTATATTCATGCTTGGTGATGTTATGATTGTGTTTCTAAGGCTTAGAATGTAAGATTAACCTTAAAACATGATAGAGGAGGTTTGGGGGACTAAATCTGCTGATAAGTGTGCCCTGGGTTGCTCATATGCCCAAACAGTAGTTCATATGCCTAAGTTTAGAAAACTGCTTAAGTGTGGACAAATGCAGATGAGGAAATGCGGATGAGTAGGAAATGCTGATGAGAAAGTCAATATGGATGAGACAGTCAATACGGATGAGAAAGTCTAAATGTGAAAAAAATGCGGATGAGGAAATGTGGATGAGTATTGACAAATGCGGATGAGAAAGTCAATGCGGATGAGAAAGTCTAAGTGTGAACAAATGGGGATGAGCATTGACAAATGCGGATGAGTAAAGTCAATGCGGATGAAGAAATATGGATAAGTTCATGCGACTGAACAAATGCGGATGAACAAATTTAATGCGGACGAACAAATGCAGATGAGCATTGATAAATGCGGATGAGTAAAGAAATGCGGATGAACAAAAAGGGAAATGTGGATGAACACTTAGAATATTTTCTGACTTTCAGGGAAAAAAGTGAAATTTAGGCTTTGACTTGGGAGGTTCCCAGGGGCTATGTAAGTTATTTTTTTAAGTCAAAGAAAGAAGAATAAAGTGAAGAAAAAGAAAGAAAAGATATTTTACCCAAGTTGAGGGGTAAAAAGCGTCAAAAGGACAAAAAGGTTTGAAAGTTGGTGTAAAGTGGGCATGGCCGCCACTCCTTTCTCACACACCCAGATCTACGTTTTTTTAGAGAGAGAGAAAGAAAAGAGCAGAACTCTCGGTTTCGGGAAGAAGAACAAGCTAAAAATTTGAATTCAAGGTAACAATCATGGTTTTTAAGTGTTCTTAATTGGCCTGCCTGGGTATATGCTTATGTGTGTTTGTATGTTCGGTTGTGTGTGTTTTAGTGGGTTTCTAGGTGGTTAAACTCAATTGCAAACGAGTTTGGAAGAAGCCATACTCAAAAGCTGCAAAGGTGAGTTCTACAACCCTTTTTACATGTTTTAACTGATTTTGGGGCTAGAATTGCATGAATGTATGTTTTTATAAAATTGGGTTTTATACCATATGATTTATTGTGTGTATGTTGCGGGTATGGTGTCGTTTTAGACTATGTTCATGCTTGGTGATATTATGGTTGTGTTTCTAAGGCTTAGAATGTAAGATTTAACCTTAGAACATGATAGAGGAGGTTTGGGGGACTGAATATGCTGATAAGTGTGCCCTAGGTGCCTAAGTTTAGAATACTGCTTAAGTGAGAACAGATGTGGATGAGGAAATGCGGATGAGTAGGAAATGCGAATAAGAAAGTCAATGCGGATGAGAAAGTCAATGCGGATGAGAAAGTCAATGCGGATGAGAAAGTCAATAAGGATGAGAAAGTCAATGCGGACGAGAAAGTCTAAGTGTGAACAAATGCGGATCAGAAAGTCAATGCGGATGAGAAAGTCTAAGTGTGAACAAATGCGGATGAGGAAATGCGGATGAGCATTGACAGATGCGGATTAGTAAAGTCAATGCGGTTGAACAAATGTGGATAAGTTCATGCGACTGAACAAATGCGGATGAACAAATGCGGATGAACAAATGCGGATGAACAAATGCGGATGAGCATTAACAAATGCGGATGAGTAAAAGATATGCGGAGAACAAAAATGGAAATGCGGATGAACACTTAGAATATTTTCTGACTTTTGGGGAAAAAGTGAAATTTAGGTTTTCACTTGAGAGGTTCTCGGGGGCTATGTAAGTTGACATTTTGAGGTCATAGATGTTATGTGGGTCATGTTATGATGTATGATTGACGCTTATGCATGATGGTATGTATGATGTACCTTATGTATGCAAGATGCCTTGTATGATGATGTTGATTGTGTACGTTGATGTTCCTTATTATGTATGATTATTTTCCCCTAGCTTTACATTGAATGTTAATGAATGAAATGAAAGTATTATGTAAGGTAAAGTGGACGATAATGAAAATAGGAACGAAATGAATGAATGCATGCATAAAAGAATGAATGAAAGTATGAAAGGCATGCAAGCATATGAATGGAGGTTCACACCTAATGAAGGGTGTTAGCTGAACCTTCTGCGGGTTAGCTACCCCAGAAGGACGCACAATTGGGCTTAATCTATGAGATTAAGCATATGTATGGAGGTTCATACCCAATAAGGGGTGTCAACTTAACTGTGAGCGGGTTATATACCCCATGAGGATGCACACATGGGTCCTATCCTTGTGATTGACCACATGTAGGTATGGAGGTTCACACCCAATAAGGGGTGTCAGCTCAACTGTGTGGGAGTTAAATACCCATGACGATGCACACAGAGGTCTAATCCTTGTGATTGACCATATGGGACCCTTGATGCTTACCCTTGGTACTGGAGTCAGGTTCGTGCATAATGTTCGGGGTCTTTGAAAGACCTCAGGCCAGTACCGGCTTTATCCATAACAGTGGGGTGAAGCACATGGCATTGGTCCGAATGAAAGTTAATGACGTGTGAATGAAAGTAAGAAATCATGAATGAATGAATGATGAAGATAATAATGATATTATCTATGTGTACGTATGTTGTGTGATCACATGCCAAAGTAAAGCACGGTTTTAACTAAAGTATAGTATGATTTATTTTAAAACTAGAACTCACTCGGTAACACTGACTTTTTATGCATTTTCCAGTTAGCAGGTAAAGTTGCTGAGGATGGTGTGGGGTAGCTACTTGGCATTTTGGATGGCATTCTTTTGTTAATAATTTTGCATTGTAATGCGAACAAATGAAAATGTGTAATGAATGATTGTATTAACTTGCAAAAGTAGTTATTATGAAATGAAAATTTATTTTTATGTTCCGTTGTGATGTTTTATGAAAGTTAAATGTAATTATATGTGTTATGTGCAATGATTGACAAGTTTTTTAGTGTGTCGGGAACGGGGCCTTACAGGATTGGTTGGCGGACTACTAGGTGAACATTGTGTGTCGCAAAAAGATGATAAGGTTGACAGCGCCTGACGAGAGTATGGTGACGGTTTATAGCGATCGAGTCACTACAATTCTGAAGGTATTCTCAATGGCGGTGGCAGGAAAGTGCATGAGGCGTGGATGTAATGCCTACTTGGCCTATGTAAAGGATGTGGATACACTAAGACCACAACTGGCAAATGCACCAAGACATGAAGAAAGATTTTTGGTAGTCGGTATGAAGCGTGATGTGGTGGAGTATGTGAGTAAATTCCTTACTTGTTTACGAGTGAAGGCCGAGCATCAAAAGCCGTTTGGGAAGATCCAACTGTTGGATATATCGGAGTGGAAGTGGGAGCATATCACCATGGATTTTATCACAAAGCTACCACGCACCGCGCGAGGATACAATGCCATATGAGTGATAATTGATCGATTGACAAAGAGCGCTCACTTCCTACCGATTCGTGAGACATATTCATTTGAAAGGTTGGCAAATCTGTTCATCAAAGAAATTGTAACCCGTCATGGTGTACCAGGGTCCATTGTGTCTGATCGTGACACTCGGTTTACATCCAAATTTTGGAAGAAATTCCACGATGAGATGGGAACGAGGATACATATTAGCACGGCTTATCATCTCAAATGGATGGTCAGCCAGAAAGGACCATTCAGACATTGGAAGATATGCTTCGGGCATGTGTCATTGAATTTGAAGGAAGTTGGGATGACCACTTACCGTTAGCTGAGTTCTCATATAACAATAGTTATCATGCGAGCATTGGTATGCCCCCTTATGAGATGCTATACGGTAGGAGATGCCGAACACTCGTGTGTTGGGGTGATATTAGTCAAAAAGCGTTAGGAATCATCAAGGTGATCGAGGCTACGACTGAGAAGCTTGAAAAGATCAAAGCCTTCATGAAGGCAGCCAAAGGTAGACAGAAGTCGTATGCTGATAAACGAACCGATTGAGTTCCAGGTGGGTGACAGGGTTATGTTAAAAGTCTCACCTTGGCAGGGTATCATTCGGTTTAGAAAGCGGGGAAAGTTGAGCCCGAGATACATAGGTCCTTTCTGAATCATTGCGAGAGTAGGAGAGGTGGCCTATAGATTGGAGTTACTAAATGAGTTAAGTGGAATTCACCCGACATTCCATGTATCTCATCTGAGGAAATGTTTAGCAGACGAGGATATGGTTGTACCACTAGAGGATATCAAGGTAGATGAATGGCTCAATTATGTGGAGCAACCAGTGCGATCATTGATTATAAGAGAAGAAGTTAAGGAATAAAGTGATTCCTCTGGTACGTGTATAGTGGAAGCCCAGAAAGGGATCTGAGTCTACGTGGGAGACTAACGAAGAGATGAGACAGCATTACCCATGTTTGTTCGGGGAATAACATGTTTGGGGATGAAACCTATATAATGGGGTGGACTTGTAACACCTGGTTATTTTTTTTTCTAAAGTTAGTAAAGAAAGAACAAAGTGAAGAAAAATAAAGAAAATATATTTTACCCAAGTTGAGGGGTAAAAAGTGACAAAAGGACAAAAGGTTTGAAAGTGGGTGTAAAGTGGGCATGGCTGCCCACTCCCCTCTCACAACCCCCAAATCCTCGGATTTTTAGAAAGGGGAAGTGCAGATTCGGATTTCTTGAAGAACAAGAGTTAAAAATTCGAATTCATGGTTTTTAAGTGTTCTTAACTGGCCTTGCCTCAGTTGTATGCTTATATGTGTTATGTATGTTCGGTTGTATGTTTATAGTGAGTTTCTAGGCGGTTGAACTCAATTGCAAACGAGTTTGGAAGAAGCCATACTCAAGAGCTGCAAAGGAGGTGAGTTCTAGAGCCCCTCTTTTACATGTTTTTAACTGATTTTAGGGCTAGAAATGCATGAAGGTATGTTTTTATAAAACTGGGTTTCATACCTGTATGTTTGAATGTGTGTATGTTACGGGTATGGTGTGATGTTGGACTATGTTCATGCTTGATGATGTTATGGTTGTGTTTCTAATGCTTAAAATGTATGATTTAAGCTTAGAACATGATAGATGATGTTTGGGGACCGAATTATGATGATAAGTGTGCCCTAGGCTGCCCATGCGCCCAAATAGTAGTTCATATGCCTAGGTTTTAGAATTTTCCTAAGTGTTGTTAATGCGGATGAGAAGGAAATGCGGATGAGTATGGGGAAATGCGGATGAAGGTTAATGCGGATGAACAAGTTCATGTGAATGAAAGTCAATGCGGATGAGAAAGTCAATGCAGATGAGAGAGTCGATGCGGATGAGTAAGTTCATGCGAATGAACAAATGCGGATGAGTAAGTTCATGCGAATGAATAAATGCGGATGAGTAAGTCATGTGAATGAACAAATGTGGATGAGTAGTTCATGCAAATGAACAAATGCAGATGAACAAATATGGATGAGTAGTTCATGCGAACGAAAAAATGCGGATGAGAAAGTTCATGCGACTGAACAAATGCGAATGAGCGTTGACAAATGCGGATGAGAAAGTCAATGTGGATGAACAAATGTGGATGATTAAAAGAAATGCGGATGAACAAAAAGAAATGCGGATGAACAAAAAGGGAAATGGGGATGGACACTTAGATATTTTTTGACTTTTTGGGGAAAAAGTGAAAAGTAGGCCTTGGCTTGGGAGGTTCCAAGGGTTCGTGTAAGCTGACTTTTGAGGTCGTAGATGATGTGATGGGCATTATATGATGATGTTATGATGTATGATTGATGCTTATGCATGATGGTATGTGTGATGTATGTTATGTATGTATGATGATGCCCTGTGTGATGATGTGTGATTGATGATATGCGATTAAGGATGTTATGCTATTTTATGATATGATGATGCAGGATGATTATGTATGATTGCATGAGATGATCTGTTATGTTCATTATTACGTGTGATAATGTGACTTCACGTGGTGTGATATTGTTAATGAACGTAAAGTATTATCTTAACGAAGTGAAAGATCTAAGATAATGAAAGTAGAACATAATGAGCGAATGAATGAAAATCCTTGCAAGCATATGAAGGGAGGTTCACAACTCATTGAGAATTGTTACCTTGTGTGTGTCTACAGCGGGTGATTTTGGCTAACTCATAAGGGTTCATACACATAGTAAGAGTTCAGTCTTGGTGACTGCACCATTAACGTGCGATTTCCTAATTACTATGTGTATATCTATTTACAGTGTGTGATCTTGGCTAACCCATAAGAGTTCACACACACAGGAGGAGTTTGTGCTAGTGACCACTCCATACGTGCGATATGTGCGATACGTGTGATATGTGCGATACGTGCGATATGTGTGATACGTGTGATAAGTGCGATAAATACAAAATGTGCGAAATGTACTAATGAACGATGATGAAGATAATAATGATATTATCTATGTGTACGTTTGATGTGTGGTCACATTCAAAAGAAAAAATGGTTTTAATGAAAGTAAAATATGTATTACTTAAAACTAGAAATCACTCAGCAATGTTGACTTTGTATGCATTTTCCAGTTGGCAGGTAAGGTTATTGAGGATGGCGCGGGGCGGCTACTTGGCTCTTTTTGGATGGCATAAATTTTTATAACGCTTTTGTGATGTAATACAATAAGTATTTTGTAATGTGTTAACGATGTATTATTTTGCAAAAGCCTTTATAATGAAATGAAATGTCATTTTTGGATGTTTCCGCTGCAGTGTTTATTTAATTTAAATGTAATTATATGTTGACAGGATCAGCGATCACAAGTTTGATGTATTAGAGTACAAAGCAGCGGAATAAGAACAGGAATTAGACAAATTGTAGCAAGAGATCGATACTTGTATGCATTAAGAGCACATACGATTATAGTGAGGGAATATATTTCTGATTCATGGAATGTTATAGATATAGAATAATTCTAATCAAATCATTCAAATCATTCAATTATTACAATAGGTTGACACTCCTTATATAGAGTGCAACAACCACTGCTGTTATCACGGAAAGTGACAACTGGCAGATCAATTACAAAAATAACTAAATCTTAACAAACTGCTGAAATGTTCACAACTACTAAGAACATATCAGAGTGTTAAGTAGAGAATATAAAACTACTGATTAGAAACTACTGAAACTACAACGACTGAAGAACAAGCTCTTCAGTCGTTTTACAAAACTACTGAAACTAGAAATATAAAACTACTGATATCACAACTACTGAAGAAGTACTCTTCAGCAGTTGTGACAAAATACTGAGGCTTCAGTATTTGATCTTCAGACTTTGACCTTCAGATGTTTCATCAGCTGATGACTTCAGTAGATATCATCAGCTGATGTCTTCAGTCTTTGTCTTCAGACTTTGTACATCAGTTGTTGATCTTCAGCACTTGTAAACTCTTCAGTTGTTGTACTTCAGTACTTTGGTCTTTCAGCTTCAGCACTTGTGTTCTTCAGCTGTTCAGCTTTAGTACTTGCGTTCTTCAGCTGTTCAGCTTCAGTACTTGTGTTCTTCAGCAGTTGTACTTCAGCACTTTAGTTCTTCAGCTGTTGAAGTCTTCAGCACTTGATCTTCAGCTGTTGAAGTCTTCAGCACTTGTCAAACTGCTGATGAAGCTTTCAGCAGTTGTTGTGATACCATGTGGGACTTAGAGGTTTTCTGATCTTGGCTCATTGGTTCTTTTGGTCCAACATATGTTTTATGTGCAATGATTGTCCAGCTGTGAGCGTCCCAGGAATGAGGCCTTACATTTTAGAATGCACCCACATTGTGCTCCCTTGCAAACCGATTACCCATCTGTTCATAAGAATGAATACGATTATGTTACAACTAAGTCATCATATTTAAGAATACAAAGAGTTTAAAAGAAAATAATGTATCAATCAGTTCATTACTGGTGTTTATGATGTGTTTTACCTTGAGATTAAGACTTGAAATCAGATTTAAGCTTGTTTGATGTTTAAGATTTGAGTAATTTTGAAATCGGATGAGGGAGGATGAGGTTTTGACTAACGAACTTCTAGGTCAAAAAGGTTCTGTAAAAATGAATACTAAATTCCAAGTCAAAAACATCATTTATACTCCCTCTAACATATTTATTTCATTATTTAGTGAAGTGGGTCCCACTTTTCTTATTATTCTTTTGTGGAATTTATTATTCCGTAGATTTCAATGCATCCGTAGGATATATGCGGATGCCTAAATAAAACTAAAAGTTTGAATTGAAGTAAAACTTGATTTTCAATAGGTTACCAATCTATGGAAATGAATTATACTTGTAAAATATTAACTCATTCGTAGGTTACCAATCTACGGATAGTCATATTTTATGAAGGGGTTTAACAAGATTATCAAAGTCCATATAAGCCAATATATATGAAAAACGCAGCGGATTAAGAGTTTAAAATCTTGTTAATATAGAGATTATCAAAACCATTTGAAAAGCTAAACCCAAACCATGGATCCAAATACGAAATGCATATAAAATAGGACAACCAAAGGAGGTTAAGAAGACAACCTTTTATGCTGCTAGAACCGAGATTGAGAGGGTGCAAAGGATGAATACTATGGCCGAATCTTCAACCAAGAAGACCTCAAGTAAGTCATACCCCAAGCCACCAACAAACCCCTTTGGAATGCTAGGTTTCTCAACACCCAATTTTAGCAACTTGAACTTTGTAGTTGCTGAATCTTCCTTCCTTGTTCAAGCTCCAAAAACCGATTTTTTGAGACTTAGAATAGAGAAGATTTTTGCCTTTGCATGCAAGAGAGAGAGAGAGAGAGCAAGATTGGAGAGTGTGTGTGTTTAAGTCTTGCAATCATCAAGACAAAAGGAGGTGGGACATTTATGCCCCTTGGGCGGCCGAAAATGTCCAAACCCATTTTAAAATCCATTTGCCTCCTTTTTGTTATAAACACACTTTAATCTCTTATTTTATAAAGTTGAAACCAATTTAAACTTTATAAACATAGCACCTTTTAAATGTTATTATTTAACAATCTTGAATAATGAAACAAATATACCTCATGAACTATTATCCACATAATGATGTTCATTTTCAAAAGCAATGTATTTAGAAAACCCACCTTTTCTAAATTGTGTCAATATTTATATGCATGATTTATCAACGTATAAATATTTATAGGTGTTTGTTTAGCTTGTTATTGGGTATGACCCGACTTGGATCATACCACACTAGCCACATCAACTTAATATGCATCTTGGGCAGATCAAATCTTTCAATCTCCCACTTGCACAAGATTCATAGAAGGTTGATACAAGCAGCAAATAACGCCTAGCAACGGTTTGCTACCCTAATGTATATGACTAAGTGCCATTCAATAACATCATCCTGTTCAAGTACCTTACTTGAATATGATTTAGGTGAATTAATCATTTTTCCTTTTGTTACAGATGTCATGTTAAATCTCAGAGACACAGAATTGTCATTCTCCGCGGGTTTAACTTTATCAGGCCTTAGACATCTAACTCTCAACAAATAAGAAGAACAAATTCCATCTTGACTACATACGTCTCTCACAATCACCTTATATGTTGGACCAAAAGAACCAATAAGCCAAGATCAGAAAACCTCTAAGTCCCACATGGTATCACAACAACTGCTGGGCTAATGCATCAGTGGACATCAGTGGTACATGGTCCACACAAGCCTATGGTGAATAACCGGAAACCAATCAAATGGTTCCGAAGAGGAGGGAGCAATACTCAGATGAGGATAAGAAGTTGCTTGAAATTGATGCAAAAGCCCATGGAATTCTGGCCATGGCATTGCCCAATGAAATCTATTCTGGGCTAATGCATCATGAAACTGCCCATGACCTCTGGATTGCCTTGAAAGAACAATTTGGAGGAACAGATGAGGTCTTGGCAAATAATAGAGAAATTCTTGCCCAACAATATGAGACATTCTCTCATAGAAAGGGTGAGACACTGACTCAACAATATGAGCGGTTCTCTTGTTTGATCTCTGAACTAAAAATGGTCAACTTGAATACACCAATATTCAGATGAATAACAGTTTGGACAAACTATCTCTCACCCAACTCCATGGGAAACTGCTCACTTTTGAGAGAGAGATAGAACAGAAGAGAAAGCTGTCTTCATCTGGAAAGCTCACTGAAGACTTTGTACAAGGCAACACTGCCTTGTTGGGTCATGAGTCAGAATATGCTTCATCTGAATGCAGTATGATGAGCATATTAATTTCTCTTCGAGCACTTCTGATTCTGCATTTGTGAGTGTTGATGGTCAGCTTACTGGATGTAATAATGACAATCTATGTTCATTATGGATGATCTCAAGGGGATGGATGATGATGACTTAGAAGAGAGGGATATTTGAGCCAAATGGCCTTGATAAATATCAGATCTCAGAAGTTCTATAAAAGAACTGGAGAAAATTCCCAGGACTCTCTGGCAAAACTAAAGTTGGTTTTGACAAGAGCAAGTTGAGGTGTCACAAATGCCAAAGGCTTGGACACTTTGCAAGAGAGTGTAGATCAACTGGATCTAACTCCACTGCACCCTTTGTGACTTTTCCTGGCAATAGTCAACAACACAGAGGGCAACATCCTGTCACCTCTAGTCATCATCCTCAACAACAATCTCCGGCATATTTTGTTCCTCAGGGTCAAATGCCATATCCGTACCCTTGTTATTACATGCCACAGTCAAATCAAGTTCAAGTTCCTATGACACCACAACCTCATGCACTACCAGAACCTCAGCCTTCCCAATCTCATCAACAACCTCAATCTCAACAACACAGCTTCTTCACCCCAGGAGTTGTTGACTGGAGCAGTTTACCAGATGACTTGTCTGGTCATGATCAACTGTTCTCAGGTGCTGGTCAACATGGTGGTGACAGTCCCTTTGGGAATCTAGCTCTTATGGCTTTGGAGTCTGCTGATACTTCATTTTCCAATGCCTCTACACTCAGGTATCACAGGTATCCTCTGAGGCAAAAGCCAAATTATGTTCTGAACCATGCATAGCAGCATTGCTTCCATTAGAGAAGCAAATGTAGCTCTAATTAATAAGAACATTGAGCTAGAACAAATAATTTCCAAAAACAAAGCTGAGTTTGAGTTTGTGCTCAAAGATAAAAATGATGAGATTTATAAACTGAATTGCCAAATAATTGATGATAAGGCTAGAGAAGAAGTACTTCTAGAGAAGTACAAAGATCTCAAAGAAACCCTTGCAGTTACCCAGGTCGAGTGTGATAGATGGGTACAATCATGCAAAGGTTTTGAAATGCTTCTTAGTAAGCAATCTGCTTCAAATGTGAAGTTTGGAATTGGTTACAATCACACTGCTCCACCTACAGATTTTACCCCAAGAGCAGAGGTAGAATCTGATGGTGAGAGTGATAACCAATCCATCACATCATGTGATCTACCTTCTGATACAGCACAATCAGAAGTAGCAGTCAGCATCAAGCCCTCTTTGAACTATCAGCTGATGTTGATGGTTCAAATGCTGACATTCACATGATAAATGAGTTGATCAACTTAGGAGTTAATTCTGAAGGTCCTGAAAGGACTAGAGAGCAGGATTTAACACCTGAAGTTCAAACTTCAACTGCTGTCAGTACTGAAGAGAAGAAAACTGGCAGTAGAAGAGTTTGAAGACTACTAAAGAGGTAGTCAAGAAAGCAACTGCTTCCAAAGCATTGAAGAACAAGTCTTCTGTTGCTTCACCCTTTAGTTGATGATCAACCTAAGATGAAGAAGAAACCATGTGAAGTATGTGGTTTGTTCAATCATCTTACAGATGATTGTTGGTACAAAAGAGGTTCCAAACTCAAACAAAAAGAAGAAATTAATGAGAAAATGGTAAAAATGAAAACTGAGTTTGAGACCACATTTGTATCAGCAACATCAAATCCTATAACCTTAAGTCCTTAAAGAAATCCAAAAAGGAAGGGGTTAAACAGGTGACACTGAGAGTGCTCAGAAGAAGAAGGTGCAACATAGGAACTTATCAAACTCCACTGGCAATGTGTCTGATGAGCTGAAAGCCTTATCACAAAATCAGACACAGCTGGTGATGATGGTACAACATCTATTGGGTAGAGTTAACCAACTAGATTCTCCTATGTTGAAACCACAGAGAAGGAGGTCCAAGCCAAAGGACTCCTCTTCTACACCATCTTCTTCCTCTCAGGCTGTTGTTTTAAATAAACCTGTTAGTTTACCATCTATTGATGAGACCAGGCCCAAAACCAAAAAGGTTTGGGTCTCTAAAACTAACTGATTGTTTATTATTGCAGGGTTCTTCAACATGCCAAGTAGCATCTGGTATGTAGACAGTGGGGGATCTATGCACATGACTGGGAACAGCTTCTTCTTCATGACTACTCTCAAGGAAAGAAGGGATTTGTTTCTTTTGGCAATGATGCTAGGGGTTACATCATCGGTAAGGGTTTTGTCTCCAATGGAGAAATCAAATTTGATGATGTTAATCATGTGGAAAATCTCAAGTACAACCTCTTGAGTGTCAGTCAAATGTGTGATAAAGGCCATGTTGCCTTTTCACCAGTCAAAACTGTAGGATTCTGTCATCCAAAGTTTTGCACTTGATTGACAAGGTGTTGGATGATCACACTCTCCTGAAAGCCAACAGGACAGGAAGAGTGTATGCCTTAGATCTCTCTAAGAAGATAGATCTCAAAGGCAATCCTTGCCTATTTTCCAAAGCCTCTTCTCAAGAATCTAAACTGTGGCACAGGAGGCTTGGTCATGTTAATCTCAAAAACATGAATCAGCTTAGCCACAATAGTTTAGTCAGAGGCTTACCAATAAAGGAGTTCCACTGTGATGAAACCTGCACTGCTTGTTTAAAAGGAAAACAGCACAAAGTCTCATTCCTCCTATTGAAGTGTCCAAGTCCACTGCCTGCTTGCAATTACTGCATATGGATCTATTTGGTCCTGTGAGAGTAATGAGCATGGCAAAGAAGAAATACTATCTGGTAATTGTGGATGATTACTCCAGATTTGTATGGACTTTCTTTCTACATTCAAAGGATGAGGCTGCTCAGAAGATTATTACTTGTGCTGTACATTGAGAAGCAGTATTCCCTTCCAGTCAAGTGTATTAGGAGTGATAATGGAACTGAATTCAGAAATCATACACTTGATGACTTCTATCTTTCAAAGGGAATCAAAAGGCAGTTCAGCATTCAAGGACTCCAGAACAAAATGGAGTAGTGGAGAGAAAGAACAGGACCCTCATTGAAGCTGCAAGGTCCATGCTGGCTGACTCAGGTTTGCCACTGACCTTTTGGGCTGAAGCTGTCAACACAGCTTGTTATGTGCAAAATAGAGTTTTAGTAAATCAGAGGTTGATGAAGACTCCATATGAAATTCTCCATCATTTGGCTCCTCTGATTTCATTTTTCAAAGCATTTGGGTGTCCCTGTTTCATTCTCAACACAAAGGATCATCAACTCCATAAATTTGATCCTAAGGTGGATGCAGGGTACTTGTTGGTTATTCATCTACTTGCAAGGCATACAGAGTCTTCAACTGCAGAACAAAGATGGTTGAAGAAACTCTACATGTTAAGTTTAATGAATCTCCAAAGGACAAGATTCCACAAAGTCCTGTGGAGTTATTTGATTTGGACATACTGCAATATGTTCCTTATCAAACTCCTGATGTTGCTCATGTCAACAGTTCACCACTGGTGGTACTGCTGATGATGATGATGATTGCAGTACTCACCTCTTCAGGTTTAGTGATCAGCTGCCTGACTCAGCTAGACCTGATGTTCTTGTAGCTCCAGTAGCACCATCCACAACAAATGCTGATGAGATTTTTCTCGAATTCAACTTCCTTTGAATTACCATCCACTGATGGTTTCAAGGAAATGATTCACATCACCATCTGTTGCTGCTGAACCAGCTACAAACACTTGCACAGATCTCATTGTGTATCAAGATCTGAAGAATCACCCTATGTCTCAAATCATTGGTGATATCACTGCTGGAGTATCAACAAGAAGTCAATTGTCAAATTTCTGCTTCTATGCTCTTCATCAGTCAGCAAGAGCCAAAGAATTATCACATTGCTTTAAAGGACAATGGATGGGTTGATGCCATGCAGCTTGAGCTTCTTCAGTTCAAGAAACAGCAAGTGTGGGAACTGGTTCCTCTACCTCCAGGTAAGTGTGCAATAGGCACTAAATGGGTGTTTAGGAACAAAACTGATGAAAACGGGCTTATTGTTAAGAACAAGGCCAGACTGGTTGTTCAGGGGTTTGCACAAGAAGAAGGTATTGATTATGATGAAACCTTTGCCCCTGTAGCCAGACTGGAAGCAATTCGATTGTTTTTAGCTTATGCTGCTTATCAAAACCTTAAAGTTTTTCAAATGGATGTCAAAAGTGCATTTTTGTATGGAAAAATTAAAGAAGAGGTTTATGTATGTCAACCTCCAGGCTTTGAGGACAATAAACATCCTAATTGGGTGTATAAGCTTGATAAAGCTCTTTATGGGTTAAAACAAGCTCCCAGAGCCTGGTATGAGACATTATCAAACTTTCTTCTGGAAAACAATTTCACTAGAGGCTCCATAGACAAGACTTTATTCATGAAGAAAGCTGGGCAGCATAATCTACTTGTTCAAATTTATGTAGTGATATCATTTTTGCATCCTCTGATCCAAAGCTGTGTGATGCCTTTACAAAGTTGATGCAACAGAAGTTTGAAATGAGTGCCATGGAGAATTACAGTTCTTTCTGGGGTTGCAAATCAAACAAAAGGCTGATGGAATTTTTATTCATCAGTCCAAATATACAAAAGATCTTTTGCAAAAGTTTGATTTACAAAACTATAAGCCTTGTTCTACTCCCATGAGCAGCACCACATAACTGGACACAGATCAGAAAGGTAAAGTGGTTGATGAAACACTTTACAGATGTATGATTGGGTCCTTGATGTATTTAACAGCTTCTAGACCAGATATTATGTTTGCTACATGTGTTTGTGCTAGATTTCAGGCTGCACCTAAAGAGTCTCATCTGATTGCAGTCAAGAGGATCTTTAGATATCTGCAAGGCACTCCATCTCTAGGTTTATGGTATTCTACCAGACATTTTGGTAAATTAGTTGCTTTTTCTGACAGTGACTATGTAGGGTGTAAGTTGACCAGGAAATCAACTTCTGGTGGATGTCAATTCCTAGGCAACTGCTTGATTTCTTGGCAGAGCAAGAAACAGACTTCAGTTGCTACATCCACTGCTGAAGCAGAGTACATTGCTGCTGCAAGTTGTACATCTCAGGTACTCTGGCTTCAAAACCAACTTTGGATTATGGCATTACAAAGACTAAGACTCCATTGTTAATGGATAGTGCTTCAGCTCTTTGTATTGTCAAAAATCCAGTCCAGCACTCTAGGACCAAACATATAGAGATCAGACATCATTTTATAAGGGATTGTTTTGAAAAGGTCTGATTGATCCTAAGTTTGTGCCTAGTGCTGATGAGCTTGCAGACATTTTTACTAAGCCTTTGGATAGTTCAACTTTCCAAAACCTGGTGTTAAGGCTTGGTATGCTGCAACTAGAATAAGTGACAACTACTGATGAACTTAGTAATTCATACTGATGATCATGAGTACCTATGTCACAATAAGTACTGATGAGCTCTTTTACCCTCAGTAGTTTTATAACTACTGAAGGCTAAATGTCTCACAAGTACTGAAGTACTTCATCTGTTCTAAACTACTGATGTAGTCACAACTACTGATGCAGTTACAACTATTGCAATCAGTAAAAACAGATAAGTACTGTCCTATGAAACAACTGAAATCAGCCAAAAAGACTGATGAATGTGTTGAGGACAGTTGAAACAGCTGAAAGCTAAGAATTGACGAAACAGCTGAGAGAACTTTCTCTTCAGTCGTTTGTACAACTGCTGTTTCATTTTAAAACTGAAGCAAAACCACGTCTCAGTAGTTTTATAACTACTGATGACTAATCCCAAGTCTTCAGTTGTTTACAACAGCTGATGACAAAACCACTGTCTTCAGTAGTTCATAAACTACTGATGGCAAACACCAAGTCCTCAGTTGTTTCAATCATCTGAAGTCAAAACCACGGTCTTCAGTAGTTTTCTAAACTACTGATGCCTAACACCACGACTTCAGCTGTTTCTCTGACAGGATAATACCATGTCAACGGTCGTTTAAAACTACTGATGACTAACACCACATCCTTCAGTCGGTTCCTTACCCGTACCCTATATATACCCCTAACCTTAGCTCTCAATGCTTCATCTTCTTCAAAACTAACGTTCCTCTCCAAAACTTCCCTCTTCTCAATGGCGTCTATGCAATTAAACCGCGACACAACTGTGTTGCCTACCTCACTAAATCGCCGATCTGGACTAAGTTCGATACTGCTATCGATCTTATGGTTCAGTCCCAATACAACAAGGCATTTCTTCTGAACCCATCTTACATGCCGAATCTTGCACCAATTTGGATGAACGTTACTGTTACCACTGGGGAGAACAACACACCATCCTCCGGTCGGTCGTCAACAACAAAGAAGTAGTCATCACTCCTGCAATAATCCGCCAAATTCTTCAACTGAATGATGCTACTTCTCTGCTGGATATCCGAAGGGCACCATAGATCTATCCTTTGCTCAACATGGATATCAAGGCGATCTCAGTGCCTCCACATCATGAAGAAACACTTAATGACGCTGAGCGCCTGATCTTTCACATGGTGAATGTATGTTTGGCCCCTAAGACGTCGTCTTGGGATCAAATGTCCACCAAATGGCAGCAGGTAATGTATTCTATTCTTGAGAAACAACCACTTAATTTTTCTGAAATAATATTTTAGAGCTCAAGGATATGGCTCAAAAACTAACTGCCAACCGTTGGATACTATATCCACGGTTCATCATGGCCATTATTACAGACCAACTTAATGCTAAGGGACTTGTTGGCTTGGGAGTCCCTGCTACGGCTGTTCTGCCGGAAGTATACTCCCGGCACAACTCTGACCGGACACTCAAAATGGCTGCCAAGCTGCGAAAACCCACACAGCTGGAACCCACAGCCACCACCTCAAAATCCAAAGTCCCCACCAAACCCACCAAAAGAAACCCAAAATGGCTACTCAGGGAATTGAGTCCCTGAGGATGCCCCTGCAACACAAACGCAGGATATATCCACTAGTCCAAACCCCCTAGTGGATACAATGACTCCTCCAGCCACAGCCGCTCAGGCTTCCTCTCAACAGGAGCCTGCAGCAACCACACAAGGGGCACCTACATATCTGGGATCTTCCTCACTTGAGGAGATTGCCATTGAAGAGCACCAACCTCCCCAGGTGCACACTGCTTCTATCCCCTCACCCCAAACAACCGCCCCTCACAGCCCAACTTAATAGTTGCACAAGTGTTGACTCAATTGCACTCCTCACCCCCCCCTCCCAGAAACCACTTACTACTGGGAATACCTCTACAATTGAGGGGGAGGAACACAGTGCACTTGAGAACCCACAGCACAGGGGTTTCCCACTTCTATCTCCTGGTGTAGACAAGGAGATTAGAATATCTAGTGAGGCTGCCACCTCCTCTGACTCAGCACATGACCAGAGTGAGACTGGTAACATTGCTAAGACCTCACTAGAGGCAACAGCTGATGATGGACATTGTCCTGAGGCTGGAAGTCCCTAGTACCAAGCACAAGGGGCACATGCACCAACTAGTCTACACCCAGTGCATGTAAATCCTGCTCTAAGCAGGAGGTCAGTGATTCAGCTTCGGCTGATGATGACCTGGGCTTTTTCTATGATGTTCTTGCCCAGAACACAATCCTTGAAGAGAAAGTCAGTAGGCTGCAAAACCTACTTGACCAACTCTCACAAGGAGAAAGACCATCTGCCTCTACCACCCACAGATGGCACCTTCACTTGAAGGTTTCCCACACACTGAGCCACTACAAAATCAACCACCTGCCTCTGCTTCAGGCCCTACTTCTCAGGAACAGAACCCTCCTGAGCAAATAGGTGCTGTACTCCAAAATTCCCTCCCTCTCATCACACCCATAATCACTGATATAGTGACCAAAGCTATGATGAGAGGCTTTCCTCAACTTTACAGCCCTTGGTTGATGCTGCTGTCAAAAGACTCTTTCTGCGGTACAAACCCCTTCCTCCAATGCAACCAAAAAGGGGGAGAGTACTGCAGTGAAAGAAAAGAAGAGGAAAAGATCCGAGGAAAAGAAGGAAGCGAAGCAAGCCCAAAAGGAGGAGAAAGAACAGCAACCAATGCTCACCTACAAGCGAAAGAAAGGTGCTGATGAGCACATTGCTGAAGATAAAGCCTTGGAGCTACTGATAAAAGAGGCTGATGCCAAACACAGCAGATCAATGGACAACATCATTGATCAGCTGTTTAGGCAAGGCCATGACACCAATAAACTTGACTCTGAGATTCGACGACTAGAGATTGAAGAAATCCAGAATAGATGGGCAAGTTATGAAGTGTTAGAAAGAGAAAGGCTTGAAATCATGATAAGATTTATTACAAAATATCTTGGAAGATCAATGATTGAATCAAAGCTTGGTCCAGGGACAGTATCTTGGCAATCACCACCAAGATCTGTTCGTCTGAAGCATACACTAAGGGGCTTGTTATTGAAGCTTTGAATGAAGCGGGTGCTGGGAGCAGGACTGAGATAGCCAAGCAATCAAAAGCCACACTCACCTCAAGGATGCTAGCACAGCCTGTCAACATTCCCACACCAAAACCACCCAAACACAACCACCAAACCAACTCCCTTACCCTCAAAACCCATAGCCGATGATATACCCTTGAAGAAGAAGAGAAGGATATTGAGGCTAGAAGAAGATGAAGAAGATGATGAAGACAGGCTGTCGCTCTCAGCTGTGATTCAGTTGCCTAAGGCCACAAGTCACTCCTCAGCATTACTCCTGAAGTCCAGAGACAAAGTTTAAAGTGAAGCTAGAAGAAGAAGAGCTTCATAAACAGCATGATGAGGAATTGCTGAAGAGAGTTGACAAAGCTTATGCAGCCACATCTTCTATCATCAATATGAAGGAGCAAGCCCTCAGACTTTACACTCTCATACCTTTCAATATCAAAAGGAAAGAGTGAGGATTTGGCCTGATCCCAGGGTCTCTCACAGAATCCATAAGAACAATATACCTCGGAGATACATTGGCCAGGTGAAAAAGATCGTAGATGAAGTGATCTCTCTGGTCTTTGTAATTTCACCCTGGGAAATCCTAGAAGACTTCAAGAAGGCCTACAAAGCTAATCTAACCCCTCAGAAGATGCTGGAAAACAAAATAGTGAAAAAGGGGTTAGTTTACAAGAGGCTTGAGGAAGTCAGGAAAAATGAGCTCCAGTTGTTCCTAAGGGTAATCACCCGGATGAGTTTGCTTACAGAATAATAACAACTGTGGAGCTAAAGAATGGGAAACAGGCCAAATACCTGTCTGAGTATTATGGGCCGGAATCATTGTTTGAAGGAAGTGCTGAAGAGCTAACCATGGAGGAACAAATCACCTTCCTTGAGGCCTACACAAGAGAGTCATACAGACTCATTATGGGGAAGTGAATCTCATGAATGGGATAATAGCTCTGTGTCCTGTTCCCCAAAACAGAGTTCCCATTCATACTCTGCCAAACAAATATTTGAGGTTCTTCCCATTGCGAAAGAAAGGTGCTGATGAGCATATTGCTGAAGATAAAGCCTTGGAGCTACTGATAAAATAGAGCTGATGCCAAACACAGCAGATCAATGGACAACATCATTGATCAGCTGTTTAGGCAAGGCCATGACACCAATAAACTTGACTCTGAGATTCGACGACTAGAGATTGAAGAAATCCAGAATAGATGGGCAAGTTATGAAGTGTTAGAAGAGAAAGGCTTGAAATCATGATAAGATTTATTGCAAAATATCTTGGAAGATCAATGATTGAAATCAAAGCTTGGTCCAGGGACAGTATCTTGGCAATCACCACCAGATCTGTTCGTCTGAAGCATACACTAAGGGGCTTGTTATTGAAGCTTTGAATGAAGCGGGTGCTGGGAGCAGGACTGAGCTAGCCAAGCAATCAAAAGCCACACTCACCTCAAGGATGCTAGCACAGCCTGTCAACATTCCCACACCAAAACCACCCAAAACAACCCACCAAACCACTCCCTTACCCTCAAAACCCATATCCGATGATATACCCTTGAAGAAGAAGAGAAGGATATTGAGGCTAGAAGAAGATGAAGAAGATGATGAAGACAGGCTGTCGCTCTCAGCTGTGATTCAGTTGCCTAAGGCCACAAGTCACTCCTCAGCAATTACTCCTGAAGTCCAGAGACAAATAGTTAAAGTGAAGCTAGAAGAAGAAGAGCTTCATAAACAGCATGATGAGGAATTGCTGAAGAGAGTTGACAAAGCTTATGCAGCCACATCTTCTATCATCAATATGAAGGAGCAAGCCCTCAGACTTTACACTCTCAGGCATACCTTTCAATATCAAAAGGAAAGAGTGAGGATTTGGCCTGATCCCAGGGTCTCTCACAGAATCCATAAGAACAATATACCTCGGAGATACATTGGCCAGGTGAAAAAGATCGTAGATGAAGTGATCTCTCTGGTCTTTGTAGTTTCACCCTGGGAAATCCTAGAAGACTTCAAGAAGGCCTACAAAGCTAATCTAACCCCTCAGAAGATGCTGGAAAACAAAATAGTGAAAAAAGGGTTAGTTTACAAGAGGCTTGAGGAAGTCAGGAAAAATGAGCTCCAGTTGTTCCTAGAGGGTAATCACCCGGATGAGTTGCTTACAGAATAATAACAACTGTGGAGCTAAAGAATGGGAAACAGGCCAAATACCTGTCTGAGTATTATGGGCCGGAATCATTGTTTGAAGGAAGTGCTGAAGAGCTAACCATGGAGGAACAAATCACCTTCCTTGAGGCCTACACAAGAGAGTCATACAGACTCATTATGGGGAAGTGAATCTCATGAATGGGATAATAGCTCTGTGTCCTGTTCCCCAAAACAGAGTTCCCATTCATACTCTGCCAAACAAATATTTGAGGTTCTTCCCATTGCGAAAGAAAGGTGCTGATGAGCATATTGCTGAAGAAGATGGAGCCTTGGAGCTACTGATAAAAGAGGCTGATGCCGAACACAGCAGATCAATGGACAACATCATTGATCAGCTGTTTAGGCAAGGCCATGACACCAATAAACTTGACTCTGAGATTCGACGACTAGAGATTGAAGAAATCCAGAATAGATGGGCAAGTTATGAAGTGTTAGAAAGAGAAAGGCTTGAAATCATGATAAGATTTATTGCAAAATATCTTGGAAGATCAATGATTGAATCAAAGCTTGGTCCAGGGACAGTATCTTGGCAATCACCACCAAGATCTGTTCGTCTAAAGCATACACTAAGGGGCTTGTTATTGAAGCTTTGAATGAAGCGGGTGCTGGGAGCAGGACTGAGCTAGCCAAGCAATCAAAAGCCACACTCACCTCAAGGATGCTAGCACAGTCTGTCAACATTCCCACACCAAAACCACCCAAAACACAACCCACCAAACCAACTCCCTTACCCTCAAAACCCATAGCCGATGATATACCCTTGAAGAAGAAGAGAAGGATATTGAGGCTAGAAGAAGATGAAGAAGATGATGAAGACAGGCTGCCGCTCTCAGCTGTGATTCAGTTGCCTAAGGCCACAAGTCACTCCTCAGCAATTACTCCTGAAGTCCAGAGACAAATAGTTAAAGTGAAGCTAGAAGAAGAAGAGCTTCATAAACAGCATGATGAGGAATTGCTGAAGAGAGTTGACAAAGCTTATGCAGCCACATCTTCTATCATCAATATGAAGGAGCAAGCCCTCAGACTTTACACTCTCAGGCATACCTTTCAATATCAAAAGGAAAGAGTGAGGATTTGGCCTGATCCCAGGGTCTCTCACAGAATTCATAAGAACAATATACCTCGGAGATACATTGGCCAGGTGAAAAAGATCGTAGATGAAGTGATCTCTCTTGTCTTTGTAGTTTCCCTGGGAAATCCTAGAAGACTTCAAGAAGGCCTACAAAGCTAATCTACCCCTCAGAAGATGCTGGAAAGAAAATTAGTGAAAAAGGGGTTAGTTTACAAGAGGCTTGAGGAAGTCAGGAAAAATGAGCTCCAGTTGTTCCTAGAGGGTAATCACCCGGATGAGTTTGCTTACAGAATAATAACAAATGTGGAGCTAAAGAATGGGAAACAGGCCAAATACCTGTCTAAGTATTATGGGCCGGAATCATTGTTTGAAGGAAGTGTTGAAGAGCTAACCATGGAGGAACAAATCACCTTCCTTGAGGCCTACACAAGAGAGTCGTACAGACTCATTAGGGGAAGTGAATCTCATGAATGGGATAACAGCTCTGTGTCCTGTTCCCCAAAACAGAGTTCCTATTCATACTCTGCCAAACAAATATTTGAGGTTCTTCCCAGGCCGGAGCTTACATGGGTCATCTTCTCTACTGATCAAGAAGGAAAAAGACCAACATTTTGCCATCAATAAGTGGGAGAATAAATAAGTTAGAGGTTTTGGCTGCATTGGTTCAGGGGGAGTTGTTGGACCAAAAGAACCAATGAGCCAAGATCAGAAAACCTCTAAGTCCCACATGGTATCACAACAACTGCTGAAAGCCTCATCAGTAGTTTGACAAGTGCTAAAGACTTCAACAGCTGAAGATCAAGTGCTGAAGACCTCAACAGCTGAAGAACTAAAGTGCTGAAGTACAACAGCTGAAGAACACAAGTGCTGAAGCTGAAAGACCAAAGTACTGAAGTACAACAGCTGAAGAGTTTACAAGTGCTGAAGATCAACAACTGATGTACAAAGTCTGAAGACAAAGACTGAAGACATCAGCTGATGATATCTACTGAAGTCATCAGCTGATGAACACCTGAAGGTCAAAGTCTGAAGATCAAGTACTGAAGCCTCAGTAGTTTGTCACAACTACTGAAGAGTACTTCTTCAGTAGTTTGTCACAACTACTGAAGAGTACTTCTTCAGTAGTTGTGATATCAGTAGTTTTATATTTTTTATGTTTCAGTAGTTTTGTAAAACGACTGAAGAGCTTGTTCTTCAGTCGTTGTAGTTTCAGTAGTTTTATATTTTGTACTTAACATGCTGATATGTTCTCAGTAGTTATGAACATTTCAGTAGTTTGTTAAGATTAGTTATTTTTGTATTAGATCTGCCAGTTGTCACTTTCCGTGACAACAGCAGTGATTGTTGCACTCTATATAAGGAGTGACAACTTATTGTAACGATGGGGGATGAATGAATGGAATGAACGTATGATTTGATTAGAAATATTCTACATCTATAAACATTCCTTGAAATCAGAAATATATATTCTCTCCCTATAACCGTATGCGATCTTAATGCTTACAAGTATCGATTGCTTGCTACAATTTGTCTAATACATCAAACTTGTGATCGCTGATCCTGTCATTATATCAGGCCTGAACTCAGCCTTGTGTACTGCCAATCTTTCATAACAGCAAAGAACTAAGTCAAAGTACAAAACTTGATGAATATTAAGACCCAATATGCATCTCAAGTCTGAGGATACAATGATATTCGCCTTTACTCAATATCTCTTATAACTAATCACAAAGATTCCATGCAGAAATAATTGAGAGCGGGTCGGTCCAATATCTAAATCCCATAGATATCAATGAACCTTGGTAGCAACGATTTGCTCTATATTCATACCTTATGAATATCAACCAATCCAAGTTCATTATAGTCTTATATTCATAGTTGTTCGCACAAGTATGAACGACCACGGATGTTTAGAATAACTTACTTATTCTTGGATTTAAACATGCTAAAATGGAAGGACAAATGAAAATATAACCATAGAATAAGGCAAATAACATAAGTTCCAATATCCAAATACAAAAATTGATCAATTCCAATCACTAGAATATCGAAGTCCTAAGGCACAAGTATGACTTTCATGCTTTGACCTATCTAGGAGCTTCGTGAATGGATCCGCGATGTTTTGATCGGTGTGAACTTTGCGAATACATATTTTTCCTTTTTCAACTTCATCCCTTATGTAGTTGAATCTCCGTTCAATGTGTCGAGTCTTTTGATGAGCACGAGGTTCCTTGATTTGAGCAATCGCACCTTCGTTGTCACAAAAGATCTCTAGGGGGTCTTGAATGGTAGCAACTACCCCTAGATCAGCAATGAACTTCCTAAGCCTCGCGGCTTCTTGAGCTGCCAATGAAGCGGCAATGTATTCTGATTCTGTTGTAGATAGTGCCACTACATCTTGCTTTGAGCTCTTCCAAGAGGCTGCTCCTCCATTCATAATGAAGACATATCCCGACTGTGATCGAGAATCATCTCGATCAGTTTGGAAACTCGCATCCGTGTAACCCTTTACAACGAGCTCCTCCTCACCAGATCCATATATTCAGAACATATCCTTAGTGTTCCTAAGGTATTTCAAAATACTTTTAACAGCCATCTAATGACTATTACCAGGATTCTGCTGATATCTACTTGTCATGCTCAGAGCACATGACACGTCCGGCCTAGTACATATCATTGCATACATGATGGATCCTATAGCAGATGCATATGGGACTCCATTCATTCTTTCTTGTTCAACCTTTGAACTGGGGCATTGAGATGAGCTCAATATCGTTCCCTTTTGAATAGGCACAAAACCTTTCTTAGAATTCTCCATCTTGAACCTCTTCAAGATCTTTTCAATGTATGCACTTTGGTTTAAACCTATCACCCGCCTTGATCTATCCCTATAGATCTTTATTCCCAAAATATAGGTGGCTTCACCTAGATCCTTAATGGAAAAACAGCTTCCAAGCCAGGTTTTTACACCTTCCAAGGTTAGAATGTCGTTTCCAAAAGTAGAATGTCATCGACATATAATACAAGGAAAGTAATAATGCTCCCACTAGCTTTCTTATACACACAAGCTTCATCAGCGTTTTTGATGAAGCCAAATTTCTTTACTTCATCATCAAAACGGTGATTCCAACTTCTTGACGCTTGTTTCAATCCGTAGATTGATTTCTTTAACTTGCATACTTGTTAGGATGTTTTGGATCGACAAAACCTTCAGGCTGTTCCATATGGACATCTTCCTCAAGATATCCATTTAGGAAAGCAGTTTTGACATCCATTTGCCAAATCTCATAGTCATAATATACTGCTATGGCAAATAATATCCTAATAGACTTTAGCATTGCCACAGGGGAGAAAGTTTCATCATAATCAATCCCTTGAGTTTGAGTGAAACCTTTCGCTACGAGTCTAGCATTATAAGTATCCAAGTTTCCATGCATATCGGTTTTCTTCTTGAAAACCCACTTACTTCCAACTACCTTGGACTTAAGAGGTGGTGTAACCAATTCCCAAACTTGGTTATCATACATGGATTGCATCTCAACGTTCATGGCTTCTTGCCATTTGTCAAAATCAGGTTTTGACATTGCATCATGGTATGTGGTTGGTTCATCCAAATTTACCACATAGCATCCATCCATGAAAAATCCATATCTCTTAGGAGGAACACTAATTCTACCAGACCTACGAATGTTTTGTGTATCTTGATCATCCATATGATCATTTTCAACATCCTCATGTTGATTGTTAGTATCAACCAATTGTGTATCGCCTTGTGAATCTTGAACCTCTTCAAGTTCCACTTCTCTTCCACTAGTTTCTTCCAAAAGAAACTTAGTTTCCAAGAACTTTGCCTTCGAGCAATAAACACTTTCTGTTCTGTCGGATCATAGAAATAATATCCAATACAATCTCTAGGATATCCAATGAAGACACACTTATGGATCGGGCTTCCAGTTTGTTTTGAGTGTATTGCTTAGGATAAGCATCACACCCCCAAACTTTTAAATATGATAGTGATGGAACCCTTCCATGCCATACTTCGAAAGGTGTCCTTTCCACTTTCCTGGATGGGGCCATATTTAAAATACGGGCCGCGGAGAGCAATGCGTAACCCCAAAATGATAGAGGTAGCGTACTTCTAGCCATCATAGATCAAACCATATCCAATAGAGTCCGATTCCTCCTCTCAGACACACCATTATGTTGTGGTGTCCCAGGTGGAGTAAGTTGTGAGACAATCCCCAAACTTCTAAGATATTCTTGAAAATTACAACTAAGGTATTCACCTCCTCTATCTGTACGAAGAATCTTGACTGTTCTATTGAGTTGATTTTCTACTTCATTCTTGAAGATTTTGAACATTTCAAAAGATTCATGTTTGTGTCTTAACAAGTACACATACCCATATCGACTATAGTCATCGGTAAAGGTAATGAAGTATCTTTCACCATTCCTAGTTGTTGGTTTAAAAGGTCCACATACATCGGAATGTATGATCCCTAATAAATCTTTTGCCCTTTCATTAGTCCCACTAAAAGGGGCCTTTGTCATTTTACCTTGTAAACAAGACTCGCATACACCAAATGAATCATTTCCATTGGTTTTCAAAAGACCTTTTTGAAGTTTTTGTATACGATTTTTGTTTATGTGACCAAGGCGACAATGCCAAAGATAGGAATCACTCAAATTAGGTTTGAGTCTTTTGGTGGTTGCTTGGTACATAGAGCTATCATAGGTTGTGTTATCATGAACCAATTCATAAATACCATTACAAGGTATAGCTTTAAAATAAAACACATGATTTAAGGAAACATGAATATCATTGTCAACAAACTTGAAATCATAATCATATTGTCTTAAACGGGAAACAGAAATAATGTTCCTAGTCAAGCTAGGAGCATACAATACATTCTTCAAAATGACTTCCAACCCACTTGGAAGCTTCAAATGTAGTCTCCTTGGGCTTCCACATGAACCTTTGCACCATTGCCCATAAAGAGACTTATTTCCCCTTTTGCATAATGTTCACTTCTTTTGAACCCCTGCAACAAGTTGCAAATATGAGTTCCACATCCAGTATCTAATACCCATGTGTTAGAAGAAATAACATTAAGCTCAACATGTATCATAAACATTGTACCTGAAGTTTGCCCGCGTCCCTCTTCGATCTCAACGCTTTGAGATAGACTGGAAAATTGCGTTTCCAATGGCCTACTTCACCACACTCAAAACACGGGTCATCTTGAGCAACCTTTTGCTTCTTTTCTTTCGGTTTGGGCGGCTGCAATTTTGCCTTACCCTTTCCTTTGACGTGTCCCTTCCCTTTGGCAACAATTGCCCTAGGGTCGGGGAGGTGCCTTTTCCTACTACCACCTTCATTAATCGTAAGGACCGGTAGAACCTTTCTACCATGCTTGCCTCGGCCGTTTTGAGCATTGAGTGAAGCTCACCAATGCTCTTGTCCCATCCATTCATGTTATAGTTCATAACAAAGCTATCAAACTTCTTGGATAGGGAGTTGAGGATCAAATCCGTTGCCAACTCGTTGGACACACGACAGTTAAGCCTTTCAAGGCGATCAATGTGGCTCTTCATCTAAGAACGTAGGATGATACCGATTGGGTCTCGTCCATTCGACATGCATGAAGTGCCTGAACTGTTTCGAAGCGCTCCACCCTTGATTGTTGTTGGAACATTTCCTTGAACTGGGTGATCATGTCATAGGCATTGTGGTTCTCAAAGTCTTTTTGCAAATCGGGTATCATACTCGCCAGCATGAGACACGAGACTTGCATAGAGTCTTCGGTGTACTTGACCCATTCGGCAAAGGCCTCAACGTCATTTTCATCGGGTTGATCAGGAATGGGATCGTCTAATACATAGGACTTCTTTTCTTGTTTGAGAACTATTCTCAAGTTTCGGTACCAATCCATGAAGTTCCCATGGTTTAGACGTTCCTTTTCAAGGATGGTCCTTAGTGATAGGTTATGGACGGTCGGAATTGCGTTGTTATTGTTAGCCATCTATAATATTACAAAGTTAAATTTTTAGTACTTTTAATATCATGGATTTTGATTATTAATACCCTTTTTGTCTCATAGACAATTAATAGTCAAAATTTTAGAATCCAATGTTACATTCAAATATTGGTTAGGTGACCTTTATCCCTTTATTTAAATTAACAAGGTAGTCAACGTTTGACAATCGTAACGTATTACAATTTCTAGTGTATGGGATCGGTTAAACATCTTATGTTTGTTAGGCATGTTTATCCCATCAACACCCTTTGTACGTCATGCTTCGGTGATCCTAATGCATGATTTCCAAATTAAGTCGTCCTACTTAGACACACGTGCGGATTTGCTAATATTAGTGGTTAGGTGACCTTATTCCATAAATATGGCAAACCACCTCGAAACCATAAGTTCCTTTAATGTGGTTAGGTGACCTTTATCCCACATTAAATTCTCAAATGATTCGAGTGTTGTATAATAGGATGGTGTTTGACTTGTTAAAAGGGATTTAGTTTCACAAAATTCTAATTTGGAAAACAATTTATTATATCTTGCATTTGTATGCATTCAAATACATGGTAGTTAATTTGAAAACTTATTTCAAAATTCCTTTTAATGGCTCATTTAATTATGAAATCAATAACCTTTGGTAAAACCCATTTTATCACTTATTGATTTCTAAGGAACCAATTTATGCGTGTGGTAGATTTCGAGTGTAAACTATCCAATTCCATAATAAGATAAGTAGAACATAAATCAACCATACATGCATGATAAAACAACCACAAGTCCATAACCATAGCCAATTGATTTGGCAACACTTGTTGGCCAAAACAAGTGTGCCAAGAGGGTCAATAATAAGGCATAAACATGACACAAGGCATTGAGATGGTGTGCTCCCACTTGATCCCGCATCCTAATGCATCAAGTGTCCATTTTGTGTTGTCATCGATTTGTTTTATTTGGGCTTTCTTTTGGGCTCCAACTTCAGCTCCTAGCTTTCTTGGGCCTTCATGCTTTGGGCTTTGGTTATTGGGCTTAAAACCAATCTTGGGCTATGAGGCCCATTTGGGCCTAAAATGGCCCAAACCAAAACGAAGTCTTCTTGAACTCCTTTTACAAATATATCCTAATACATTTTTACTAGTAAAAGAAATATAACTAATCTACTTATTATTACAAACCAACATAAATAATAAATAGATTACAAACCCAAATAAATAATTATTGCAACCCAATGGCATAATCAAACAACATCACAACACAAAACACATCCAAATACAAGGTATTGGCTAGGTTATGAACATCCATATACACATCCAAATATGCACATAACAAACGATATGGCAGCCCCTTTTCAACCCATATTCTTGGCCAACATAAACCAAGAACAAATGGGTTTGGTTCAAACAAACAAACAACCATTACCCAAATTTTAAAGATCCTAATCATGCATATAAAATAGTATCTTTAAAATCTGAAAAGGGGACCAATCCAGCCCACAAAACACTCGGCCATATGGTGTTATACACCACAAAACCGTGAACAAGAGTGTCATATACATGTATGCATTCGTATAAGTGACTCTTGATGCCATTGAAGGGGTTAACAAGATTATCAAAGTCCATATAAGCCAATATATATGAAAAACGCAGCGGATTAAGAGTTTAAAATCTTGTTAATATATAGATTATCAAACTTATTTGAAAAGTTAAACCCAAACCATGGATCCAAATACGAAATGCATATAAAATAGGACAACCAAAGGAGGTTAAGAAGACAACCTTTTATGCTGCTAGAAACGAGATTGAGAGGGTGCAAAGGATGAATACTATGGCCGAATCTTCAACCAAGAAGACCTCAAGAAAGTGATACCCCAAGCCACCAACAAAACCCTTTGGAATGCTAGGTTTCTCAACACCAAATTTCAGCAACTTGAACTTTGTAGTTGCTGAATCTTCCTTCCTTGTTCAAGCTCCAAAAACCAATTTTTGAGACTTAGAATAGAGAAGATTTTCCCTTTGCATGCAAGAGAGAGAGAGAGCAAGATTGGAGAGTGTGTGTGTTTAAGTCTTGCAACCATCAAGACAAAAGGAGGTGGGACATTTATGCCCCTTGGGCGGCCGAAAATGTCCAAACCATTTTAAATCCATTTGCCTCCTTTTTATTATAAACACACTTTAATCTCTTATTTTATAAAGTTGAAACCAATTTAAACTTTATAAACATAGCACCCTTTTAAATGTTATTATTTAACAATCTTAAATAATGAAACAAATAATACCTCATGAACTATTATCCACATAATGATGTTCATTTTCAAAAGCAATGTATTTAGAAAACCCCTTTTCTAAATTGTTGTTATATTTATATGCATGATCTTATCAACGTATAAATATTTATAGGTGTTTGTTTAGCTTGTTATTGGGTATGACCCGACTTGGATCATATTACACTAGCCACATCAACTTAATATGCATCTTGGGCAGATCAAATCTTTCATTTTACTCCCCCTTAAGTTTCGTATTGTAGCTTCTGCTGATGTTTACACTGCACAGTAGCTTCTGCTGATGCTAAGCATGCACTTTAGCTTCTACTGTTACTTAAAATGCCACGATTGAAACTTATTCTGTTGTATGGTTCTAATCAACTGATAGAACCTTATTGCTATTGGACCTTATTGACTTTGTATTCATGAAAATTGTGCACAAGAAGATTTATATTTTAAAAACTTCATGTATCCAAAAGCCAAGTTAGTGCTCAGGTTCCATTTCCTTTATATTGACAATTCATTTGACAAATTTGTTGTCAAATTGTTTTCATGATTCTAATCCCCCTAAACTTTTTATCAATGATGAATGTAAGCATTTGTCATAAATTTATAATAAGAATATCATGAAAGACACATGTCTGTCCAAACATGACAAACAGAAAGAAGTTAAAATAATGAAATTGAAATGAGTACTATGTACAAGCATATATACACATAGAATGGGATCATACTATAACACTAAGCATCTTCCTAATTAATTTGTTTGATGAACTGATAACTGATTTTAGTTCTGATTACAAGTATGTTTGTTCACTTACATTCGTACACGAGTATTATGTCAACTAGGCATGTTGTTTATCATGTTTTCATGTTAATTAGGAGGTAACTGTTATGGGCTTCACATTTATTTCACTTAGAGTTTGTCCTCCCTTTGTGAGTCAAACCATCACCTTTTGACATCTCATTAATGCATTGATATAAAAGCTCTAAATTTAATATACAGTTGATCATAGAGGATTCTTTTGAGAGCTTAGATATGATCTTCATCAGGTCACCAGGTCTTTGCTTCCGTAAAACAGAGGTGTCGTTAACCCAAGTTTTGTTAACACAAAATAGAAGGATGATGAGGATCATAATCTTTTCACTAGTTGGTTACAAATGTATACCATGATCATCATACACCCAGGTCTTTGTTTACACAAAACAGAGGGAATATGACTTGCAAAGATAGATATTATAAAGTGTCGGTACATAGTGTGCTTAAATGAGTGATTTGGTCACATCAGAACAAGACTCACTTGTTGTTTCCTAAAAATGAAGTTTCTCACAAATAGTCACTTTGTATTATGTTTGGCATGTTCTTAGTGTAGTTTCCACTCAAGATGAACCTACTCACATATCAAGAAACTTCAATAGATTTTAATGATATTTAAGAATTCAGGAAGAAGCAAAGGCATAGTGTATTATCATTTCCCAAACATATGTCATGCTAAAATAAAAGACACAGAAAGAAAGACAATATTATTTATTCTAAGCTTCGGGAGATGTTTTGGAAGTTTCATCCGAAGGTAAATTGTAAATCTTCAGAAGGATGAAAAAATTTTATAATGATTAATCTAAGTTAATCATACCGAGAGACTCAATTAGAAAATTAAATGTAACTGAATCAAAGGCTTTAGTGAATAAATCAACAAGCTGATTTGTTGTATCCACTTGACTAACTTGATCAAACCTTTTTCTGAGCAATCTCTCAGAGAATGGTATCTTATTTCAATATATTTTGTTTTACTATGTTGCATTGGATTAGCAATTATAAACATAGCAGATGAATTGTCAATATAAATTCGAGGCTGAAGGAAATCGTAACCATAATCAAGTAATTGGTTTTTCAACCAAAGCACTTGAGAGCAACGAGCTAATGCAGGTATGTACCCAGCCTCAGCTATGGATACAGATACATTTGTTCGCTTCTTGCATTACGATGAAACTAGTCTTGGTTCTATGAATTGACATCCACCAATTGTGGATTTTCTGTAGTTGTTGCATCCTCCAAAGTCACTATCTAAATATGAGTAAAGAACAAAGTCATCATACTTTGGATACCAAAGTCCAAGAGCAGGTTTTCCTTTTAGATATCTAAAAATCCTCTTCACCGCATTCAGATGAGACTTTTGGATCTGATTGGTACCTAGCACAAACACATAACAAACATAATGTCAGGTATACTTGTATTTAAATACATAAGTTATCCTATCATTGATCTATATAATCTTTGATTAGCAGTTTTTCCTGTAGTATGAGGTATAATCTTGTCAATTGTTGAGGCTGGTGCTTTGCATGAAGATATATCAACAAGGTTGTACTTCTTCAATATCTAATGTATGTACTTCTCTTGATTGATGAAAATGCCATATGTCTTCTTATGAACTTGTAGATCAAAGAAGAAAGTTAATTCTCCCATTGAACTCATCTAAAACTCAGATTTCATCAACTCTTCAAAGCTTACACATAATCTCTTGTTAGTTGAGCCAAATATAATGTCATCAATATAAATTTGAACAACTAAGAGATCTTGATGTTCTTGTTTGAGAAAGAGAGTCAGCTCAATGGTTTCTATTTTGTATCCATTCATGAGCAAGAAAGATGATAATGATTCATACCACTTTCTTGGTGCTTGATGAAGATCATACAAAGCTTTGTCAAGCTTGTATATCCTATGTGGGTAATGAGGATCTTCAAATCTAAGAGGTTGTGCTACATAGACTTCTTCATCAATTTTTCCATATAAGAAAGCACATTTGAAATCCATTTGATAGACAGTGAACTTCTTATATGATGCATATGCTAGGAATACTCTTATGGCTTCAATTCTTTCAACTGGTGCATGTAGGGTTTGTTGAAAGATAAAACCGATTTTTAACCTCTAATCTTTCAGAAAACGCATCGGATATATATATATATATATATATATATATATATATATATATATATATATATATATATATATATATATTAAAACATGATTATGAATCTAAAATTTCATGTTTTATGGTGACATATATGAAAGAAACAAACCCAAAACAAAAAGATCATATATGTGAATAAACAAGCTATGAACAATATGTAAGTGTACATAAAATCACAGCTACATAAAGCTGTGGTTAACTACCTTTCTCCAGCCAAAATGTCGACCAAGGATGAATGATAAGATGCTAAAGTTTCGGCCCAATGCTCCAAGGAAGGACCCCTCAAGCTAGTATACCCCAAGCTTGATAGCATAACACTTTCTTGTTAGGGAGAAACACCAACAAAAACCCGAAGATCCCTTTCTTCTGTTGCTATTCGAGAGCTGTAGAGGAGAGAGTGTGTGTTCTTGTTTTGGGTTTTTGCATGTGTTATAGGAGGTGAACATTGAGTGTAAGACTAGTTTTATTGCGTGTGTGTTTTCTAGGAGAGAAAAGGGCCAATCCCCTTGCTTTGGGCCGGCCGAAAAAAAAATGTTCAAAAGGGGATTTCCCTCTTAAACAAACACACACACACAATGTACTAAACAAGTCACTAAATTATTTATACAATTAACCATTTAATTGTAGAAGTTATACACCCTTTTATTATTTGATGTTATCTAACCTACTTAGATAACATTACAAATAATATTCTTGAACAAAATATCCTAATAAGTTGTTCCATCTCATATGCAGTTTATTTAGAAAACCTATTTTCTAAATTTGGTGTGTTTATTTAATTGCATGATCATATCGTCAATTAAATAATTGTTTGTGTTTGCAAAGCTTGTTATTGGGTATAACCCGACTTGGATCATAACGTACTAACCGCATCAATATTCTACGTGTCTTGGGCATATAGAATCCTGCAATCTCCCACTTGCACAAGATTCATTGAAAAATGATGCAAGCAGTGAATACCGCCTAACAACGGTTTACTACCCTTAATACGCATGACTTATAGCCATTCAATAACATCATCCCATTCAAGTATCCTACTTGAAATGATTTATGTCACACCCCAACCTTGACGGCGGAAATGTCGAGATGTGAGAGTTATGATTGTTCACAGCCACATAACGCTATTATTAAATCCAAATATTATTCATAAGTTTCCAAAATTTCATTTCAAGCATAAGTCTCAATAATGAAATAAGTTTCAACATGAAATAACAAACATAATCATTTTGTTTATTAACTAGGTCCAAGTCCTAGAATATGCCAGCAACATAAGTTCACTTCAAACTTGGGGGTTTTCCTGAAACATGATAAAAATAAAAGGTCAACTATAAATAGTTGGTGAGTTTCCAAGGTTTTCATACATAATATGAAAAGGTTACAAGTAGCAATTCATGTCATAGGTTATAAGCTAGTAAGGTTATAGAACACATATCGTTACAACCAAACCTCGACTTGATTACAAGTATAAAAGATTGGCTAAGTGTATTTGGTTCCCTAGTGCACAAGCGTACGGCCCCTAGGAGTCGGCAATACCTCGACTTTAGCACCAAATAGGCTTGTCAGGCCCAAAGATCTAAGACGTCGCCAGGCTAGCAATAGTTAATGATTGTAAACAAACTATGTATCTCATATAAACACTTACAACACACAAATAACCATGACAAATAATAAGATGAATTGCATGTGCATTATAAGTATCAATGTTTATACGTGTAAGTAAATAAGCATCATGTTTCACCCCAAATAAGTGTGAAATTATAAAAAGGGGACAAGGAAAACTCACTTGGATATATGCATTACTAGATGATATAAAAAGTCAAAAGATAGTCCAAAGTATCCATCACAAGGCACCTAACATATGTATTACAAGTTTAAGGTTAATATAAGGTTAACGTTCAAACAAGGATTAGGTTTTGATAGAATTATGGGGGTTTTTAATAAGTAATAAGTTTATAAAGTAATTATTTACATTTTTAATTCATTAGAAGAATTGTATATATAAATATTTTAGAAATGAATTTAATATAACAAAGTTGGAGTTCAATATGTAATTAATTCAATTAGTATTTTAAAAGTAAACCTTTAAAGAATAAAAATACTATTGTGCCCATTAGTATTTTAAATGATTTTTAAATTATTGCATCAAGTCCATATTCATGTAAATAATTATTCAATTATTTAAAAAAAACCATTTAAATATAAAAGTTAAATGATCATAGAAAAATAATTAAGTTTTTTTTTAAAGAAAAGCATTTGGATCAATGTTTTATTATTTATTAAAATAAACCAAAACCAAAAAAATCCAATTGTATGTTTGAACCTGTAATGTTTTTTATAAAATAAATAATATTTATATTCTATTTACAAGATATTTAACTAATTATATTCTTTGTTTTAACAAAATAACATGTTAGGTTATTATAAAAATAAATAAATTTTTAGAAAATAATTGGTTAGCCTTTGAAATAACTAGAATTTATAAAATAGATTTTTAGAATTTTTAGAAATTTTTATATCATTTTATATAGGCTGAAAAAGCACTAAAAAAATAATGAGGATACCCGGGTTCGAACCCGGGACCTCAAAGTTGGGAGATGGACATGGAACCGGTGAACCAAGGCATACAGCCGCGGTTATCATCGGTTTGAAATGAATTTAAACAAAATCCCAAGAATTTCCCCCATTCTCAAGAACCCTAGAACCATCTTGAATCAAATTGAGCCCCAATTGATGTTATCAATCGAATTAAGTTGGGGCTTTTGTTTCCATAGTGTAACCGAGTTCGTATATTAGTTTAATTACCCAGTTGAATGGGGTTCGAGATAAACATGACGAAGCACCACCGCGACTAAGTCTTGACTTGATTTGTGGGCAAACGATGATGAACACCAAATTGAATTCGTGTGAAGCTTCGGATGATATTCAGGACTCAAAGCCCCTTACCAATTTCAAGTCAAACTGTTCAGAGAGAGGGCCTCAATCAAGTTGCAGACTTGCGATGAGAGGGGAGAGTGAATTCGATGTTTGTGTGCTTCAGGTGAAATTAGGTGTTGGGCAAGTTTAGTGCCACTTAGACGATCGTTTAGGTAAGTGTAATTAGTTTATTATTACAATTTATTGTCCAAACGGCTATGGGTTTAAGATGTTTCGGTTATGCACTTGATTGTGTGGTAACCGATGTTTTAATCTCAATTATTATGTGCGTTCATGCCCGAATCATGCATACGAACCGATTTGGATCGATTTGGGAAGAAAAAAACGGATGGTTTTGGTGCTTTGGAGCTCGCCGGACTTCGGCCGGAGGGTGGCCGGAGTCCAAGCTAGAATTGCGGGTTTAGAAGTTTGGGTTTTGGTTAATTACACAAATGGTCCCTGCAGTTTGGGTTCTTGTTATTTCATTTGAAAACTTTTCATTTAAGTTTCTAATTTGACATAACAACCCCCTAGACTTATGTAATTCAAGTCTTTAAACATTTTTAAGTTTAACAACTTTATAAATTGTTATAGGTGTTATAGTTATCAATAATATTATTACTAGTATTATCATTACTATTATTGTTAACATTATTGTTATTATTACCATTAATTGTATTATTATTATTATTACTATCATTATTATTAATAGTATTATTATTATTAGTGTTATTATAATTATTATTATTATTTTATTATTTAATAGTTATATTATTAAGTGTTATAAAAAAATTAATGGCAACTAACAAGTAAGCATAAGTAAATCACAATTTCAAAATGGGCATAAATAGTCCCTACAAGAATAAACAACGTTAATTTTTAATTAACGTAAAAATACAGGATGTTACAGTCTCCCCAACTAAAAGAATTTCGTCCCGAAATTAAAAATGAAACTTAAACGAACAAGAGACATACGATAGAAGATAAGTGTACTAACGGACTGTGGTTGGCATGATGATTCACTTTGCGAATTATGGAATTTTACACGATGCATCCACATTTGAACTCTTCTAGTGGTATGCGAAAGTTATCATTGGCAACCAACACTTTGAGATTTGACACATGAAACGTTGGAAAATGATGATGAGTTCCTGAGGTATATTAGACTTATTAGTCACACTTCTCCCATCATCTGGAATGAAATTGTGTAATAAAGTGACGTCTTGAAGCCAATAAGAAAGAAATAACAATATCACGTAATTGTATGAAAGTTTGACCGTCGGAATTTAAGAATCCCAAGTGCCACTAGATAATGACACAAGCTTACGCATATCTTGTGAATACGTATCGCTCCTCCGGTTAAACCGTCGGGTTAAGAATGATACGATATGCCGAGATTTTGAGCTGGGTTCCCAAAGATGACTAGAGGCATTGCTAATAATAGAAAGTGAATCGATCATCAGAATTAACGATCGATGTTTAACGACACACCACGATAACTGACTATGTGAGGTAAGTACGAGTCAATTTCTCGACTCGTTATCTCACATGAGTCAATATGAAATGCGTGAAAGTAGCCAATCGGTCAATAATACACCAAATGACATCAAGAAATACAAGGCAATTTGAACATATACCAAGCTACGTCAACATTCCCTTTATGCCAAACCATGAATACCAATCGTAGAAATTCATGATCATATTTGTCCACATTGGAATGAATGTAATAGCAAGTCTTGTGAGTTGTAATCAGGATAAAGATTTAGAGATTTTCAAGATTTGGAGTTCAAGGTTATTCAAAATAATGGGAATTGAATTTTTAATTATGGGTAAAGAGTTAAACAAAGACGTCGTTCATGATCAGATTGGAATTTCAATAATTCAAATATCGACGATAAAGGCAATGACAAATAGCTTCCCAAGTACGGCTTGCACACGCGGTCCATCAAACCCATGAACACAACCGTCCATTGCTATAACCAGAAAGGCATGACATAAATTTATAATAACTTTATCTTGTACGAATGATTGTTTTAAGAGTGTTATCATCGTGCGATTAAATTTTGATGATAGCTCAGAATGACGGTCGATAAAAAGGTTCCATAAAGCAATTCAAACATCAAATTGAAACATAAAAGCGTGAGAGAAGAAATCGATTTAAAATTTAAATGTTCCAGGCTTGGAACTAGGGTTACCCTAAAGTAACAATAACCCCTTTTGAGTTCAAGATTCGTGCTTTAGCTTGACTGGCTGGAACATTATCGATGATAATCAAATAACGGTGTTCACCTTTCAAGTTATTACATGTTTCTTGTCAATTGAAGTCTTAAAACCTTGGTAAGTTTGAGATCAAGGAATAGGAATACTCACCAGGATATGGTTATCACTCCTAGCTTGGTGGTGTATTTCCCAAAGTATGACTCTTAACTACCAAACGAGAGCTTGATCCTAACTCATTGTTAAGGATCCACAAGAATAAAATGAGGTAACTTACCATTAAGGTAAGGATAATCACTCCTATCTTAACAGTGAAGTTATATAGAAACAAAATATAGCAAAATGAAAAGTTCATTTGAGGAAAAATACAATCCATAAAATTTTAAACAGGTGATATCATCATCAAGGTATGGATTTCACGCCTATCTTGATAATTGAATTTCATAATATCAAGAATACAATCGAGAACTGACCTTTGTCACCAAAGTATGGGGTTCAATCCTATTTTGGTGGGGTCATTTCATTCGTGAAATACGAGTTCCAAAGGAAAATAATTGAAATCTATCCTCAAAACAAGGAAATCACCCCGATTCAGAGGATGGGATTTCATAAAACACACAATTCAAAAATTAAAAACCACCGCCAAGATACGAAATTTTACTCCTATTTTAAGGAAGTAATTCCATTTGTAAAATACGAATCCATGAAAACAAAAAGAAGGAAATCGTCATCAAGGTATGAGGTTCACTTCTATCTTGACGATAAGATTTCATAAGAACAATGATAACAAATGGAAAGTCATCACCAAAGTAAGGGAGTCACCCCTGTTTTGATGAGATAGAATCATTTAGGGGATACAAGTGTCCTTAGTCATAAGTTAACTTGCAGACTCTTGCATTGCCTACGATGCGAAATGGTTTGAAGTTTTTATAAAGCTCGACTTAGCAAATGAAGAGAATATTAGCTAGAAATTCAGAAACTTCAAATTACATCAATGTAACATTAACAGGAAAAGGAAATCATGCTTGCTAGGATTAAGGTTAAAGTTCAAGATAACGGAGTTAATTGTGTTAGGTTCTCAAATCTTGAATGGTTTAAGTCAGGAACACAAGATCAATGACGGAAATGATTCAACACAATAATGAGATGTACACGTTTGGTTCAAAATAAAGGGAGATGAGTTGACTTCTCAAAGTGTTACGTCAACCACAAATTTACGGTAGACACGCGTACCTATAAGCGGACACCCATCTCATGAGTTCCAGGTCAGATAAACAGATCCAAAGGTCTTATCAAATTTATGTGTATACCTTGCCTAGACAAGGTATCCCAGGATGCAGGTATTTCACCTTTCGGCATTGCATGATTTCAGTTATGGGACACACTTTAAGGACATTTGAAAAACCTAAATAACAATTTTAAATTTAAAAATAAACCTTCGGTTTAGACGACCAATAGTTTTGGATATATTAAGATCCATGTACACGTTGGTCAAGGTATGAAGATAGTTACATAAGGCACACAATGATAACGTTGTTTAAACATAGGATTGAGGAGTATAACGAGTTCAATATTAACGGGAACATTCTGTAAGATAGGAATGAGAAGATATTAGAGTTTCGATGATAAACCAGTTACAGGAATTAAGGATTTTTGATATTTAAAGTATAAACCGGATGGTTCCATTTGGTAACGCATTACCATTTGGAACGTTGACACGTCAAGGTAAATTGACCCATTTGCCTTAGAAACTTGTGTATGTTGACCATAGTTTATCACTCATCCTAGAAATCCCCAGGTAAGCATAACTAGTCCCGTAGGATTTATACGATATGCTTGCCTTAGCCCGAAGGCCTTTTGCCAGGAAATCCAGGATACAGGTGTCTATGTGTCACACAAGATTTCTTAGGTTCATGGAATCAAAACCTTGATGAGATTTATATAGATTAGACATAACGTCTAAAGATCCAAGTCATAACATGAGCATAAGATTCCATGTGACGTCGAGAATAAGATTAAGAAGTTTCATTTGTCGGAGAGAGTCAAAGGGTCAAGGTTAAGTTTAGGTAGACAAATAACAAAGTTTGATTACAAAGCAAACCTATGCTAAGGCATCAAGTTGCACATAAGAAGGCATAGCATTATGTAGCATGCAAACCATACATTTTACAAGATAGAAATATAATTCTATAAGGTTCATGCATACTATAGTCTAGGTCACCATTTCTAATAACCTAAATCCCTATAGTTATGGGCTCTGATACCAATCTGTCACACCCCAACCTTGACGGCGGAAATGTCGAGATGTGAGAGTTACGATTGTTCACAGCCACATAACGCTATTATTAAATCCAAATATATTATTCATAAGTTTCCAAAATTTCATTTCAAGCATAAGTCTCAATAATGAAATAAGTTTCAACATGAAATAACAAACATAATCATTTTGTTTATTAACTAGGTCCAAGTCCTAGAATATGCCAGCAACATAAGTTCACTTCAAACTTGGGGGTTTTCCTGAAACATGATAAAAATAAAAGGTCAACTATAAATAGTTGGTGAGTTTCCAAGGTTTTCATACATAATATGAAAAGGTTACAAGTAGCAATTCATGTCATAGGTTATAAGCTAGTAAGGTTATAGAACACATATCGTTACAACCAAACCTCGACTTGATTACAAGTATAAAAGATTGGCTAAGTGTATTTGGTCCCTAGTGCACAAGCGTACGACCCCTAGGAGTCGGCAATACCTTGACTTTAGCACCAAATAGGCTTGTCAGGCCCAAAGATCTAAGACGTCGCCAGGCTAGCAATAGTTAATGATTGTAAACAACTATGTATCTCATATAAACACTTACAACACACAAATAACCATGACAAATAATAAGATGAATTGCATGTGCATTATAAGTCTCAAATGTTTATACGTGTAAGTAGAATAAGCATCATGTTTCACCCCAAATAAGTGTGAAATTATAAAAAGGGGACAAGGAAAACTCACTTGGATATATGCATTACTAGATGATATAGAAAGTCAAAAGATAGTCCAAAGTATCCATCACAAGGCACCTAACATATGTATTACAAGTTTAAGGTTAATAATAAGGTTAACGTTCAAACAAAGATTAGAGTTTTGATAGAATTATGGGGGTTTTTAATAAGTAATAAGTTTATAAAGTAATTATTTACATTTTTAATTCATTAGAAGAATTGTATATATAAATATTTTAGAAATGAATTTAAATATACCAAAGTTGGAGTTCAATATGTAATTAATTCAATTAGTATTTTAAAAGTAAACCTTTAAAGAATAAAAATACTATTGTGCCCATTAGTATTTTAAATGATTTTTAAATTATTGCATCAAGTCCATATTCATGTAAATAATTATTCAATTATTTAAAAAAAACCATTTAAATATATAAAAGTTAAATGATCATAGAAAAATAATTAAGTTTTTTTTTAAGAAAAGCATTTGGATCAATGTTTTATTATTTATTAAAATAAACCAAAACCAAAAAAATCCATTGTATGTTTGAACCTGTAATGTTTTTATAAAATAAATAATATTTATATTCTATTTAACAGATATTTAACTAATTATATTCTTTGTTTTAACAAAATAACATGTTAGGTTATTATAAAAATAAATAAATTTTTAGAAAATATTGGTTAGCCTTTGAAATAACTAGAATTTATAAGATAGATTTTTAGAATTTTTAGAAATTTTTATATCATTTTATATAGGCTGAAAAAGCACTAAAAAAATAATGAGGACACCCAGGTTCGAACCCGGGACCTCAAAGTTGGGAGATGGACATGGAATCGGTGAACCAAGGCATACAGCCGCGGTTATCATCGGTTTGAAATGAATTTAAACAAAATCCCAAGAATTTCCCCCATTCTCAAGAACCCTAGAACCATCTTGAATCAAATTGAGCCCCAAATCGATGTTATCAATCGAATTAAGTTGGGGCTTTTGTTTCCATAGTGTAACCGAGTTCGTATATTAGTTTAATTACCCAGTTGAATGTGGGTTCGAGATAAACATGACGAAGCACCACCGTGACTAAGTCTTGACTTGATTTGTGGGCAAACGATGATGAACACCAAATTGAATTCGTGTGAAGCTTCGGATGATATTCAGGACTCAAAGCCCCTTACCAATTTCAAGTCAAACTGTTCAGAGAGAGGGCCTCGATCAAGTTGCAGACTTGCGATGAGAGGGGAGAGTGAATTCGATGTTTGTGTGCTTCAGGTGAAATTAGGTGTTGGGCAAGTTTAGTGCCACTTAGACGATCGTTTAGGTAAGTGTAATTAGTTTATTATTACAATTTATTGTCCAAACGGCTATGGGTTTAAGATGTTTCGGTTATGCACTTGATTGTGTGGTAACCGATGTTTTAATCTCAATTATTATGTGCGTTCATGCTCGAATCATGCATACGAACCGATTTGGATCGATTTGGGAAGAAAAAAACGGATGGTTTTGGTGCTTTGGAGCTCGCCGGACTTCGGCCGGAGGGTGGCCGGAGTCCAAGCCAGAATTGCGGTTTAGAAGTTTGGGTTTTGATTAATTACACAAATGGTCCCTACAGTTTGGGTTCTTGTTATTTCATATGAAAACTTTTCATTTAAGTTTCTAATTTGACATAACAACCCCCTAGACTTATGTAATTCAAGTCTTTAAACATTTTTAAGTTTAACAACTTTATAAATTGTTATAGGTGTTATAGTTATCATAATATTATTACTAGTATTATCATTACTATTATTGTTAACATTATTGTTATTATTACCATTAATTGTATTATTATATATTACTATCATTATTATTAATAGTATTATTATTATTAGTGTTATTATAATTATTATTATTATTATTATTTATAGTTATATTATTAAGTGTTATAAAAAAATTTAATGGCAACTAACAAGTAAGCATAAGTAAATCACAATTTCAAAATGGGCATAAATAGTCCCTACAAGAATAAACAACGTTAATTTTTAATTAACGTAAAAATACAGGATGTTACAATTTAGGTGAATTAATCATCTATCCTTTTGTTACAGATGTCATGTCAAATCCAAGGACACAGAGTGATCATTCCTTGTTGATTTAACTTATCGAGGCCTTAGACATCTAAATCTCAACGAATAAGAGGAACAAATCCCATCTTGACTACATACGTTTCTCACAATCACCTTGTGTCACATCTGAACAAAGTCTCATGTACTGTCTATTTTTTCAGAACAGCGGATAACCAAATCAACTATGACACTTGGTGAATATCAAAACCCAATATGTATCTCAGGTCTGAGGATACCAAATGATATTCGCCTTTACTCAAAATTACTTATGATCAATCAATAAGATTCCATGTAGTAAAGTTTGAGTTGCGGGTTAGTCCAATATTTGTATCCCACAAATATCTATGAACCTTGGTAGCAACCCATTGCTCTATATTCATCCTTATGAATATCAACCAATCCAAGTTCATAATAATCTTACCCTCACACTTGTTCCCACAAGTCTGAATGACTACGGACATTTAGAGTAAGCAATTTACTCATGGATTAAACATGCTAAATTGGAATATTAATTGAAACATTATTACCAAATAATTTTATTCAAATAATAAAGAGTTCCATATATCCAAATACAAAATTTACAGATCAAATCCAATCACTAGAATATCGAAGTCCCATGGCACAAGTATGACCTTCATGCTTTGCCTTTTCAAGGAGCTTCGTGAGAGGATCCGCAATGTTCTGATCCGTGTGAACTTTGCGAATACATATCTTTCCCTTTTCAACTTCATCTCGTATGTAGTTGAATCTCCGCTTAATGTGCCTAGTCTTTTGATGAGCACGAGGTTCCTTGATTTGAGCAATCGCACCCTCATTATCACAAAAGATCTCTAAGGGGTCCTGAATGGAAGGGACAACCCCCAGATCGGCAATGAATTTCTTCAACCATGCAGCTTCTTGAGCTGCCAATGAGGCAGCGACGTATTCTGATTCTGTAGTTCATAGAGCCACCACATCCTGTTTGGAGCTCTTCCAAGAGACCACTCCTCCATTCAGAATGAAAATATATCTCGACTGTGATCGTGAATCATCACGATCTGTTTGGAAACTGGCATCCATGTAACCTTTTACAACAAGTTCCTCATCACCAGATCCATACATTAGGAACATATCTTTTGTCCTCCTTAGGTACTTAAGTATGTTCTTAACAGCCATCCAATGACTGTTTCCAGGATTTTGCTCGTATCGGCTTGTCATGCTTAAGGCGCATGACACGTCCGGTCGAGTGCATATTATTGCATACATGATGGATCCAATAGCAGATGCGTATGGGATTGCCTTCATTTTATCTTGCTCATCCTTTGAGCTAGGACATTGAGTCGTACTCAATATCGTTCCTCTTTGAATAGGTACCGTACCTTTCTTAGAGTTCTCCATCTTGAACCTTTTCAAGATTTTATCAATGTATGCACTTTGATTTAAACCAATCAACCGCCTTGATCTATCCCTATAGATCTTTATTCCCAGAATATAGGCGGCCTCACCAAGATCCTTGATGGAAAAACAACTTCTAAGCCAGGTTTTTACACCTTCCAAGGTTGGAATGTCGTTTCCAAATAGTATTATGTCATCAACATACAATACTAAGAAAGTGATGATGCTCCCACTAGCTTTCTTATATACACAAGCTTCATCAGCGTTCTTGATGAATCCAAATTTAATTATTTCTTCATCAAAACGGTGATTCCAACTTCTCGATGCTTGTTTCAATCCATAGATTGATTTCTTTAACTTGCATACTTTATCAGGATGTTTTGGATCGACAAAACCTTTAGGCTAAACCATATAGACATCTTCCTCAAGATATCCATTTAGGAAAGCGGTTTTGATATCCATTTGCCAAATCTCATAATCATAATGAGCAGCTATGGCAAACAATATCCTTATAGATTTTAGCATCGCAACAGGTGAGAAGGTTTCATCATAATCAACCCCTTGAGTTTGAGTGAAACCCTTTGCTACAAGTCTAGCCTTATAAGTATCCAAGTTTCCATGCATATCAGTTTTCTTCTTGAAAACCCACTTTCTTCCAACTACTTTGGAGTTAAGAGGTGGTACAACCAAGTCCCATACTTGATTGTCATGCATGGATATGCATCTCAACGCTCATGGCCTTGAGCCATTTGTCACAATCCGAATTGGACACTGCATCATGGTATGTGGTTGGTTCATCTAAATCTACCACATAGCATCCATCCATGAAATATCCATATCTTTCAGGTGGATTACTAGTTCTACCACTTCTGCGAACGTTTTGTGTGTATTGTTCAACCATTTGAGCTTCATCAACATCCTCATGTTGAGTGCTAGTTTCAACCAAACGTGCATCGGGTTGTGGTTCTTGATCCTCCTCAAGATCCACTGTTCTACTGCTAGTTCCTTCCATAAGGAACTTTGCTTCTAAGAACTCACCCTTTCTGGCAACAAACACCTTTTGTTCCAGTGGATCATAGAAATAATACCCCATAGAATCTCTAGGGTATCCAGTAAAGATACACTTGGTGGATCAGACTTCCAATTTATTTGGGGTGGGAGTCTTAACATAAGCCTCACAACCCCAGACCCTTAAGTATGATAGGGATGGAACTCTTCCATGCCATATCTCAAAAGGTGTCCTTTCCACCTTTTTGGTTGGGGCCATATTTAAAATACAGGTCGCGGAGAGCAAAGCGAAACCCCAAAATGATAGAGGTAATGTGCTTCTAGCCATCATAGATCGGACCATATCCAATAAGGTTCGATTCCTCCTCTCAGACACACCATTATGTTGTGGTGTTCCAGGTGGAGTGAGTTGTGAGACAATCCCACAACTCCTAAGATGATCTTGAAAGGCATCATTTAGGTATTCACCTCCTCTATCGGTGCGGAGAACTTTAATCGACTTGTTGAGTTGATTTTGTACTTCATTTTGAAAGATCTTGAACATTTCAAAACCTTCATCTTTGTGTTTTAACAGGTACACATACCCATAGCGACTATAATCGTCGGTAAAGGTAATGAAGTATCTTTCACCATTTCTAGTCATTGGCTTAAAAGGACCACATACATCCGAATGTATGATTCCTAATAAATCTTTTGCCCTTTGGTTAGTTCCACTAAAGGGTGCCTTAGTCATTTTACCTTGTAAACAAGATTCACACACATCAAATGAATCACATTCACTTGTTTTTAAAAGACCATTCTTTTGTAGTGTTTGAATTCTTTTCTTGTTTATATGACCAAGACGACAATGCCAAAGATAGGTATCACTCAGATCCAACTTGAGTTTCTTGTGCTAGTTTGGTCCAATGAACTATTAAAGTACTTTCATGAACCAATTCATAAATACCATTAATAGGAATAGCTTTAAAGTAGAACATATCATTAAAAGAAACATGAATATCTTTTTCAACAAATGATAATACATATCCAAATTGTTTTAACAGGGCTACAGAGATAATATTCCTAGTCAAACTAGGAGCATACAAAACATTGTTCAAAATTACTTCCAAACCATTTGGAAGTTTCAAGATGTAGTCACCATGGGCTTCAACTTGAGCTTTAGCCCCATTGCCCATGTAGAGGCTAACATCCCCTTTCTTGAAGTCACTACTTCTTCTGAAACCCTGCAACAAATTGCAAATGTGAGTTCCACATCCGGTATCTAATACCCATGTGTTAGAGGATATCATGTTTAAATCAATATGGATCATGTATATTGTACCTGAGGTTTGCCCAGCATCCCTCTTTGCTTTCAACTCTTGGAGATAGACGGGACAATTTCTTGCCCAATGTCCAATCTCCCCACACTTGAAGCATGGGTCATTAGTAGCAACCTTTTGCTTCTTCTCCTGTGGTTTGGGTGGCACCCTTACCACCCCTTTCCCTTTTCCCCATACGGGTCCCTTGCCCTTGGCAACCTTTGCCTTGGGTGTGGGATGAGGCCTTTTCTTGTTCCCACCTTCATTGATGGTGAGAACGGGTAAAACCCTTTTACCCATGGCCGCCTCGGCCGTTTTGAGCATTGAGTGAAGCTTGCCAATGCTTTTGTCCCAAGCATTCATGTTGTAATTCAACATGAATGTCTCGAACTTCTTGGTAAGGCCATTGAGGATCAAATCTGTGGCCAATTCCTTCGAGATGCGACAATTAAGCCTTTCGAGGCAGTCAATGTGGCTTTTCATCTTAAGAACATAAGATGAAACCAATTGGTTGTCGTCCATACGACATGCATGGAGTGCTCGAACCGTTTCGAAGCGCTCAACCCTCGCTTGCTGTTGGAACGTTTCCTTCAGCTGGGTTATCATGTCATAAGCTCCGTGATGTTCATACTCCTTTTGGAGATCCGGAGTCATGCTCGCCAGCATGAGACAAGACACTTGGACGGAGTCCTTAGTGTACTTAAGCCAATTGTTATAGGCCTCCTCATCATCCTCAGTAGGTTGATCGGGGATAGGGTCGTCTAAAATATATGATCGTCTTTCATGCTTGAGAACGATTCTCAAGTTTCGATACCAATCAATGAAATTATTATGATTTAGACGTTCCTTTTGGATAATCGCTCGCAATGATTGGCGAACGCGGATGAATTATCATGATTATCATTATTGGTGGCCATCTACAAAATATAACAAAGATCTATTTTAGTATTTTCGATATTGTTATTTTAAATAATTAATACCTTTTAAGGTCATTTTTATATTAAAATCTAGAACCCAACATTACATTTAAATTGTGGTTAGGTGACCTTTATCTCATGATTTAAATTAATAAGGTGGTCAACGATTGACGGTTGCAACCATTTGCAACTTCTAGAGGTATGGGATCGACTTTAAACATCATATGTAAAGTCGGCATGTTAATCCCATCAACACCATTTGGAAACCATATTGTAGGTGATCCATTTAACATGTTTTGCAAATCAAGTTACCCTACTTGCACGCACATGTGAGTTTACCAACATAAGTGGTTAGGTGACCTTTATCCCACAAATGTGGTATCCCCACCTTAAGTCACAAGTTCCCTCTAAATGGTTAGGTGATCTTTATCCCACTAAGAGTTTCCAAATGACTCAAGTGTTGTGCAAAAGGACGATGTTAAACTTGTTGGAAATATTGTTTGAAAATATTTAGAGATTTCATAACTCTAGTTTAGAAACTCTATGTACTTATACTTGCATGCTTTCAAATACAAGATACCCTATAGTTCTTTGATTAAAACCCATTTTAATCTTTAAATCATTAAATCATTTTCATAACTTGTTATTACCTTTTAATGATTAAGAACCAATTAATAAAATTTTTAAGTTCATAGAAAGGTTTGTTAAAGCAAATATCACATATATGCTATCAACCACAATAATATAAACAAAACAACATAGCAAATGTGCATAACCATAGCATCTAAAGTGGTCCACACTTGTTTGCCATCACAAGTGTGGTCCAAAGGCATTACTAGGGTCACAAACAAAACACATAGAAAGCTTCCAAAAGCCTCCCACTTGAAACCGCATCCAAAATGCTCCATGTTCCTCCTTTGTGCTTCCAATCCATACATCTTCACATTACAAGATATAGAGTCCTAATACAAGATATCTAGTAAAATGAAAATGCACCTAATCTATTTATTACAACCCAATAATAAATAAAATACATTTTAAACAAAGCACAAATGAATAAATATATACAACCCCATTGAATAAACAAATATAAAGGACAAGAACAAGCAAGCAATCCACATAACCGGCTCTTGATGCATTGTAGGGTATGTTGAAAGATAAAACCGATTTTTAACCTCTTAATCTTTCAGAAAATGCAGCGGATATATATATATATATATATATATATATATATAATATATATATATATATATATTATATATATATATATATATTAAAACATGATTATGAATCTGAAATTTCATGTTTTATGGTGACATATATATGAAAGAAACAAACCCAAAACAAAAGGATCATATATGTGAATAAACAAGCTATGAACAATATGTAAGTGTACATAAAATCACAGCTACATAAAGCTGTGATTAACTACCTTTCTCCAGCCAAAATGTCGACCAAGGATGAATGATAAGATGCTAAAGTTTCGGCCAAGGCTCCAAGGAAGGACCCCTCAAGCTAGTATGCCCCAAGCTTGATAGCACAACACTTTCTTGTTAGGGAGAAACACCACCAAAAACCCGAAATTCCCTTTCTTTTCTGCTGCTATTCGAGAGCTATAGAGAGAGAGAGTGTGTGTGTTCTTGTTTTGGGTTTTTACATGTGTTATAGGAGGTGAACATTGAGTGTAAGACTAGTTTTATTGTATGTGTGTTTTCTAGGGTGAAAAGGGCCAATCCCCTTGCTTTGGGCGGCCGGAAAAAAATGTTCAAAAGAGGATTTCCCTCTTAAACAAACACACACACAATGTACTAAACAAGTCACTAAATTATTTATACAATTAACCATTTAATTGTATAAGTTATACACCCTTTTATTATTTGATGTTATCTAACCTACTTAGATAACATTACAAATAATATTCTTGAACAAAATATCCTAATAAGTTGTTCCATCTTATATGCAATTTATTTAGAAAACCTATTTTCTAAATTTGGTGTGTTTATTTAATTGCATGATCATATCGTCAATTAAATAATTTTTTGTGTTTGCAAAGCTTGTTATTGGGTATAACCCGACTTGGATCATAACGTACTAACTGCATCAATATTCTACGTGTCTTGGGCATATAGAATCCTGCAGTGCAAAAACTTAATCATAGTCTATCCATTCTTCTTGTGTGTAACCTTGTGCAATCAACCTGGCTTTGTTTCTCACAATTATACCTCTGTCATCTAGTTTATTTTTGAAGAGCCATCTTGTTTCAATTAGATGTTGGCCTTTAGGTAAATCAACTAGATTCTAGACTTTCTGCTTTATGAATTGTTGAAGCTCTTCTTGCATAGCTGTAATCCAGCTATTGTCCTTTAGAGCAGCTGTGACGTTTGGAGGAACTACTTGTGAAAGAAAATAAGTGAAAAAACAGATGTTTGTAGCTCCACATTGTCTTTTTGTTATTATTTTATCAAGATCACTAATAATGTTGTTTATTGGATGAGTCTTATGAATTCTTGTTGTTGGAGTAGATTCAACTGGAATAGATGATTCCAAGTTACTCATATTCATTGATACATATGGATCCAATCTAGCTGATGAATTTAGGAAGTAATCAAAGTGTTCCTCATGTTTATCATTGGGTATGGAGTGATCATCCTGAGTTTGAACATAGGTGCATCATAAATATCTTCCGCGGGACCTTCTCCGGAAGCAATTTATTCTTCCATAGGAGTTACAAGAACTTCTACGGATGGTATATGAGAACTTGCTAAATCATCTCCAATGTTTGTTGTATCTTCTTGAGAGCATGGAAAAGTTTTTGAGACATTATTCATATCTCCGGATGTAGGACAGGCATTTGCGGATGCAGAGGTACCATCTACTGATGAAGTGTTTTCATCTAAGGATGTAGATCCATTATGCTGGACTTGTGCAACATGATTGTTATTATTTGTTGTTCCTTGTTCCATTATGCTGGACTTGTGCAACATCAAATGATACATTAGGAGTTTCTTTCACAAAGTTATCTTGTGGAATGTAGATTCTATAAGATTTAGATGTTAAAGAAATATCCAACGGAGAAACCATCATAGCTTTTTCTAAAAAAATTTCTAGTTGTTCTTTTGTGTTTAAAACAAATACATGTCACCCAAATGCTCTAAGATATCCTATGTAAGGTCTTCTTTTAAATAGAAGCTCATAAGGTGTTTTATTATATTCTTTTACAATCAATGTTCTATTTTGAACATTGCATGTTGTATTCACTACTTCAGCCCAAAAGGTGATTAGCAAATATGAAACAACTAGCATTGTTCTTGCTACTTCAATAAGTGTTATGTTTCTTCTTTCAACAACTCTATTATGTTGTGGAGTTCTTGGTGTACTAAATTGCCTTGCAATACATTTATTCCTGCAAAAGGAATCTAAGACAGTATTAACAAATTCAATCCCATTGTCTCTCCTGAAAATTTTAACTTTTAAATCAAGTTGATTCTCAATCTTGATGATAAAGTCCACTAATGTTTCTGATGTTTCACTCTTTTGTTTTAAGAATAAGACCTATGTGAATCTAGTGAAATCATCCACTATCACTAAATAATATTGCCTTTTTTCCAATGCTCATGACATTGGTTGGACCAAACAGATCCATGTGAAGCAATTTAAGTGGTGTAGTGTTTGTATTGATAATTTTGGATTAATGAGACACTCTTTGTTGTTTTCATTTATAACATGAAGGACAATAGTTTGAACAATGAAACTCTTTCTTTGGCAATCAAATGACTAGGTCATTTTCACTAATTTGTTCATGTTTTTCATGTTAGAATGAACAAGTCTTCTATGCCACACTTGAGATTCATCTTCTGATGAGTTAAATAGAAGGCAAGTTTCTTGTCTTGTGAGTGAAGTGTTCTTCATATCCAAAACATATGTGTTTCCTTTTCTTGATGATTTAAGAAGGATCCAATCTTCTGGAACTGAAAAACCTGTCTTAAGAATGTAACAATTAGTGTTATCAAATAATGTGGAATAATTTTGATCATAGATTTGAGACAGGCTTAGTAAATTATATTGTAAATTTTCACAATAGTTTACTTTCTCAAATTTGAGCACACCATTAGTTACCATTCCTTCACCAATTATTTTGCCTCCCTTCTTATCCCCACCAAAGGCCACATATGAGGCATTTTTATGCTTGGAGTCATGGAGAAGTGAATAGTTTCCTGTCATATGCCTGGAACAACCACTATCAACATACCACTTATTGTCAGATCTCCAAGATTGTTCCTGCACACAAAAAGAAATCAATTAGAATTCACAACCCAAGCTTTAATGATCTTGGGTTTGCCAGTAGTGTCAAAAATTGTTACTCCTTCATGAATAAGTCTTGAAGTTTCAATATTAATTTTAGTTTTAATTGAGTCATTCTGAGTTGCTTCAGGCGAGGATGATTCTGTTGAAGGTGAGGATGATTCTGTTGATGGTGAGATTGTTGAACTAGGTCTTGGTTTCTCAATCTCTTCTTCATTCACCTTATTTTGTTGGTTTGATGCTTTGGTTTTGATAATGAATCTTGGTTGTTGAAAATTTTATTATCTTTTTGATTTTGAATGAGGTACATGAGTTTCCTTTTCAAAATTATCAAAGAAAGCATCATCAGCATTTATTTCTTTTTCAGTCAAATCCATCCTTTGTGAGGTGTTTTTAATTGTTGAAATGCTATTATTTTCTTCAAAGGTTGAACATCAGTGGATGTTTTCTTCTTTGGTTTTGGCTTTTGTTTTTGTTGCTACTTCTTAGTTTTTGAATCTTGTTCACAATCAGTAGATTGAGTCTCTGATTAGCTTTATCAGATTATTTCTTCTTTGTGCTCTTTGTCTGGTTCTTTGTGTTGAAATAACATTTCTGAGTTGAATGGTTATTTTTGTTACAAATAGCACAATATGTGCTGACAGTCAGATGTCATGTGATTGTTCATATTGCAAATAGAGCAATAACTACTAAAGTAATAATCTTCAGTATTGTGGTTTTTCATATCACACCATTTGCAATAGATTTCCTCTGATTCTTTGTCAAAACAATTATTTCTTCTTCTTTGTCAACTTTTGAGGCTTTGCATCCTTCTCAAATTTTGCAATTAATTTATCCTTTTTCGGCTTTTGAGGATTTGATTTGTTTGCTGCTGATTTTGCCTTCCACAGATCATCTACTGAATCAGTAGATTTGGTTTTCTGCAAATCTCCTACTGAAGAAGGTTTCTTATGTTGTTTAAGATCTGCTGATTGTTTCTTCTTTCCTTTTGTACGAAAGATGTGTGTACTTCTTTAGTAGATGCACACTTTTCAATTTCTTCCTTTGAAGGTTTTTGTTGCTGATGAAGTTCTTGCAGACCTTCATTTAGCTGAGCAATTCTCTTGAAAATAGTATTCAACATATTTCTTTGTCTTGGAGGATATGGTAACTTTTTTTCTTCAAGAACTTTGGGAATGATTGTTTCAAAAGCAACATTCTTACCAATGACCAATTGATCATCATCATGCTCGTTAGAATCATCCAAGTCATCATACTCATCAAAGTCTAATTCTGAGTCATTTTGTTTATTATTTTCTAATTCAGAAGATTCAGTTTCATTCACCTTAGTTTCATTATGATTAACTTGTTGATTAGAGTTTGTTTCAAACTTAGTGCTTGACACAAAATGATTTGATAAGTTATTGTTTGTTGATTAGAATTTGTTTCAAACTTAGTGCTTGACACAAAATGATTTGATAAGTTATTTGTCATTGATTCAGGTAAAGGTGAGTAATTATTGTTTATAGAAGGTACAACAGCATTATATCCCAACCCATAAATCTTCTTTGATTCAATATGAGAATTTAATAATTTCTCATATTGTTGAGATGAAAGTTGAAACTTCTAAAGTTTCACTTAAATTGATGCATGATCAACCATGGATTTAGTTAAGGAAGTGGTCAGATGCTCAACTTGTGCTTTTAAACTGTAATTTTCTGAAACAAGTTTATGTAAATCCTTTTGTAAAGAGTTGATTTTGATTTGATATAATTTATGTTCTCTTACATGAGATTCATTCAAAATCATTGTTTCTTTAACTTTATCAGTTAGTTGTTGAGCATGGACTCTATATCTTTCAACTTCCTCAACACATATTGATGAACATAACCTATCTCTTACCTCTCTAGCCATGGATGGAACTTTGTTTTCCATGTGAGCCATTAATCTTGATTTTCATCCAAGACTTCCTTCTCATACATACTCCAGTCACACGTTCCATCTTTAAGTAGAGTTACTTGTTCCTGCTGATGTATTTGTGACTGGTGGGGATGAGTTGGTCAGTTGTGATTGTCTAAAAGATTCTTAAGATGATGATGATTGGTGAGACTGATGTTGTTAATGTTGTGTCAAGTCAGGATTTAATTGTTGATTACATTCTCTAGAGAAATGTCCGTAGTGATTGCATTTGAAACATCTTACCTTTGACTTATCCACACTAATCTTTGATGATTTACTTGTTGCAGCCAAATTTTTATTTTTCCTATGATGTTGTTTGGCTCTATAAGCTATCACTACCGTTTGCCATTGTATATCCATCTCCCTTACTACATCTGGATGTAGTTCTTCCAAGTCTTGCTGGCAAATGTTAGCAGATGTTAAGGTGCTTCCCAGGTAAGCTTGAAAACTTGAACTGAAAGCTGCAAAGGTTGCTTTTTGTTCTTCAGAGTCCTGAATGATAGTGGTGGGCTTTGTTTGGTTATTATTTGATGAAGATTTTGCTGATGATGTAGATTTATCTCTTCTATCATCAGTTCTTCCTTTTTTATTTTCTTGACTTACTTTGAGAAGATTTCTTTGAAGGCTTGATGCATAGAAACTTACTTCCTCTTCATCTTCACTCAAAATAGAAGAGTTATCATTATCATTGTTGGAAATGAAGGCACTTCTAGCACTTTTTGTTTCTTTATAGTGACAGGGTGAGGCATGTGTTCCCGCACTCTTGTTTCTAGATTTTTCATTCATTTCAAGAGCCTCAACTTTAGCTACCAATGTTTCTAAACTAGTTGATTTGAGGTCAATGGTATTCTTGAACATGGACACAGTTTGCTTCCAACTTTCAAGCGAAGTATAGAGCATCTTTTTGTTTAATTCCTCATTTATATATTTCAACTCCAAGATATTAATTTCTGTTACCAGTTGCATAAATCTATGGAGTTATTGAGTAATTGATTCATCCTCAATGATGAAAGGTTTCATATTGTGAATGTAAGGTGTCCTTCTTATGCTTCTGATTTCATCACTCCCTTCACAAAGTGTATGAAGTATCTTCCACAAGGAATTTGCTATTTTATAATTCTCATACCTAATTAATATTTCTTCAGGTAAAGCCATACTAAGCAAGTTGTATGCTTTAATATCAACTTTGACCTTCTTAATATCATCAGGTGACAGATCCTTTGTAGTTATGGGTTGATCATTATAATCTGGTCCAAGAATGGTAGAATATACAGACCTTCAGTTATTGACACCCATAAGTCAGAATCTATATAATTCACATGATTCCTGAACTTGATTTTCCATGATTTAAAATCTGCTTTTGTTTCCAACTTTGGAGGTTGGTATGACGATCCACCAAAGTTACTCATGTTTAGTTAAAGTCTAAGATTTTAAGTAGTATAGAGTATCTTTTAGGTAATGAACTAATTAGTGACAAAACTTAATCAAAAAAAATCAAGCAATTGTGGTCACAAATCAGTCAATCCTTTTAATGATAATTAATTATAAAATCAAGGATTTTGTTAATGCATATGTTAAAATAAACTTGAACAGTTGATGAATGTTAATCAATAACCCAGATCTACTATTCAACTGATTTGAATATTGATCTAAGTTAATCAAGCAATGAAACAGTACTTTTTGAAAGACAATTCACTATATTAATTGATTCACACAAAAACAATTTACTTGAAAACAATAGATCTAATTAGCAAAAACTGACAAATCTAGTTAAACAAGCAAACAATTAAACACTCATTAACACTGATAGATCAATCGATCTAAATCAATGAGCACTTGGCTCTGATACCACCTGTGAATCTAAGGATCGCAATCAGGAATTATCAGTGTTAAAGGAAATCAAGTTAATGTTTGCGGAATCAACATTAACCTTGTTTAATTGTTTAATGAATAATGATTATGACGAACACAATGATATAAACATAATTAATAAGCAAACATGATTTGATTCAAACGTATTTCATTAAAATTGATTAATGATTATATATGAATAAATAATGAATGACAAAAACAATAAATGCTTTGAATGTGTTAATGTTGATATGATTGTTTCTAGGGTTTATGTTTGTGTGAATTGATGTGATGTTAGGGTTTGCCGTTTTGTTGCTCGTGTGTTTGTGTTCTTCCCTTGATATGAAACCTAGGATCCTTATTTATAGGCATGTGTGTTTCGGTTAAAGAAACACCGGATCTCTTGGGATTTGCACAAATGTCTTGTTGATGTGTTGACTTGTTGACTTGTAACATTTGTATTATTTAAATACAAGTGTTTGGACTTCGCAGCTTAATAGGGTCTTCCGAAGGTACTTTGTCTTCCGAAGGAGTCTGCTCATCCGCATAAGTCTTCATTTGAACTCTTTGATTGACTTCAATTTAACTCTAGAGTTGATTGTTCATCCGTAGAGGATCTTCGGATGTATGTTACTTGTAAGAAACATATCTATGGAAGAACAAAATGTTCATCCATAGATGTTTCTTACACTAGGTCAATTCCAGTAATTCAACAATTATAATGTTTGTACCTGTAATCATATACAAATCAACAAACATATGGATTAACCTATATACATAATGCATACATCAAAATAATGAATTATAATCATTCATTACAAGTTTTATTAAATTTCTAAGCCTATACAAAATGATCTAGATCTATTGTTCCTAGATCTAACAAACCAGATAATCTATGTATCGTAATTGATAGCTTTAGTACTATGTTGTTTCCAAAAGGTGAAACACAACAGCCGTCAACACTAACAATCTTGTTCTGAGTAGTAATCGATCAATAAATCACGGAGTCCACTACTGATCGGTGCTGATCAATAGACATTCAGCATCTGCAATTTAGCAGTTGCTCTACACATGTTGATTATTAGACACTCAGCATATGCACTTTAGAATTGGATTCTGTACTTGACTTGATTCGGCAGTTGGCAGCCAGTGTTGAAACCATGAGTTTTTTTGTATTCTCTTCCTTCATGATTCAACAACTTGATTTGGGATATATCATTGCAGCACTATTTCAATTTATTGTAACTCGTTACTCGAGCATGTCCTTACTTGTGGGGTTGGCCACAAGCACGTCATTGCCACATCGATGACATGGCACCAACCACGATGGTTAGTAGAGATCACAGTGTCTCATTCAGTACTTGCGGGTACATTAGCCACATTATGTTGAGGAGTCGTGTGGATTGGTACTAGGATATATGCATATGACTATGGTTGATGGTTGTTTTGTGTGCCCACACCCCATTTCACGTTCGATACATAAGGTTTGTACCTGTATGTGCATGTCTGTTATGATATAGTTATTAGACTTTATGGGTACATCCATATGATACGATTTATTTTATTGACTTGCCTTATTTCACATCGTATCATTTTATGTTACTTTATATCTTTATATTATTACAGTTATTATGATTGTTTTTAAGCCTTTATCTGTATATTCACAACAGGTTCAAAGGTTATTCCGGGCCGGCTGTGAAAAGAGATAAATAAGCTCTGTTACTTTTGGACAGAAATAGTAGTCATTTTTATAACTTACAAAAGTCATTTACATTTCGCTTATTAAATAATATGTAATGAATACTTTAACCTAGGGCTCTTAAAGTTGTTTTAGTGACATACTCCTAAGGTTTCAATTATGAAATAAGGTCTTGTGTTTTGATTACTATGATAATGACACCTTAGCAATAATCGGTTGGGTGTTACATGTTTACTCTTAATTTTTTTAAGTCATTAAATTATCAAGATAACCATTCTTGTAAGCTTTAGAACATTTACAGTAGGTGGCCCATTTTGTTTTGAGTGTGTGTCTTACATTATGGGATGATTGTAAGTGATTATAAGTGAAGAAGAAAGAAAACTTATACGAATTATACTATGATTCCCCAATAAATGTTCTAATATTTTTAAAAATAGTTATAAGTAAAAAATAAAAAAATAAAATAATAAAAGTATAAAAAATTACTACTTAATTAGAAAATATATTAACAAAATAGTACTTTTAATGTAAAAAAAATATATTAACAAAATAGTATTTTTAACGTAAATTTGAGGATGTTGACACTGATATGAAGGTAGTGTGAAATTTAGGGCTGCTCAAATAGCTCGGCGCTCGAAACTCGCTAGAACTCGTTCGAAAAAAGCTCGGATTTTTGCTCGTTCGAATTTTGGCTCGGTTGTAAATGAACCGAGCGGCTCGGTTCGGTTGGAAAACGAACCTAGCACGAGCAAAGGTACGCTTGCTCGTCGCTCGCTCGGTTTCGCTCGAATTATTTTTTAGTTTAGTTTTTATATATTATATATTTGTTAATTTATTTAGTCATCTACAACTTACTACTATTTTAATTAATAAGTCAAAAGATCAACTACCCTAAATGTAAAGCTTTAATTATCTAATCAAATCATCACTTCATATTTTAAAATACTTTCACCATTCCACCCATAACCACTTTCCAGTAGTCCCCATATCCCCTACCTCCTTACCGACTGTCGAGGCGCTGACCTCCGGCACTCGGACATGTATCTCCCGACCTCTAGCACTCTGACATGCGACCACAACCTTCGGCAATCCAACCTGCAATAGTCTGATCGCGCATCCCACCTTCGACAATCCACCTCCGAAGTTTAAAGTCTGACCTTGTTCGAAGCTCGACATTGTTCAGTTGTTTCTACTCGCGATATCTTGAGCTTGGATTTTTTTAATAATTTGGTTCTTAAAGAATATTTACACAAGTATTGGTGAAGATACAACGGCTAGAACTTGAAAGTTGAAACTTTTGAATGATTATTAGTTTTGCTTTAAATTATAAATGAAACCAAACAAAACCAAGCAAAACCGAGCAAAACTGAGCGCTCGGTTTAAAATCAAACCGAGTTCGAGCATGAAGTTTGCGCTCGAATTGTAAATTCAAACCGAACCAAGCCGCTTGGTTTAAAACCGAACCGAGTTCGAGGGAAGCTACGTTTGGTTCGATTCGATTCGTGAACAACCTAGTGTGAATGCTATTACAAGCTGTGATTTCTTTTTGGCGTTATTTAAACTTCTGTGTTTAAAATATAAGTTTTAAAAGTTTTGGAGATGAACGGTTTTACATTGTCCAGAATCTCCATTCAATAAACATAACGATGATGGACGCGTCGTCGTCTTCCCCAAAACCACCTTTAAAATCTTCTGAAATTACTGAAACCCTAACAAAAATCCTCTCAGAAAAGACCACTTCCACTTCTATCAGTTGTTCAATTTCGGAATTCATCCCACATTTGACCCCAGGAATCATCTACTCAATCATCTCATCCAAAACCCTAAAATCAAACCCTCGAACACTCGTAAATTTCTTCAAAATCTCCCAAGTTCACACTACCAACTTCTCGAATGGCTCTCCGGCGACTCTCCCTTCTTTCTTCACAGTACTTCAAACACTATTTGCCCACAACAAATGGTCCGATGCGAAAGCTCTTCTTGTCAGTTTCATCGGCGCCGATACGCGCCACAGTCTCCTCCGTAGCATCCTCCACCCTACCCGTGACATCCCTCGTCATTCCAAGGCTCTTTACGACACTGCAATAGGTGCTTATGTTCAAATGGGGTTCCCTAATTTGGCCTTGATTGTGTTTAGAAGGATGAAAAGACTCAGGATTCGCCCTAAGCTGATTACCTGCAATACATTGCTCAGTTCTCTGGTAAAACACTCATCATCCCATTCAATTTTGTATTCTAAAGAAGTAATCGATGATGCTATCAAACTTGGAGTCGCCCCAAATGTAAATATGTTTAATATCATGATCAATGGGTACTGTTTAGAGAATAAGTTTGCTGAAGCTAAAGATTTGATAAGTAAAATGAGGGAATTTGACTGCCTCCCTGATAATGTAACCTACAATACTCTGTTAAATGCCTTGTGTAAGAAGGGAAGATTAAATGAAGTTAGGGGATTATTGTTAGATATGAGGAATGAAGGGTTGTTTCCTAATCGACACACGTATAATACTTTAATACATGGCTACTGTTTGAGAAAAGGATGTTTGACTGAAGCTACGCATATTCTTGATCTAATGACTCAAAATAACTTCTTGCCTGATTTATGGACTTACAACACATTGATTAGTGGACTTTGTGACGAGGGACGTGTTGAAGAAGCTATTAGAGTTACTAATGAGATGGAGAAGTTAAAGTTGTTGCCTGATGTAATTACTTACAATACATTGATTGATGGTTGTTTTAGGTCAGGAAACAGTTTTGAGGCAATCAAGTTTCTTGATTTAATGAGCGAAAGAGGAATAGATAGAAATGAGGTTACTTATAATATATTTATTAAGTGGTATTCTAAAGAAGGCGATATGGATAAAGCTAGTGAAACCCTAGAGCATATGGAATCTAGTGGATTTTTCCCTGATAGTGTGACTTATAATACTTTGATCAATGGTTATTCCAAAATGGGTAAATTTACTGAAGTGTTAAAGATTATGAACAAAATGATCGGGAGAAGTATAAAGATGGATAAGTTTACTCTTAACACTGTTCTTCACGCCTTGTGTTTAGAGAAGAAGCTAGATGAAGCATACGAATTACTTCAAGATTGTAAAAACAGAGGTTATATAGTTGATGAAGTAAGCTATGGAACTTTAATGGTCGGGAATTTTAAAAATGGAAATGTTGACAAGGCACTAAAACTCTGGGATGAATGAAAGAAAATTTTTTTTTTCCTAGTATTATTACTTATAACTCGATTATTGGAGGGCTATGCAAATCAGGAAACACTGATCAAGCAATTATAAAGTTGAATGAACTTCTTGAAAATGGATTGTCGCCTGATGAAACGACATATAATACAATTATTCTCGGCTATTGTTGGGAGGGAAATGTTGAAAAAGCCTTCCAGTTTCATAACAACATGGTTAAGAACAACTTTATACCTGATATTTATACTTGTAATATTCTTCTCCACGGGCTTTGTAGTAAAGGGTTGGTGGAGAAAGCTTTTACTCTGTTCAACACATGGACTTCAAACGGGAAAAACATTGATGCAGTAACCTACAACACATTGGTATCATGTTTGTGTAAAGTGGGAAGATTTGAAGATGCAATGGATCTTGTTACTGAAATGAAGAAAAAGAATTTAGGGCCTGATAAGTATACATATAATGCTGTTCTTTGTACTCTTACGGATTGTGGAAAACATCAGGAGGCACAGAATTTGATGTCAAAGATGATCGAGTGGGGGAATATATTTGATGATGCCAGTTCTTGTGGGGTTAAAGAGGAATTAGATACAAGTTGCGGGGCTTATTCAGAAACCATTGATAAGCTTTGCAATGAAGGTAAATTTTGGGATGCGATGCGTGTTTTCGGCGATTATCAGAGACGGGTATGGCTGTGAAAAAGTCAACTTGTATTAGTTTGATGTGTGCAGTTGTTAAGAGAGAAATAAGGAGGTCGAACGTAGTTTGACTGCAAAAAGTCAAAGAAGGTCTAGCCACATAAATGTATTTATGCTGTGTTTGATTATAATTTTAGCAGCAGGTAGTTAATATGAGTTGCAAAAGGTGGAGAAACTTTGTATTCATGTATTTACGAGTTTGTTCATTTTGCGTATGTTTAATCTTTGGGAGATCAAACGTACTAAAGTAATAAATTAGAAACACTTTTTCACTGATCAAATAAAACTCATACAAATCAACGACAAGCTCCAAGTAAGAATCAAAACTATAATTTGACACTAAAGATAACTCCTATATACAAGGAGTAAAATACCAGCTAGAAAAAGTAAATGAATAAACTAAAACTCTTAACACATTTGTACTCGTAATAATCTCAAGTTAATCACGAATTACCAAGCCCATGAATTCATACTAATAATTATTTTTATTTTTTGACACATGATGTTATCATAACCACTCTATTATTTTAAAAAATCAAATAACTAATTTATAATTTTTTCTTTTTTTCTCTCTATATTTTAAATCAAACTCCTTTAATCAATAATGGCCATAAATCATTCTATATATTTAATAAAAATTAAGTATATCGGTTAAAAATAACACATTTTTAAAAACAATTTTTTTTAAACTTTGATTTATCTAAAACAATGAAACTTCTTTAGTTTATTAATTTATTTTAAAATCATTCTTTTTAGAATGTAAAAGTTGTATAGAAAACATCATTTACTAAACAAACCTAGATTTCTTAAACAACGAAATGTTAACAAAAAATAATATTTTTTTCAAAGCAATTAATTTTAAAACGAAAGATTTAGAATAATAGAAATGTTTTATCAACTAATCAAAAATATTACTTATAGATAATTTTAATCATATATTATATTAAAATAACGCTTTACAATTTCTAACTGTTTATTAACAAATATTTAGTATTTTTCTTATTCAAACCGTGTTATACACAGGATTATAACCTATTTATCAATATTTGTCCAATAATTAGCCTCGTAATATTGATTTGGACACTCTAAACCCTTACAAAAATGTCGGCTAACACTATGTTTTTCTCTTACTTTTTGCAGGATCAATATGGTCACTTAACACTATGTTTTTCTCTCAAACTCACTTAGAACAACACTCGGATAAAGATATAGTTAGTAAGAGTTGATCACAATATAGCAAGTAAAAAGGAACACAAGAAGTAATTTTCAAGTTACTTTTATATATTGTTTCTCAACTCAAAAATACAAAACTCTTACAAGCAGTGTGGAATGAGTTACAATGAGAACCTATATATAAGACTACCTACAGTCGAATATACTTTGATACCAGCTAGGATCCTATAACTAAAGCCTACAAGACTATAGTTTAAGGTATCTCAGATAAAGTCTTATCTGATATTAGGTAGTCAGGACATGTCCCTAACTTACCATTTGTCACCAACTAAAGTTGGTAATATGTACTATCATAGAAAGATAAAGAGTGGAATAAAGTATGGTCAACTGCATGACTCTTTGAGAAAACGACATACAGTATCAGAGGTCTGCAGCGGAGTGTCAAAGACCATACTTGTGTCCATTGGTTCATAGCAGTGTCTTCCGAAGGTTAAATGATTTCAGAAGAGTAAGTACTTCTGAAGCCACTTATACTTCGGAAGAGGCTGCTTCTTCCAAGGCTTGGAGACTTCTTCTTTTTCATCATACTTCGGAAGTAGTCTTCAGGTTCTTCTTCTAAGACTTAATCTTCGGAAGTGTGCTCTTGACTTCGGAAGTAGAGTTCTGTCTTCGGAAGTTGATCTTTCACTTTGTCTTCGGAAGAACTCTACAACCTTCGGAAGTCCTATGCTAAGCTTCGGAAGCCTTTGCATGTAGCACCAAAAATTATCTAAGTGATTTGGTATTGGTTGCACCAATCTTCTTCTTGATCTAACAAACTCCCCCTAGGCTGATGCTACCAAAACCTCACTTGTTTTTGTTTCTCAAAATTTTCAGCACCAAGGAGAGTAGATATTTGTCTGTTTCCTTGTTCTTCCCTGATGTGGTGCTGAGAAGTTTGTACAAATCCTTGGTGGATAGAAAGTCCAGTCTATCACCTTGCATGATACGTACCATCTATTGTTGCCCTCTGAAAAGAGTTAGTTGATGGGAACTATAATTATATTCCCATCTAACTATAGGTTCCAATTCAGGACCCTCTACCATCTGTAGAAAGGCAATGCCTTTAGTAGGAGGTCTTTCCTTGTCTTCCTGTCTTCTCAATCTCAACTCATCTTCAATCTTGGCCTTCCCAGTTAGCTCAGCTAGATGAAGACTGCTGAGATGATTTCTGATGAGTGCAACAACTTTAGAGTTGGAGGGGTTGGAGAATGACTTCTCTGCTAACTCAATAATGTCAAATCTGCTGGAGTGTAACAGAGAGGTTGCATTAAGTCTGTTGACTTCGCCATTCTCCCTTTCAACAACAAAGTTGTGAGAAGTTTCATCGAACCTCCACTTGATTATTTCTTTTCTAGGCACAAGAGACTGATTGGGAATCTTGTCCTCTTTCTTTATATCTAGTAGAGTCACCAGTTTCCTTCTAAGCTTATTCTCTTCATCATTCAGTGAATCTGAGTTGAGACCTAGAAGTCTAGCTGCCTGGTCCAATGTTCCTCTAGGTAAATCAAGAAATTGATCTCTTGTGAAGGAACAAGAGGATCCATCAACATATGTAATGTTGACAGAATCTTCATCACATGAGACTTTGCTAAAGTTGTGTAGTTGATGAGCTTGGTCTGGATTACCTTGAAATCCTCAAGAGAGAGATGTTGAGAAGGATGAGGGGATGGTTTGGATGGTTGTTGGGTAGGTTGAGGTTCAGAGGTTTTGGGAAGTGTTTTTGGTTGGAGGATGGGAAGTTTAGGTGGTTGGTGTGATGAAATGGATGTGGGCAAAGATGTGGGTTCAGGGGTGAAGGGTTCGGTTTTAATGGTGAAAGGTATGTGTGAGGGTTCAGCTTGTGGTTGGGTGGTTGCAGTGAAGGTCATCCCTGTAGAGATTAATGAAAAGGCTAATGCAACCTAAACATCCAATGTCTATCCTGCATGCTGCACAAGTGCATTGAAGAAGAATGCTTAGGAAGTTTTACACATGCAACAAAAATACTCTAAGTGTAAAATCTTCCGAAGACAAGACCAATATCTTTCGAAGCCAAATATGAAGTCTTCTGAAGCCTCAAAGACAAAGTCTTCCGAAGCTTCAACTCATGAAGACAGATTTCTTCCGAAGACTTTTAATACATGCTTTATCTGATGTACTTTTCCATAAAGCTGGACACCTTTCCGTTGCACCTTTGTAAGGTCACCAAGTTACTAGAGTTGGTGAAAAGGTTCATGCTTTTGGTAAGTGTACATTGAGGTCTTGAGTCTGTAACTTTCTACTTCATGTACTTTATCCTTTTTGTAATAGATAAGGATGTGAGCTATGGCATGTCATAGTCACAAGTCAAAAGCCATCTGCTTTTGACTCTACAATTGATTTTGTTTTGTGTCTAGTCAATTGTATCCAGCTAGCTTTCAAAGTATAGCTGGCTGTAGGATGTAGTATAAGTATCTCATGTTCTTGTATCTTTCATATATGCTTTGTGACACCTGTAATAGAACATAGAGAAAGCAATATACTGCCTTCTTGAAAACCATATACTTGTGTTCTTTGTGTTCTGTCTCTCATATTACTGTGTTCTTTAGTTAATCTCCTCTTTGTGTTGTTGTGTTGTAATTGACCCCTTCAACGGTCCTGCATTGGGTATCAGAGCTTTCAGGCTCCTGATATAAGATCTCACCATCTTAAGATCCCCCCCACACACAAATACTAAACTTTTCAAATGGAAACCATTTCCAAAACTGATATGGAAACTGGAACCATGAACAAGTCCCCACTAATCACTCTTGATGAGTTTGATACCTGGTGTTTGAGAATGGAAGGTTTCATCAGGTCTCTTGATTCAAGAATATGAGAGTCTATTGAGAATGGATCTTTCATACCCAACACCCTTTCTGCTACTGGTGCTGGTATGATCCCAAAAGATGTGGCTAACTACTCTGATGAAAATAGGAAGAGAGTAGAGATTGACGGAAAAGCCATGACAGCTCTTCAAACTGCCCTTCCAAACACTGTGTACAGAGGTTTCAAGAAGTGCAATACAGCCAAATAGCTATGGGATGCACTGAAACTGATGTATGAGGGTTCCTCTGAAGCCAAGGAGAACAAGAAGGATCTCCTAAAGCAGCAGTTTGAAAACTTCACCTTCAAAATAGGTGAAACCATGACTCAGTAGTACTTCAGGTTGTTGAGATTGTGGATAGCCTAGTGGATGGAGGAGTTTCTCTTAAGAATAGAGACATTGTAAGGAAGTTCATGTCCTCACTTCCTAGGCAATGGACACACTACTGTGTGGTGATCAAGAGAACTGAAAATCTCAAAACTCTTACTCTAACAGAGTTATATGGGATTCTCAGTGGCTACTAGATGGAGATGAACATGCAAGGTTCATCTGGCAACTCCAACAATCAAATGGGTTCAGCCCTACATGTGGTTGAAAAGGATAGCATAAAACCCAAACATCATCTCATATGCTACCCTGACAACTCACCAAAGGGTCCTTTCATCACCTTCCTAGAGACACCAAGAGAGAACTACACTCAAGGAAGCCCATTCCAAGAGACAAGCTCTTCTCAAGCGAAGTGTCTTCTGTTGAAAGCTGTGGCAACGCTCTTTTCACTCTTGAAGACCTGGATTGTATTCATCCAGATGATCTGGAATACATGGAAATAGTCCAGCAGATGGCTCTTCTCACTCACAGAGCCAAGAAGTTCTACAAGAGGGCTGGAACGAAGTTTCCAAGCAATGCAACCAGTGGAAAGTTTGGCTGGACAAAGGCAAAGTCAAGTGTTACAACTGTAACTTGATGGGCCACTTTACCAGAGAGTGTAAGGAACCTAGAGCAAATGGTGGCCAAACACAGTCCAGACCAAACTACACTAACAAAGCTCTCCAGAATGAGAAGTCAAAGCAACAGGCTGCTGTTGCTATTGAAGAAGGAGGCTTTGACTGGAGCTTTCAAGTGGAAGATGCTTCTCCTAACCAAGCATTGATGGCAGATCATGATGATGCCAAGGTATTGGAACATCTCTGTACTCCTGAATGCATTGCTAAAGTTAACAGATACAGGTCCTATAACTTGGAAGACCTTGAGTCCTTTAACATTTTAAAATCTGATTTTAGAAAGTCTGAAAAGGATTATAAACTAAAGATAGAGGACCTAGAGAAAACCATTTCAGTTCTAAAATATGAACACACAGATTTTTGGACTCAAATCAAAGATCTCATAACCAAGTTAACTGAGTGCCAGGCTGAGCTTGTGATCAACAAAGCTAGGGAAGAAAAGAGTGTTCTTGAAGAAGAGACCTTCAAGAACATGATATCCTCATCCCTGCACAACAAAGTGTGATATCAAGGCAAGGACTGGGATCCAATGAGATAGCTCCTCCACACACAATCTTGTCTGTAAGATCTCCTAGGTGTGGAACTTGTGAATATGAGCTTCCTCTCATAGATCCTATGAGTGAAGAGGATGAAGAAGAGATAATGAAGAATTCCTCTGAGAAGAGTGAAGAGGAGGATTCCAAGAAGGGTCACTATTCTTTTGAGGAGAAGAGAAGACTATGATGACCAAGTCCATGAGAAAGAACTTGATCAGAAAGAGCAAAAGAAAGGCAAGGAAGGCTCAAGAGATCAAGGTTACTTTTCACTGTAAGCAGAAACAAGTTTTCATCTCTGCAGGGTTTAAAGTGGTAGGGACTGAAGACATCAACCAAAACCTTCTGCAAAGAGTTCTGGTTCTTGTTCAACTAATCTCAGTAACAAGAAGAAGATTGATCTGCTGTTTACCACTGCTGTACAGCCTGGACCATCAAACTCCAAGCATAGTTCTCAGCCCAAGAGGACTGTCTCAGCATCTGCAAAGATGAAGGTGGAGAAGGGATGTGACCAAAGACAGTCTAGTTCTCAAGAAAAGGCTCTTGTGAAGAAGAAGATGAATTATATCATGTGTGACAGTACCACTCACATTGTTACGGATTCTCCATACAATCCTAAAGGTACTGTCCATATGACCAAAACAAAGACTTCAAAGGGTCTCAAGAAGATTCAAGCTTCAGAAGGAAAATCTGTTTCCCTCGAAAGCTCCAAATCTAAGAAGGAAAGTGGAAAATTACCTTCGGAAGAGAAGTTGGTCTCGGAGGAAAGGAGTTCTTCCGAAGCACTAAAGTCTGCTGCAGTGTCTGCAGAATCCAAAGGTGGTGTGGATGTCTAAGAAAGACCAAGTGACTAAGATTTCTCCATCAATAACAGCTCAAGATCCTCTTAGTACAACCATAGGATCTATTACTGTTGATTTACCTTCTGTAAATGAGCCCAAGACAAGCAAGGCTTGGGTTTCCATATGTAACTAATCATTTCTTTGTGCAGGGACAACTGAAGACAAACAAAAATGTTTGGATCATAGATAGTGGTGTTCCAGGCACATGACAGGAAATAGGTCACTACTCCAGAATTTTGAAAGGATTGATGGAGGACTAGTTGCTTTTGGAGGAGATGAAGGTGGTTACAATTCTGGAAGGGGCAAGGTCATAAATGGTAAGCTCAGCATTTGTCAAGGAGCTTGGATACAATCTTCTAAGTGTATCTCAATTTTGTGATCAGAGTCATAACATGCTCTTTACTGAGCATGAGTGCATTGTTCTTAAGCCTGGTGTGGTCATTCCTTATGAGCATATCCTGCTTAGAGCCCCCAGGAAAGGAAACATGTACAAGATGGACTTGCAAGAAACCTCTCCTTCTGGAGAAGTTTCATGCTTTCTGTCTAAAGCAAATAGTGATGAGTCTTTCTATGGCATAAAAGAATGTGACATGTAAACTTTAAGAACATGAATAAATTAATTAAGCATGATTTGGTAACTGGAATGCCAAAGAAAGAGTTTACAAGTTATGACCACTGTGTTGCATGCTTGAAAGGGAAGCATCATAAGGTTTCTCACAAGCCTAAGGAAAGAAACTCCATCACTACACCCCTACACTTGTTACATATGGATCTCTTTGGCCCTACCAGTGTAATGAGTTTAGGAAGGACCTCTTACTGTTTAGGGATCATAGATGACTTTACAAGATTCACTTGGGTCTTCTTCCTTAGAACTAAGGATGAGACTCCTGAGATTCTAAAGAACTTCATCTTAAAGATTGAAAATCAATCCGATCACAAGGTCAAAATCATAAGATGTGATCAAGGAACTGAATTTAAGAACCAAATCCTTGATACATTCTATGATGAAAAGGGTATTACAAGACAATTCAGTGCTCCCAGGACTCCTCAGCAGAATGGTGTTGCTGATAGAAGAAACAAGACACTGATTAAAGCTGCAAGAACCATGTTGTCTGACTCTAAGCTGCCCATCACCTTCTAGGCAGAGGCAGTCAACACTGCCTGCTATGTGCAGAACAGAGTTTTAGTAGTTAAGACTAATGGCAAGACTCCTTATGAACTTTGGCACAAGAGGAAACCTTTCATTGGTTTTCTCAGGTCATTTGGATGTCCTTGCACCATCTTGAATACCAAAGATCAAATTGCCAAATTTGCTGAGAAGTCAGATGATGGACACTTTATTGGATACTCTTCTCAAGCTAAAGCTTATAGAGTATACAATCTTAGAACTAGAATTGTTGATGAGTCAGCAAATGTGACTTTCAATGAACACACACCCTGTGTTGCTGGTTCTGGTCCGGATTGGTTATTTGATCTTGACTTAGTTACCAAATGTTTTAACAAATCTTGTGAGAATTTTTAAGGATGTGCAGAAAATTTAAATACAGGTGATCTTGATCCAAGATTTGAGCTAAGAAGACCTTCAAGTCATACACCTTCAGCTCCTGTTAGAACTACTTCTGCTAATGAGGTTTCTATTAGCACTACAATGACAAACTCAGCTGATACATCTGGGATGCCTTCAAATGCTAGCTCAGAGGCTCCACAACCAGATAAGAACACCTCAATCGTGGAAGACAACAATGGTGGTGGTGGCAGTGACCAAGAATTTCTTGATGCCACTAACCACACCATAGATGAGAACATCAATAATGTCACACACTGCTTGGATCAAATCTCTTTTGAAAAGTGTGCTGATGTGGTGGGAGAAACATCTATGCCAGATCTAAATTTCTCTAATTTAGATCTCTCTTAGCAACTTGCTATGATCCCTCAGCTTAGGATCCACAAGTCTCACCCCACCACCAACATCATTGGAGATATTGTCACAGGGGTAAGGACAAAATGACAAACCCATGAAGCAAATGTTTGTCTTCACTCTTGTTTCTTATCTCAGATAGAGCCAAAGAAAGTTGATGAGGCTCTAAAGGATGGAAGTTGGGTTGAAGCTATGCAACAAGAGCTGCTTCAATTCAAAAGGCAGAAAGTTTGGAACCTTTGTCCCCTTCCTTCTAGGAAGACTACCATTGGAACCAAATGGGTGTTTAGGAATAAGAAAGATAATAGCGGCATCATCATCAAGAACAAAGCTAGACTAGTTGTTCAAGGATACACACAAGAAGAACGGATTGGCTATACTGATGTCTTTGCTCCAGTGGCAAGATTAGAAGCTGTTAGGATATTCCTGGCATTTGTTGCATCCAAGAACTTCAAGGTTTTTCAGCTTGATGTGAAGTGTGCCTTTTTATATGGAGTGATAGATGAAGAGGTATATGTCAAATAGCCACCTGGTTTTGTAGATCCTAATCATCCTGATTATGTCTGCAAGTTTGACAAAGCTCTCTATGGGCTACATCAGACACCCAGGAAATGGTATGAGACACTGTCTGAGTATCTCTGTAAACATGGATACAGGAGAGGTACTATAGATGGAACTCTCTTCATCAAAAGACATGGAAATGACATATTGCTAGTCTAAGTGTATATGGATGACATCATCTTTGGTTCAACTAATCCAAAGCTCTGTAAAGACTTTGAGAAGCTGATGAAAGACAAAATTTGAGATGAGTGCCATGGGGGAACTCAACTTCTTTCTGGGAATTCAAGTGAAGCAAGTTGAAGATGGCATCTTCATAAGTCAGTCAAAGTATGTTCAGGACATACTCAAGAGGTTCAACATGACTGATTGTAAGATTACTAAGACACCTATAGAGAGAAACCACTCCCTTGGACCTGATCTGGAGGGGGAGTGTGTAGATGAGCACTTATATAGGGCTATGATTGGGTCTCTTATGTATCTTACTGCTAGCAGGCCTGATATTATGTTTGCTACATGCATATGTGCAAGATATCAATCCAACCCTAAGATGTCTCACCTCATCACTGTCAAGAGGATTCTAAGATACCTTAAAGGTGCTTCAACACTTGGTTTATGGTACCCTAAGAATCCTGACTTCAATCTGTATGCTTATACAGATAGTGATTATGGTGGCTGCAACATGACTGCAAAGTCTACATCTGGGGGATGTCAATTCCTTGGTGGAAGGGTTGTCTCATGGCAATACAAGAAACAATCCTGTGTCTCTGCATCAAATACTGAAGCTGAATACATTGCTGCTGTTAGCTGCTGTGCTCAAGTACTTTGGATTCAGAATCAGATGCTGGACTATGGGTTAAACTTCAAGGAGACTCCCATTCACATAGACAACAACAGTGCTATCTCAATCACAAAGAATCCTATGTAGCACTCAAGGGCAAAGCACATCAATATCAGGTATCATTTAATAAGAGATAACTATGAAAAGGGATTTATTAAACTAGTCAATGTTCACACAGATGAACACTATGCTGATCTGTTTACAAAGGCTTTTGATGAACAAAGATTTAAATATCTTGTATAAGCTATTGGGATGATTAATTTTGAGTAAGCTTTTCTTAAAACTAATTCTTATTATTTCTTAAAATATGTGTGTCCTAAGTTGTCTAGTTCATCACTTTCATAAGCTCATGTTTTCTTTGGATGAAAATTTCTTTTTGAAGACTTTCCTTAGATTTTTGAAAATTTCTGATACTTCGGAAGTTATGCTTTTAACTTTGGAAGCAAATCATGCCTTCAAATAAATAACTGTCTAAGAAATTTACCTTCTTTACCCCACTCAATGAGTATAATGAGTCTCTCTTCTTTACCCCTACTCAAAGAGAGATGAATGCTCCTCAGTCTCCTATATCTATCCCACATCAATCACCTACATCTGAGGTGGACACTTCTGAATCTGTTCAGGATGTCCATATGAAAGAGGCTCTCACTTCTGAAAGTGATTACATCATTAAGACATCAACCATGGTAACTCAACCCACTGAAATCTCAACTGAGATTGCTAGTAAGTAGAGGAAAACCAGCAGCCAAGAACCTAAAGCTGGTGGTGAGAGAGAGAACTTTGGTCTAATCATCTCATCCCCCAATGAGTATTTTGATGAAGATGAGGGGAATCTGAGACTAAAGGTGCACAAACTGACTAAAACATGCACCTATTTAGTCTCAAAGGTCAGTCACCTTGAATCTCAGGTTACTACCTTACACAATAGGATCAATGATCAACAACTTGCGATTTCATATCTTAAGGAAAAACTAGCTGGGAGACCCTTAAGAAGTGCTCAACCAGGAACACAAGAACCTGTGGATGTGATTGACCTATCTTCCAGCTCACCTATGCAAGTGGGTGATGCTACCAAAAAGGGAGAGAAAGTTATTACAACCACAGAACCTAGGAGTTCTTCAGAGAGACTGGACATTGAGGACTCACCTTCCTCACTTGCAATTGTGCATTCTCAGCAACCTCCTCAAATTCACATTGATGTGGACTACACTGACTCCTTCATACAGAGTCTGTTTGAGGATGGGATACCAAGGCTATGTCATCCTCACCATCTTCCAATCACATCATTGGGTGGAGGTATGACAACATCAGAAAAGCCCTAATCATCATAAGAGTTCAAGCACAACAAGAAGTCTTCAATTTTCAGACTTTGAACTACTATGAAGGTCTGGATTTAGTCAACATGCCACTTGTCAACCCAAGAAAATCAAGACAAGCTGACAGGCTGGCTCAAAGAATCCAAGACAGGATCACTGTAGAGTTCAGCTTAAGAATAAGACTTAGGCAATCAGGCAATGCCATCGATCAACTGGATATTAAGGCAGACCCTAAGATTAGTTTCATAGGAGAAACCTTGACTGAAGGCCAGTGGCAGAACCTGAGACCCCTATGTCATCATCATCAACTGCTGCAGAGATCCACACTTCTATTGAGACACCTGTTGGTGAAGGTGCTTCTCAACCTCTCTCTGGCCAGAGCTTAGATGCTGCAACAAGCAATGAAGGCCAAAGCTCTCTCCACTCCGAGTCACAAAGGTCTGTGAGTGACAAAGGGAAAAGAAAGATGACATCTAAGGAGATTGAGGAGGAGGAGAGAGAGAGAGGAAAAGGAGGCTGAGGGGAGAAAGTTCCTATGCTGAATCTTTAAGACTCATGGAGTTTGCTACCAGGGATGCCCCCAGACCAGATACTCAGATTGATGAGTTAAGGGCAGTCAGGATAAATTACCTGTAGACAAGGAACTATGACATAGTGTTAGGATCAGTGATCTACGTTTGATTGATTAGAGAGTATAGCAGCGGAATTCTAACAATGAATTAGCCGATTCATAAGAACGAAACGATATTCAATGAAGAACAAAGACGGTTATAGAGAGAGAATTTTTGCAAATATATTTCATTCAATATTCGCTTTCGTGGTAACGAAATGTCACACTTACAATTAGGTCGACACCTCTTATATAAGAGATGTGACGTCAGCTGATGTCACTTGATAGTGACATCTAACAGATTTATTACAACTGAAACACAACTACTGAAGATGTCAAAACAACTGACATCTCCTTACAAAAATGCCAAGTGTTATCAGTTGTTATAACTACTGAAAAACATAAAACTACTGAAACTACAATGACTGAAGAACAAGCTCTTCAGTCGTTTTACAAAACTACTGAAAGTAAAAATATAAAACTACTGATATCATAACTACTGAAGAAGTACTCTTCAGCTGTTGTGACAAACTACTGAAACTTCAGTACTTGATCTTCAGACTTGAACTTCAGATGTTTCATCAGCTGATGACTTCAATAGATATCATCAGCTGATGTCTTTAGTCTTTGTCTTCAGACTTTGTACATCAGTTGTTGATCTTCAGCACTTGTAAACTCTTCAGCTGTTGTACTTCAGTACTTTGAACTTCAGCTTCAGCACTTGTGTTCTTCAGCTGTTCAGCTTCAGCACTTGTGTTCTTTAGCTGTTCAGCTTCAGTACTTGTGTTCTTCAGCTGTTGTTCTTCAGCACTTTAGTCTTTAACTGTTGAAGTCTTCAGCACTTGATCTTCAGCTGTTGAAGTCTTCAGTACTTGTCAAACTGCTGATGAAGCTTTCAGCAGTTGTTGTGATATCATGTGGGACTTAGAGGTTTTCTGATCTTGGCTCATTGGTTCTTTTGGTCCAACAAACTCCCCCTGAACCAATGCAGCCAAAACCTCTAATTTATTTATTTTCCCACTTATTGTTGGCAGAAAGGTTGGTCTTTTTCCTTCTTGATCAGTAGAGAAGATGACCCATATAAGCTCCGGCCTGGGAAGAAATCTCAGATATTTGTTTGGCAAGATATGAATGGGAACTCTGTTTTGGGGAACTGGACACAGAGTTGTTATCCCATTCATGAGATCTACTTCTCGTGTATGAGCCTGCAGGATTCTCTGGTGTAGGCTCTGAGAAACATGATTTGTTCTTCCATGGTCAGGTTCTCGGCTTCACCATCAAACAATCCTTCTCGCCCATACAGCTCTGAGATGTACTTGGCCTGTTTGCCATTTTTGAGCTCAACTGTTGTAATTTGTCTGTATGCAAACTCATCAGGATGATTCCCTTCGAGTAACAGACTGAGCTCATTTTGTTTGAAGTTCTCAAGCCTCTTGTAGACTAACCCCTTTTAATAATTCTGTTCTCTAGCATCTTCTGGGGTGGTTGTTAGTCTCATAGGCCTTCTTGAAATCTTCGACAATCTCCCAGGGTGATACTACAAGGGCCACTGTGATCTCTTCATCTACGATCCTCTTGACTTGACCCTTGTATCTCGAAGGAATGTCTTTCTTTACAATCCTGTGAGCCACCCTCGGATCAGGCCATACTCTCACCCTTTCCTTCTGATATTGAAATGTGTTGGCGAGAGTGTACAATCTCAGAGCTTCTTTCTTCATGCTGATAATTGATGACGAAGCAGCATAAGTTTTGTAATGCTTTTCAGCATTTCATCATCATGAAGCTTTTGCTGCTCCTCTTCTTCAATCTTTACTCTCACAACATCCATCTGTGAGGTGGGAGTGATGGGCATAGGTTTGGCTTTTGCCAATGTTAGGACTGCAGACAGAGGCAGCCTATCTTCTTCCACATCATCCTCTTCTTCTTCTTCTTCTTCTTCTTCTTCTAGCCTCAACACCCTTCTCTTCTTCTTCTTAGGTGCATCATCGGCTGTTGGTTTAGATGGTAGGGAGTTGGTTTTGTGGGTTGAGGAAGTTTGGTTTTGGGCTTTGAGATTGATTTGGAGATTTGAGGGGTAGGCTGTTTTGAATGGGTCGAAGGGAAGGTTGTTCCAGCATTTTGGTTATGATTTTAGCCTTTGTAAGTCATGCCATTTCAAACCTTTTTCCAGCCCCAGCCTCATCAAGGGCTTCAATGATAATCCCCTTGTGGAATTGCTCAGACAGACAGATTCTGGTGGCTATAGCCAGAATACTGTCTCTGGTCCACGCACGAATCTCCATCAAAGATCTTCCTAAGTATTTGGCAATGAAAGGATCATGATCTCCAATCTCTCCTTTTCCAGTACATCATACCCAGCCCATCGGGTTTGAATCTCCTCCACTTCCAACTTCCTGATCTCACTATCTAATGTGGCTGTATCAAAACCTTGCTTGAAGAGTTGCTCAATAATTTTATCCATGGATCGGCTGTGTGTATCATCAACATCTTTTACCAGCTCTTCCAAGGATTTTTCTTCAGCAGTAGGTTGATCATCAACACTTTTCTTTCGTTTATAGGTGATCAGTTGTTGCTTTTCTTTTCCAACTCCTGGGCTTGCTCTTGGGCCTTGTCATCCTCTGTTCTTTTCCTCTTCTTTTCTTTCACTGCAGTACTCTCCCCCTTTTGGATGCATTGGTGGTAGGGGTTTGTACACAGAAAGTGTCTTTTTGCACAGCAGCATCAATCAATGGTTGTAAAGTTGAGGAAATCCTCTCATCAATGGCTTTAGTCACGATGTCAGTGATTATGGGTGTGATGAGAGGGAGGGAATTTTGGAATGCAGCAACCATCTGCTCTGGGGGGTTCTGTCCCGGAGAGATAGTGCCAAAAGCAGAAGCTGGAGGCTTTGAGTGAGAGGGTAAAGTGTTTGGGGACCTTCAACTGAAGGTGCCATCTGTGGGTTGGTGGAGGCAGATGGTCGTTCTCCTTGAGAGAGTTGGTCAAGTAGTTTTTGCAGCCTACTGACTTCCTCCTCAAGGATTGTGTTCTGGGCAAGAACATCATAGAAAAGCCCAGGTCATCATCAGCAGAAGCTGAATCACCTGACCTCCTGCTTGGAGCAGGATGTACATGCACTGGGTGTAGACCAGTTGTAGCATGTGCCCCTTTGTCTTGGAACTGGGGACTTCTAGCCTCAGGACTATGTCCATCATCAGCTGTTGCCTCTAGTGAGGTCTTAGCAATGGCAGCCTCATTCTGATCATGTGCTGATGCAGAAGAGGTGGCAGCCTCACTAGATATTCTAATCTCCCTATCTACACCAGGAGATAGAAGTGTAAACCCCTATGCTGTGGGTTCTCAGCTGCACTTTGGTCCTCCCCCTCAATGGTAGAGGTGTTCCCAGTAGTAATTGGTATCTGGGGAGGGTGAGGAGTGCAATTGAGTCAGCACTTGTGCAACAAGCAATGTAGGCTTGGGGGGCGGTTGCATGGGGTGAAGGGATAGAAGCAGTGTGCACCTGGGGAGGATGGTGCTCTTCAATGGCAATCCCCTCAAGTGAGGAAGATCCCAGATGTGTGGGTACCCCTTATGTGGTTGCTGCAGGCTCCTGTTGAGAGGAATCCTGAGCGGCTATGGCTGGAAGAGTCCTTATATCCACTAGGGGGTTATGACCAGTGGATATATCCTGCGTTTGTGTTGCAGGGGCATCCTCAGGGGACTCATTTCCCTGAGTAGCCGTTTTGGGTTCTTTTTAGTGGGTTTGGTGGGGACTTTTGATTTGGAGGTGGTGGCTGTGGGTTCCAGCTGCGTGGGTTTTCGCAGCTTGGCAGCCAATTTGAGTGATTGGTCAGGTTGTGCCGGGAGTATACTTCAGGCAAAACAGACTCCAGGCCAACAGTCCCTCAGCTTGAAGCTGGTTGTAATTATGGCCATTATGAACCGCGGATATAATATCCAACGGTTAGCAGTTAGTTTTTGAGCCATATCCTTGAGCTCTGAAAATATTATTTCTGAAAAATTTAAAGGCTGTTGCTCAAGAAATAGAATACATTACCTGCTGCCACTTTGTAGACATTTGATCCCAAGACGAAGTCTTAGGAGCCAAACAGACATTTACCATGTGAAAAATTAGGCGTTCAGCGTCATGGAAATGTTTCTTCATATAGTGGAGGCACTAAGGGTGCCCTGATATCCATGGTGGGCAAAGGATAAATCAGTTGTGCCCTTTGGATATCCAGCAGGAGAAGTGGCATCATCCAGGTGTAGAGTTTGACGAAGTATTTGGAGTGATGACCACTTCGTGGTTGTTGACGACCGACCGGAGAGACGTTGTGTTGTTCTCCCCAGTGGTGAGGGTGACGTTCATCCAAAACTGTTTGAGGGATTCGGCATGAAGGATTGGATTGAGAAGAAATGCCGTTTTGTAGGGTGACTGGACCATAAGATCGATAGCAGTATCGAACTTAGCCCAGAATGGCGATTTGGTGAGGTAAGCTACACAGTTGTGTCGCGGTTTGATTTGTATGGACGCCATTTAGAAGAGAGAAGTTTTGGAGAGATGAACGTTAGGTTTGAAGAAGATGAGGCTCTGAAGGATTAGGTCATGGATATTTATAGGGTACGGGTTAGAAAACGACTGAAGGATTTGGTGTTAGTCATCAGTAGTTTTAAACGACTGTTGACATGGTATTACCCTTTCAGACGTTGAAACAGCTGAAGTCGTGGTGTTAGGCATCAGTAGTTAGAAAACTCTGAAGACATGGTTTTGATTCAGGATGATGAACACAAGAGGACTTGGTATTAGTCATCAGTAGTTATAAAACTACTGAAGACATGGTTTTGCTTCAGTTGTTTAGAATGAAACAGCAGTTGTAGAAAAACTGAAGAGAAAGTTCTCTTCAGTAGTTTTCGTCATTCATAGCCTTTCAGCTGTTTCATACTGTCCTCAACACTTACTCATCAGACTTTGCATCTGCTTTTCAGGTGTTTCATAGGACATCAGTACTTATCTGTTTATACTGATTTCAGTAGTTGTAACTACATCAGTAGTTTGGAACAGATAAAGTACTTCAGTACTTGTGAGGCATTTAGCCGTCAGTAGTTATAAAAACTACTGAGGGTGAAAGGACTCATCAGTACTTATATGTGACATGGTTACCAATGATCATCAGTAATTATTACTGAAATCATCAGTAGTTGTCACTTATTCTAGCTGCAGCATACCAAGCCTTAACACAAGGTTTTGGAAAGTAGAACTATCCAAAGGCTTAGTAAAGATATCTGCAAGCTCATCAGCACTAGGCACAAACTTAGGATCAATCAGACCTTTTTCAAAGCAATCCCGAATAAAGTGATGTCTGATCTATATGTTTGGTCCTAGAGTGCTGGACTGGATTTTTGACAATACACAGAGCTGAAGCATTATCCATTAATAATGGAGTCTTAGTCTCTGTAATGCCATAATCCAGAAGTGGTTCTGAAGCCAGAGTACCTGAGAAGTACAACTTGCAGCAGCAATGTACTCGGCCAGCAGTTGATGTAGCAACAGATGTTTGTTTCTTACTCTGCCAAGAAATCAAACAGTTGCCTAGGAATTGACAACCACCAGAAGTTGACTTTCTAGTTAACTTGCACCCTGCATAGTCACTATCTGAAAAAGCAACTAATTTGCAAGAGTGTCCAGTGGAATACCATAAACCCAGAGATTGATACCTTGCAAATATCTAAAGATTCTCTTGACTGCAATCAAATGAGACTCTTTAGGAGCAGCCTGAAATCTAGCACAAACACATGTAGCAACATAATATCTGGTCTAGAAGCTGTTAAATACATCAAGGACCCAATCATACATCTGTAAAGTGTTTCATCAACAGCTTTACCTTTCTGATCAACATCCAGTTGTGTGGTGTTGCACATGGAGTAGAACAGGGCTTACAGTTTTGTAAATCAAACTTATTCGAAAGATCTTTTGTATATTTTGACTGATGAATTAAGGTTCCATCAGCCTTTTGTTTAATTTGCAAACCTAGAAAGAACTGTAATTCTCCCATTGCACTCATTTCAAACCTCTTTTTCATTAATGTTGTAAAATCATCACACAACTGGGGATCAGAGGATGCAAAAATGATATCATCAACATAAATCTGAACAAGTAGCTTATGCTGATCCACCTTCTTAATAAACAAAGTTTTATCAGTGGAGCCTCTAGTGAAATTATTCTTAAGAAGAAAAGTAGAAAGTGTCTCATACCAGGCTCTAGGAGCTTGTTTCAACCCATAAAGAGCCTTATCAAGTTTATACACCCATTTAGGATGTTTATTATCCTCAAAGCCTGGTGGTTGACACATATAAACTTCTTCCTTTATTTTACCATATAAAAATGCACTTTTGACATCCATTTGAAAAACTTTAAGATTGTGGAATGCAGCATAGGCTAAAAACAATCTGATTGCCTCTAGTCTGGCTACAGGGGCAAAGGTTTCATCATAGTCAATACCTTCTTCTTGTGAAACCCCTGTACAACTAGTCTAGCCTTGTTCTTAACAATAAGCCCATTTTCATCAGTTTTATTCCTAAACACCCATTTAGTGCCTATTGCACACTTACCTGGGGGAAGAGGAACCAGTTTCCACACTTGCTATTTCTTGAACTGAAGTAGCTCAAGCTGCATAGCTTCAACCCATCCATTGTATCTCAAAGCAACATGGTAGTTCTTTGGCTCTAGCTGACTGATGAAGAGAGCATAGAAGCAGAAGTTAGACAATTGACTTCTTGTTGAAACACCAGCATTGATATCACCAATAATCTGGGACATGGGGTGATTCTTCAGTTCTTGATAAACAATGAGATCTGTGCAAGTGTTTGTAGAACCTTCAGCAGCAGCAGATGTTGATGCAGACTCTTGAAACCAAGAATTAGATGATAACTCAAAAGATGTAGAGGAAACAGAGATCTCATCAGCATTTGTTATGGATGGAACTGCTGAAGCTACAGAACATCAAATTTAGCAGACATAGGCAGTTGGTCACTAAACTTGAATAGGTGAGTATTGATATTATCATCATCATCATCAATACCACCAGGTGGAAGACATGCTGCAGAAGATGATTTATCCACAGGATCTGCAACAGCTGGAGGTTGATAAGGAACATATTGCAGAATGTCCAAATCAAACAACTCCACAGGGTTTTGTGGAATCTTGTCCAAAGGAGATTCATTAAACTTCACATGAAAAGTCTCTTCAACTATCTTTGTTCTGCAGTTGAAGACTCTGTATGCCTTGCAAGTAGATGAATAACCAACAAAATACCCTGCATCCACCTTAGGATCAAATTTATGGAGTTGATCCTGTTGTGAGAATAAAGCAAGGACACCCAAATGCTTTGAAGAATGAAATTAGAGGAGCCAAGTGATGGAGAACTTCATATGGAGTCTTCATCAACCTCTGATTTACTAACACTCTATTCTGCACATAGCAAGCTGTGTTAACAGCTTCAGCCCAAAAGGTCAATGGCAAACCAGAGTCAGCCAGCATGGACCTTGCAGCTTCAATTAGAGTCCTGTTCTTTCTCTCCACTACTCTATTTTGTTCTGGAGTCCTTGGGATGCTAAACTGCCTTTTGATTCCCTTTGAAAGATAGAAGTCATCAAGTGTATGGTTTCTGAATTCAGTTCCATTGTCACTCCTAATACACTTGACTGGAAGGGAATACTGCTTCTCAATATACAACACAAAGTGAATAATATTCTGAGCAACCTCATCCTTTAAATGTAGAAAGAAAGTCCATACAAATCTGGAGTAATCATCCATAACTACCAGACAGTATTTCTTCTTTGCCATGCTCATTACTCTCACAGGACCAAATAGATCCATATGCAGTAATTGCAAGCAGGCAGTGGACTTTGACCATTCAATAGGAGGGAATGAGACTTTGTGCTGTTTTCCTTTTAAACAAGTAGTGTAGGTTTCATCACAGTGGAACTCCTTTATTGGTAAGCCTCTGACTAAACTATTGTGGGTAAGCTGATTCATGTTTTTGAAATTAACATGACCCAGCCTTGTGTGCCACAGTTTAGATTCTTGAGAAGGGGCTTTGGAAAATAGGCAAGGATTGCCTGAGATCTATTTTCTTGGAAAGATCTAAGGCATACACTCTTCCTGTCCTGTTGGCTCTCAGGAGAGTGTGATCATCCAACACCTTGTCAATCAAGTGCAAAACTTTGGATGACAGAATCCTACAGTTTGACTGGTGAAAAGAGCAACATGGCCTTTATCACACATTTGACTGACACTCAAGAGATTGTACTTGAGATTTTCCACATGATTAACATCATCAAATTTGATTTCTCCATTGGAGACAAAGCCATTACCAATGATGTAACCCCTAGCATCATTGCCAAAAGAAACAAACCCTTCTTTCCTTGAGAGTAGTCATGAAGAAGAGAGCTGTTCCCAGTCATGTGCATAGATCCCCCACTGTCTACATACCAGTTGCTACTTTGGCATGTTGAAGAACCCTGCAATAATAAACAATCAGTTAGTTTTGGAGACCCAAACCTTTTTGGTTTTGGGCCTGGCCTCATCAATAGATGGTAAACTAACAGGTTTATTTGGAACACCAGCCTGAGAGGAAGAAGATGGTGAAGAAGAGGAATCCTTTGGCTTGGACCTCCTTTTCTGTGGTTTCAACATAGGAGCATCTAGTTGGTTAACTCTACCCAACAGATGTTGAACCATCATGACCAGCTGTGTCTGATTTTGTGATAAAGCTTTCAGCTCATCAGACACATTGCTAGTGGAGTTTGATAAGTTCCTATGTTGCACCTTCTTCTTCTGAGCACCCTCAGCTGTCACCTGTTTAACCCCTTCCTTTTTGGATTTCTTTTAGTACTTAAGGGTTACAGGATTTGATGTTGCTGATACAAATGTGGTCTCAAACTCAGTTTTCATTTTTACCATTTTCTCTTTAATTTCTTCTTTTGTTTGAGTTTGGAACCTCTTTTGTACCAGCAATCATCTGTAAGATGATTGAACAAACCACATACTTCACATGGTTTCTTCTTCATCTTAGGTTGATCATCAACTAAAGAGGGTGAAGCAACTGAAGACTTGCTCTTCAGTGCTTTGGAAGCATTGTTTGCTTTCTTGACTACCTCTTTAGTAGTCTTCAAACTCTTTCTACTGACAGTTTTCTTCTTTTCAGTACTGGCAGTAGTTGGAGTTTGAACTTCATGTGTTAAATCCTGCTCTCTAGTCCTTTCAGGACTTTCAGAATTAACTCCTGAGTTGATCAACTCATGGATCATGTGAGTGTCAGCAGTGAACCATCAACATCAGCTGATAGGTTCTGAGAGGGCTTGATGCTGACTTCTACTTCTGATTGTGCTGTATCAGAAAGTAGATCACATGATGAGATGGATTGGTTATTACTCTCACCATCAGATTCTACCTCTGCTCTGGGAGTAAAATCTGTAGGTGGAGCAGTGTGATTGTAACCAATGCCAAACTTCACATTGGAAGCAGATTGCTTACTAAGAAGCATTTCAAAACCTTTGCATGATTGTACCCATCTATCACACTCTACCTGGGTAACTGCAAGGGTTTCTTTGAGATCTTTATACTTCTCTAGAAGTATCTCTTCCCTAGCCTTATCATCAGTTATTTGGCATTTAAGTTTGTAAATCTCATCATTCTTATCATTAAGCACAGACTCAAATTCAGCTTTGCTTTTGGAAATTATTTGTTCTAGCTCAATGTTCTTGTTGATTAAAGCTACATTTGCTTCTCTAATAGATGCAAATGCTGCTATGCATGTTTCAGAACATAATTTGGCTTTTGCCTCAGAAGATACCTATGATACCTTTGATGTAGAGGCATTGTGGATGAAGTATCACAGAATCCAAAGCCATAAGAGCTAGATTTCCAAAGGGACTTTCACCACCATGTTGACCAGCACCTGAGAACAGTTGTTCATGACCAGACAAGTCATCTGGTAAACTGCTTCAGTCAACAACTCCTGGGGTGAAGAAGCTGTGTTGTTGAGGTTGAGTTTGTTGATGAGATTGGGAAGGTTGTGGTTCAGGCAATGCTTGTGGTTGTTGTGCAATTAGAGCTTGAACAGGATTTGGTTGAGGCATATAATAGCAGGGATAAGGATATGACATTTGACCCTGGGGAACAAAGTATGCAGGAGATCTAGGATGTGAATGATGACTAGAACCAGCAGGATGTTGCCCTCTGTTTTGTGGACTAGTACTAGGAAAAGTCACAAAGGTGCAGAAGAGTTAGATCCAGTTGATCTACACTCCTTGCAAAGTGTCCTAGCCTTTGGCATTTGTGACACCTCAACTTACTCTTGTCAAAACCAACTTTGGTTTTGCCAGAGAGTCCAGGAAATTTCCTGCCAGTTCTCTTATAGAACTTCTGAGATCTGATATTAATCAATGCCATTTGGCTCAGAATATCCATCTCTTCTAGATCATCATCAGCTATTCCTTTCAAATCATCCATAATGAAGCAAGATTGTCACTATTACTGCCAGAATGACTCTCAATACCAACAAATGCATGATCAGAACTATTTGAAGAGAAATCAATATGCTCATCATAATTTCTTTCAGATGCAGCATATTCTGACTCATGACCAACCAAGGCAGTATTCCCTGGTACAAAGTCATCAGTGAGCTTTCCTGATAGGACAGTTTCCTCTTCTGCTCTATCTCTCTTTCGAATGTAAGCAGTTTCCCATGAAGTTGGGTGAGAGATAGGCCATCCAGATTTGCACTGGAGTGTAGGACAATAGTGTATGTGTCCCATCTCTCAGGCAGTGATCTGAGGAATCTGTTGTTCATCTGGCTATTGGTGTATTCCTGTTTCACCATTTTCAGCTCAGATATCAAGCAGGAAAAGCGCTCAAACTGTTGAGTCAGTGTCTCACCCTTTCTATGAGAGAATGTCTCATATTGTTGGGCAAGGATTTCTCTATTGTTTGCTAAGACCTCATCTGTGCCACCGAATTGTTCCTTCAGGGCATTCCAGAGATCATGAGCAGTTTCATGATGCATAAGCCCTGAATAGATTTCATTAGGCAGTGCCATGGCCAGAATTCCATGGGCTTTAGCATCAATCTCAAACAGTTTCCGATCTTCATCAGAGTATTGTTCCTTCTTCTTCGGAACCATTTGATTGGTTTCCGGATTGTTCACCATAGGCTTATGTGGTCCATGTACCACAGATGTCCAACAACCTGAACTGTTAACAGACAGGTGATGAAGCATTCTTCGTTGCCATATGTTATACTCGGTCCTAACCAGCATCGGAGGCTTGGTTGAGGAACCGGTATTGTGAGGGTCATTAGAAGGAGTAGTCATCTCAGATTCAATCAAATTCGATTAAGCTATAACAAATTTAGAACAAAACACAAAAACCAATTGAACCAAGAGAGATCTCAAAATAAGAACGAAAGCGACAGAAATTCAATAATCTATAACCAGTTCTTGCGAATACGCTAATTCAATCAAACACAGATATCAATTAGCAGTTTCAATGATCAATTGTTAGATCGATCAATGATTAACCTGCTCTGATACCACTTGTTAGGATCAGTGATCTACGTTGATTGATTAGAGAGTATAGCAGCGGAATTCTAACAATGAATTAGCCGATTCACAAGAACGAAACGATATTCAATGAAGAACAAAGACGGTTATAGAGAGAGAATTTCTGCAAATATATTCATTCAATATTCGCTTTCGTGGTAACGAAATGTCACACTTACAATTAGGTCGACACCTCTTATATAAGAGATGTGACGTCTGCTGATGTCACTTGATAGTGACATCTAACAGATTATTACAACTGAAACACAACTACTGAAGATGTCAAAACACTGACATCTCCTTACAAAAATGCTAAGTGTTATCAGTTGTTATAACTACTGAAAAAAACATAAAATACTGAAACTACAACGACTGAAGAACAAGCTCTTCAGTCGTTTTACAAAACTACTGAAAGTAAAAATATAAAACTACTGATATCACAACTACTGAAGAAGTACTCTTCAGTTGTTGTGACAAACTACTGAAACTTCAGTACTTGATCAGACTTGAACTTCAGATGTTTCATCAGCTGATGACTTCAGTAGATATCATCAGCTGATGTCTTCAGTCTTTGTCTTCAGACTTTGTACATCAGTTGTTGATCTTCAGCACTTGTAAACTCTTCAGCTGTTGTACTTCAGTACTTTGAACTTCAGCTTCAGCACTTGTGTTCTTCAGCTGTTCAGCTTCAGCACTTGTGTTCTTCAGCTGTTCAGCTTCAGTACTTGTGTTCTTCAGCTGTTGTTCTTCAGCACTTTAGTCTTTAACTGTTGAAGTCTTCAGCACTTGATCTTCAGCTGTTGAAGTCTTCAGACTTGTCAAACTGCTGATGAAGCTTTTAGCAGTTGTTGTGATATCATGTGGACTTAGAGGTTTTCTGATCTTGGCTCATTGGTTCTTTTGGTCCAACATAGACAGTGAGTCATCTCTCTACCCTTAGAAGAGTTTAATGAACTGGTTGATCTGGAAAGGTTAAAGGAGAAGAAGGAGGTAGAAGATGCAGAGATTCTAGTACAAGTCAAGAAGAGAGAAGAAGAAAAAGATTGTACAAGAATATGCCTACTTTCTCCCCAGTTCAGGAAAGTCCTGCACAAGAAATGTGGTTCAACAAGAACCTAGGTAGACAAGAAGAAGGGAGGACAAGATGATCAACTACCTAAGTGCCACAGGCTTCTATCAGGAGATGCACTCTACCTTTGTCCTATGACTATGTTGAGTTTGAGTACTTCAAACAGCTTGACTTGAGATAATCAAGGATGGAAAGACAATAAGAAGAAACTAAGGGAAGAAGCTGCAAAATCAGAGCTATCATCCAAAAGAGCATGAAGAAGTCTGCTGATAGGCAGAGGATGATGAGCTTCTTGAAGCTATATAGATTCTCCAGAAGGAGACTTGGCCCCATGTTTCTATCCACTATGGATGAGCATATTAGGGTGATCAAGCAGAAGATCAAAAGTGGAGAGCTAATTGACTTACACTCCACTCCAAGTCAAGCCCCACCTAAATGAAGGTTAAGGTTGAACAACCAGAGACAACATAACCTGGACCTCCTGCTGAAACTCAGCAAGCTTCATCTTCTGATCCACAGCAAGGTCAACCTCCCTCTCCTTCTAAGCCTGAGAGAGGGAAGTCCCAATGAGAAAGACAGTGTAGATCAATCTGGTACTACAAGCCAGTCTTCTCAGTTAAAACCTGTTAAGGGAAAGAAAAGGATGGCTTTTAAACAAAAGCCAAAGAAGAAGAAGACTGCACCTCTTCTAAACCCCAGGATGAGTCAAAACATCTTGAGGTTGTGCAGCCAGAGGATGCTACATCAACTCCAATTCAAACAGCTCCTCTAGCATCAGGAAGACCCATCTTGTCTTGGACATACACCACAAATCCAAAAAGATGGCATGTCATTAGAGATCATGGCACTAAATACATTTACACATGGCAAGATATGTTTCAGTTGCTTCTGCGTGACCTCTTTGATATGAGAAGACACATTGATAGTCTGAAGGATCCTGATCACCTTATGAAGAAAGGATTGGTGATCATCCTAATGAGGACTATTGACATCTGAAGTCTACCAAGTGTTTTGAGAGCATCAGCCTAGGGGGAGTTTATAGAGATTAATGAAGAGGCTGATGCAACCTAAACATCTAATGTCTATCCTGCATGCTGCACAAGTGCATTGAAGAAGAATGCTTAGGAAGTTTTACACATGCAACAGAAAATACTCTAAGTGTAAAATCTTTCGAAGCCAAGGCCAATATCTTCCGAAGCCAAATATGAAGTCTTCCGAAGCCTCAGAGACAAAGTGTTTCGAAGCTTCAACTCATGAAGACAGATTTCTTCCAAATACTTTTAATACATGCTTTATTTGATGTACTTTTCCATAAAGCTAGACACCTTTCCGCTGCACCTCTGTAAGGTCACCAACTTACATGAGTTGGTGAAAAGGTCCATGCTTTTGGTAACTGTGCATTGAAGTCTTGAGTCTGTAACTTTCTACTTCATGTACTTTATCCTTTTTGTAATAGATAAGGATGTGAGCTATGGCATGTCATAGTCACAAGTCAAACTACCTTTTGACTCTACAATTGATTTTGTTTTGTGTCTACTCAATTGTATCCAGCTAGCTTTCAAAGTATAACCGACTGTAGGATGTAGTATAAGTATCTCATGTTCTTGTATCTTTCATATATGCTTTGTAACACTTGTAATATAACATAGAGAAAGCAATATATTGCATTCTTGAAAACCATATACTTGTGTTCTTTGTGTTCTGTCTCTTATATTACTTGTATTCTAGTGTCGTACCTTGGTTAATCTAGTTTACTGTTTGATTATGTTTTAGTTAATCTCCTCTTTTTGTTGTTGTGTTGTAATTGACCCCTTCAACGGTCCTGCAATCCCCTTTACCCTTCTATACATCTCTTTTATGTTTCCCAACCGCATGTCAGCCTTGATTTCACTGACAATCCGTTGGAGTGTCTTCTCAGACATGGGACCCACCTGCCTTCCAGAGAAGCCATGGGCCCAAAGATAGACTTTCATCCAGGCCTTTTCACTGAGCTTCCTAGTTCTAGTGACCCTAGCTTCTTCCTCCTTCTTCTTCTTCTCATTTGCCTTTTCTCTTGCAACATTTCTTCTTTCTTTCTCCATTTGATCCCGCTCTTTGTTGTAGAGCCAGAGGATCATCTCATCATTGTGTGGAGATAGTTCTTGAAGATTAAAGCCTCTGGAGATTAGGAAGTTTATCCTATCTCTCCTCAGCTGCAATTCAGCTTCCTTCTGTTCTTCCTTTTTTCTCCAAGGCTAACCTGGCTTCTTTCTCAAGTTTTAGCCGGGTTTCCTTCTCCAACTTCACCAACTCCTCTAGTGGTAGCAAGAGTGTTTCTTCATTGGTAGCTCCTAATTGGATAAGCTAGTCAATGATCTCTTCCCTTTTCTTGTTGTTGACATCCTCCTGATTGGCTGCAGCTGCTTTTGTACTAGCAGCTAGCAACTTTTCAGTTGGAAGTCTTCCTTTCTTCTTGAGTTTCTCAATATTCTCCTCTTCCTGAAGCTCTTCTGAAGTCATCATTCTTTTCCCTTTATCTTTTGAAGATCCTGACTGTGGTGGTTCTTGGAGAGTGAATTCTGATTGTGAAAGAGGCAGAGATGGTGTTTGGGATGGAGGTAGATTCAGAAAGTCCTCGCTGTTCACCTTAGATGCCATTTCAAGGATTTCATCTGTGATGATCAGTTCCTTGGACATTTTGAACAGTCCTTCCGCAGCTTCCATTTCAGCTTCGGAAGATTCAGCTTGTTCTTCCGAGGCTTTAACTTCAGCTTCGGAAATTGGAGGAGATGCAGATTATGTCCCAACTGTTTCAGTTGCTAGGCCATCAGTCCCCATTTCCCCTTCGAATTGAATCTTAGGTTCCATGTGGACCTTAGGTTGACCAACTTCTTCCACAGTGGTAGAAGGTGCAGTAAGCCTTTGAAGCTCTTTAGCTCTAAAGTAAATCATCGCAGCATCAGGGCTTGGCTGATCAGTGGAGGATCTCAACACAAACTTGGTGAAGAGTCTGTAGAGATCGCTGAGCATCTTTGAGTCAATCTGAAGAATAACTTGTGATTGCTTAGACATAGTGATGATAGGAGTAGAAAATGTTGAAGTTGAAGGTTGGCTCTATGGTTCCTCAGATGTTTGTCTCTGAACATTCTCCCCCTTTTTGGTAGCATCATCTTGAGAGCTAGATGAGCCGGAGGAAGAAGTCAATGAGACCTGAACAGGTACATGCCTAACAGACCTCTCTGTCTGTTTCTCAGCTAGTTGAGCCTTGAGATTGTCAATCTGAAGTTGCTGAGTGGCAGACCTTTCTTCTAAAGTCTTAACCAAGAATTCAAGGTTTGAGACTTTAGATAGAAGGTCTTGTATGAGGATTTGCATGCTTACCTCATATTCTTTTGAAGAATCACGCGGAGATGAGGTAACACACCTAGTATGTTCAGCATCACCACCAGATGTGGTTTCTTGGCACCCTGGTTTCCTGTGCTCAATGATATTTCTCTCAGAGTCATCAAAAGGCTAGGTTGCCATAGATTCAGTCTGTGATACGTTAAAACTGTCCATAAGGTCCATTGAGGCACCTTCTGTAGTGGCAGCTGAATCCGTATGAGTCCCCTCCACATCATTGGGTCTCACCTTAGTTATGGATTGCTGATGGGGGCTAGAGATAAGGGATTTCTCTGCGCTCTATTGATCTTGGAGAGGGTGTTGTAGATCAACATCATTGCCATGGAGAGATGTTATCTCTTCATTAGTTTTGAAGAGAAGGTCAGTAAAAGATAGGGAGGTTAAGCCTACTCATACGGGACCTTGGTCAATGTCTACAGGCATTGAGCCTTTGGTGGGGTTGTCCCTAGTTGGCTGCTCAAAAGAGTGTAAATATTGATCCTGAGGGCTGTTGGTTTGGGTGTCAAGCTTCTGGGTTGAGATTGAGGAGACTCAAAACCCATATTGAGATAGAAAGAGAAGGATGGAGAGACCTCAGACTGAGTGGGAGCCCATGTTTCCACTCTAGTATTTTTGGATTGAACAGGAGGGGCTTGTTCAATTAGAGTAGATTGAACAAGGGTTCGTTTGGGGCGTCTTTGGTATGTGATGGTGATGGGTGGAGAATGCAGTGTTGGCATTGTGGTGGAGGTTGCTAGTGTGGGTTCATCACCTGTAGGGTGAACATGGATGTCACCAGGAGCTATGCGCTCAATCATACCTGGAAGCAGAGTAGTGTACCTTCCAGTGACGTTGGTGGACACCTTCTTCAAGGTCTTGAAGATGGTAGGCCTCATATGAGGGACAATTAGAGCAGCTGCACAGACAAGCATGCTCTGGTCCAACTCACAGTTGATTATGTGTTGAATGAATCTGGGATACATAAAGAATGTCTCCCTTTGTAGATTCCCGATCAGATTGGTGAACGCATATCTTGAGTAATTGAATAGTAGGCCTCTCACCAGTCCATGAACTAAGCATCCTAGTTCATATGGGATTTGATCCCATCCCCCAGAGTTGTTTGACAGGCAGTGAAGAGCAATGTGGAGGAGGAACTTCTAGTTGTAGGAGAAGTTGAATTTGTAGACTGTCGACCTGCTTATGTCTCACCATATCCCATTAGGATGTAAGTTCTGTCTAAATCTTCTTTGGGGAATTCGGTAGGAGCTCCTTCATCATGAAGCTCTAGATGCTCCCTGATGAAGTTGTTCAGTGATGATCAACTCAGGTCCACAAATGCTGGACCTCAGCACACGAATCCCATTTAGGGTTTCGGCTTGACCATTGCCCTAAAATTTAGCCATTTGGTTTGAGTAAACAGTGGGGTTAATGGTAAGTGCTATGTAGTAAGATGATTGGGTGAGAAAGGAGATGATTTCAGAGAAGTCAGCATCTCTTAATGAATCAAGAAGTGAGACTTGGTTGTGCTGAGGGTTAAGTGCCATTGGAGAAAGATGAATGTAGATGAAATTTGAGTTTGGGTAAAGTCTGAGTGAAGAGAAATTTCCAGGGCAGTAAAAATCGCAAGTAAGAAGATGAAATTGAATAGTCGAGATTATTTAAAAGAGGGTGGGAAGGCGGTAATGGGGGTTAGGATAAGGTGATGTGATGGTTTAGTGGATGAATTGACAGTGGCGGTAAGGTTAAATTCAGTTAAATAATCCGACATCATTAACAAAATCTTTGCTTTTTACATGGGGCCTAACAGATTTACGTTACACAGTAGAATCTCTCTTCCAAGTGTAAAACATTTCCGAAGGTAATTTGTCTTCCAAGGCAATTCTTACTTCTGAAGCAAAGACTTTGCTTCCGAAGGTTAGGATTTTTTTCCAAATGGAGAGTGTGTAAGTCTTGGAAGTAGATCTGATACATAATCAATCGCTTCTTCGAGACCAAAAGCTTTTCCGAGAAGAAAATTATCCTTTGAGAAATTATGCTTTGGAAGATATAAAATAACTTCGGAGGGTAATTTCTCTTCGGAAGAAATTTACACTTAGAAAATTTCAGAAAGACCTTTTGTAACAGGGCTTAAATTGTATTGACATAAGACATTACATATTAAAAGGTTTTCAAAAGAGGTGATCTAATCAATGTTTATCATCCCAATAGCTATTATGAGATACTTAAATCTTTTTTCATCAAAAGCTTTGGTGAACAAATCAACATATTGTTCATTTGAGCCAACTTTGATTAGTTTAATCAGATTTTTCTCATGAATATCTCTAATGAAATGTACCTTATGTCAATATGCTTTGTCTTGGAGTGCTTCACCGGATTTTCAGTAATGGAGATAGCACTATTGTTGTCAATATGGATAGGAGTACTCATAAAGTTGAATCCATAGTCAAACATCTGATTCTGAATCCATAGCAGTTGAGCACAGCAGCTAGCAGCAGCAATGTATTCAGCTTCAACAGTTAATGTAGAGACACATGATTGTTTCTTGCATTGCCATGAGATGATACTTCCACCAAGAAATTAACATCCTCCTGATGTGGATTTCTTGTCAATGTTGCAGTCGCCAGTCACTGTCAGAGTATCCATAGAGATTGAAATCCTTGTTTCTGGGATACAAGAGACCTAGTTTGGGTGCTCCTTTGAGGTATCTGAGGATTCTCTTAATAGTAGCTAGATGAGACACCTTTGGAGCAACTGATATCTTGCATAGATGCAGGTAGCAAACATGATATCAGGTCTACTGCCGTGAGATACATCAGAGAACCGATAATTGCCCTATACTGATGTTGATCAGTATCCTCCCCTTCAAGGCCAGGACAAAGATTATGGTTTCTGGGTATGGGTGTCTTGGCAGGCTTATAATATTCATTTCAAATCTTTCTAAGACGTCAGAGACATACTTAGATTGATTAATGAAAAATGCTTCCTTCATTTGCTTCACCCGAATTCCAAGGAAAAAGTCCATTTTTCCCATGGAACTCATCTCAAACTTTTTCTTCATAATGCCCTCAAAGTCCTTACACATTTGGTCATTTGAAGAACCAAATATGATGTCATCAACATAGACTTGAACAAGCAAAATGTCCTTTCTAGACTTTATGATGAAGAGAGTCTTATCAATGGTACCACTAGTGTAGCCATTCTTCAGAAGAAACTGAGACAGAGTCTCATACCACAGCCTAGGGCTTGGTACAGCCCACATAGAGCTTTATCCAATTTACACACATAGTTGGGGTGTTGTGGGTCTTATAATCCTGGAGGTTGGCACACATAGACTTCCCTATCTATATCCCCATATAGAAAGGCACACTTGACATCAAGCTGGTAAACAGTGAAGTCCTTGGATGTAGCATAAGCAAGGAAGATCCTAACTGCCTCAAGTCTTGCAACAGGTGCAAAGACATTAGTATAATCGATTCCTTCCTCTTGGGTGTATCCTTGAACTAAAAGTCTAGCTTTGTTCTTGATGATCAAGCCTCTATCATCTCTCTTGTTTTTGAAAACCCATTTAGTGCCTATTGGTACTTGACTAGATGGTAGCGGACATAGGTTCCATACCTTCTGTCTCTTGAATTGAAGCAGCTCCTCTTGCATCGATTCAAGCCAGCTACTACCTTTCAAGGCATCTTCTACCTTCTTGGGTTCCATCTGGGATATAAAGCATGAGTACAAGCAAACATTCTCATGATGAGTCTGTCCTCTTGTTCTCACACCCTTACTGACATCCCCTATGATGTTCTCAGTAGGATGAGTGTTATGAATCCTAAGGCGAGGAATCACTTCTAGTTGCAGAGATAGATCCAGGTTGGACATATTCAGCTCAGGAACTAGAACACTCTGTCTAGCTATAATTTCAAAATCATTCAATGAGGACTGATTGAATGAGTGAGAAACATCATCAATGGTTTGTTGTGAAGTAGTATTAACAGTTTCCTGTTCCTTCAAAACACTACTTCCTTCTGCCTGGTGTTATGGTGGATCACCTGATGAGGTTTGAAGCTCAGCAAGTGATTCACTTGTTGAAGCTTCACTATTCCTTGATATGGTTAAGCTATCAGATCTGTGAATGGTGGAAACTTCATTTATTGCAGCTCTTGGAGAATTTGGACTAGGTCTGGGTAGCTCAAATAGTTGATCAACAACAACAACATCAACATCATTTTGAGCACCTGTTCCAACTGAAAGACTCTCACAAGAAGGTTTAGAATAGTATGGAAACAATTCTAAATCAAAGATATGATCAGGGCCATTCCCCCTAACACAAGGAGTGCGCTCATTAACAACTATATTAGATGACTCCTCAAATTGTTGATTCTTAATGTTGTATACTCTATAAGCTTTAGAGCTAGAAGAGGACCCAACAAAGATAGCATCATCCGACTTTTCAGCAAATTTTGCTAAATTGTCTTTTGTGTTAAGTATGGTACACCTGCTGCCAAAGGACCTTAGAAAGCCAATGAACGGTGGCATCTTGTTCCATAGCTCATAAGGGGTTTTTCCATGGGGGTTAACCACAAGAACTCTGTTCTACACATAGCATGCAGTGTTGACTGCCTCTGCCCAGAATGTTAGAGGTAGTTTTGAATCAACTAACATAGTTCGAGCAGCCTCAATAAGTGTCATGTTCCTCCTCTCAGCAACACCGTTTTGTTGAGGAGTTCTGGGAGCACTGTATTGTCTGACAATCCCTTTTGAGTTATAGAATGAGTTAAGAACAAAGTTCTTAAACTCAGTCCCTTGATCACTTTGATTTTAACCTTGTGATCAATTTGATTTTCTATTTTAAGAATAAAAGATTTTAATGTTTTAGCAGTTTCATCTTTAGTTCTTAAAAAGAATACCCATGTGAATCATGTAAAATCATCAACTATCATAAGGCAGTATGATTTCCTTCCAATGCTCATTATACTTGTGGGACCAAAAAGATCCATGTGCAATAAGTGTAATGGAGTAGTGATAGAGTTAACACATTTGGATTTGTGAGATGTCCTATGTTGTTTCCCTTTTAGCCATGCAACACAGTTATCTTTGCAGAAAAACTCCTTTTTAGGCAAACCATGTACCAAGTTATTTTTAGCCAATTTATTCATTGTCTTAAAATTTACATGACACATACGTTTATGCCATAGTGTTGACTCATCACTATCAACTTTAGAAAGAAAGCATGATACTTCACCCATTGGGGAAGCATTGTTCATATCGAGCTTGTACATATCCCCTTTCTTAGGAGATCTAAGAAGCACCAATTCCAGAGGAATTGTCATCCCTGCTTTGAGGATAATGCACTCGTGTTCTGTGAAAAGCATTTGGTGCTTTTGATCACAGATTGTGTTCAAGCTGTTTGACAAAGTGAACTTTGTCAACCTTTATTTACCATAGTTCATCATAGTTCTGAAACTATTGAAGGAGGGATCTGTTCCCTGTCATGTGCCTGGAGCATCCACTGTCTATAATCTAGACATTGTTGTTCTTGTCGTACGGATGTCCCTGCACATAAGATGAGTTTGTTAGTTTTGTTTGCAAGCCCAAGCCTTGCTGGTCTTGGGTTCTTCCAAAGATAATGACATAATTTAACCAAAAGATATGCATGGGGGGTTCAATAAAGGTCTTTGAATAAGAGGTTTGGGCTACAACATCTTCCTTGATCTTCCAGTCCATCCTTTGGTTGATCTTGGAGGATGAGCTTGTTGAAGCTTTTGCAGCATGGCCTTCTTCCGAAGCCACTTTCTTTTCGGAAGAAGCCTTCACCACCTTTTCTTCTGAAGCAGTCTTCTTCTATGATGGTTTCAAGGGAGCTTTCTTGTTCTTCCGAACCTTAGTAGCTTTTGCTTCCGAAGCCATTTTCCATTCGGAAGAAAGAGTATCTTTCGAAAGCAACCTTGCTTCCGAAACTAACTTTCCCTTCTTTAACACTTGAACTGTTTGAAAAGGTCCAAATGTGAAATCTTCCCTGACTCCTTTTCTAACATTATTTGCATAGTGTGTGTTTGTAGGATTGTAATAACGATCTTTTGCCATGTGGTTTTGCAGACCACACATTATGCATGCAATGTTAATCTTTTGGGAATGTGAGGGTTGCTGTTTCCTGGGCGTGTTCTCTTCATTAGCAACTTTTCCCTTCAACTTCTGATCCTTTAGCAGGACAAGAGTGCTGGTATTACACTCCTTTCCTGAATCAGAAGTACCTAAAACTTGGAATCCAGCTGAGATAAAGACACCTTTCTGCTTTGGGTCAATTTTCAGCTTGGACTTGGCCACATTCTTGGCAGTTCTTCTAGCAGCTTTAGCTCTGCTTCTTCTGGCCTTAGTGGTTAGAATTTGATATTCACAGGAGGAGATAGGTACATCTACCTATTCCTTCCCCGTGGTGGCTACTATTATTGCTTCATCCTTCAACTCTAGTGAGGAAGGGTCAGCAGTTGGAACCCCTTGCTCCTTGGTACCACATCTAGGCTGTCTAAAAGACTCATAGGAGTGTGGTGGAGCAATTTCATTGGTTCCCAACCCTTATTTGTTTTGATAACAAACTTTGGATTGGGTGGATGATGCAAGAATAGCTTGGAAGTTCTACTTACAAATAGCATGCTTCCTGGCCTGAGGCTTAGTAGTGACAAGCTGAGCTTGAGCCTCAGACAATTTGGATATCAAATCCTTGATTTGAGTCTTGTCGTTGGTGTGTTCATGTTTTAAAAGAGATACAATTTTCTCTAACTCCTCAATTTTCTTTTGGTAGTCAGATTCAACTCTCTTAAAATCAAATTTTAAAATATTTAAAGACTCAATATCAGATCTGATTTCCATATTGTAATCCTGATAAAGTTTAACTTTAGCTATACAGGCTGGAGTGCAGAGATGTTCATATACCTAGGCATCATCTGTTTCGGCCATGAGAGCTTGAGCAGGAGTCACATCTTGTACCATGAAGCTCCAGTCAACTTCTTGAGCCATTGCAGCTGTTTCAGTTGACTTCTCAGCAGGCTTTGAGGTTGAGGGATGTGTGGAGGCCTGTGGGGTTCCCAGATTGGTCTTGGGAGCCATGCATTCCCTTGCAAAGTGACCCAGTTGGTTACAGTTGTAATACTTTGCCTTGGTCTTGTCAAACCCAAACTTGCTGGTAGTTAGGTTTGAGGGAAATGCCTTCCAATTCTCTTAAAGAACTTCTTCGCTCTATAAGTTAAAAGAGCCATCTGTTGGACAATGTCCACGTACTCTAAATCATCTAGATTGAAACACTCAAGATCATCAAAGTAGTATTGAAAATCACTAGAGTATCCACTTCCTGAGACAAAGGCACAACTTTCCTAAAAGGAGTTGTATTGAGCCTGTTGAGACCTTGGAGTCTCAGGGAAAGTGATGTAAGATCCAGAAGAGCAGGATGGCTACTGTTAGGTCAGGTAATGCTGAGGTTGTGGGGGTAATGAGCCTTCAGCAACCATTAAAGCGTTGCTAGCAGGAAAGACTCATGGGTCTGCTTGTTTGGTGGCCCTTCTTACTCTCCATCTCTAGGCGATATCCATCGAGGATGCCATAGAGTTCAGTCATGGTAAGAGTGTTCAAGTTCTCTGTCCTCTTAATAGAGACACAATAGAATGTCCACTCATTTGGAAGAGCACTCATGAACTTTCTAGTAAGATCTCTAAGTTCGGGAGTGATCTTCACAGACTGAAGAGAAGAGATAAGATCCATGAATCTGAAGTACTGCTAACCGAGGGTCTCTCCAGCAATGTGAGTGAAGTTCTCAAACTGCTGCTTCAGCGAGTCCTTCTTCGAGTCATTGGAGCTTGAGTACATCTGAGCAAGTGCATCAAACAATTCTTTGGCAGTCTTGCAATGCTCGAACCCCACCATGATCGAGTTCGGTATTGCAGTCATAAGAATGGTCATAGCATTGCTGTCGAAGCCCATCTTCTTTTGATCTTCGTCAAAATAGTCCTTAACAGCCTTTTCTATCATGGCATCATTTCCTCCAGGTGAAGCCACCTTTGGCTTATATGGGACATTGACAATGGAGTTCCACATCTTGTTGTCTTGGTATCTGATGAAGCCTTCCATTCTCCTGCTCCAAGACCTGAAATTTTCAGAAGTAATGATGGGAGCCTTTGTCATGGTTCCTATTTCTACCTCGAACTTGTTAAGGGCCATTTTGAGGGAGTGAGTTGTAGGGAGGAGTGAAAAACTAGTTGATTTGGATGGTTAGATCATGCAATCAAGAGCCTGAGATGCTCTGATACCAATTGTAGGATTGATATTGGTCACTTAACACTATGTTTTTCTCTCAAACTCACTTAGAACAACACTCGGATAAAGATACAGTCAGTAAGAGTTGATCACCATATAGCAAGTAAAAAGGAACACAAGAAGTAATTTTCAAGGTACTTTTATATATTGCTTCTCAACTCAAAAATACAAGACTCTTACAAGTAGTGTGGAATGAGTTACAATGAGAACCTATATATAATACTACCTACAACCGGATATAATTTGATACCAGCTGGGATCCTATAACTAAAGTCTACAAGACTGTAGTTTAAGGTATCTCGGATAAAGTCTTATATGAGATTTGGTAGTCAGGACATGTCCCTGACTTATCATTTGTCACCAACTAAAGTTGGTAATATGTACTATCATAGAAAGGTAAACAGTGGAATAAAGTATGGTCAACTGCATGGCTCTTTGAGAAAACAGCATACAATATCAGAGGTCTGTAGCGGTGTGTAAGAGACCATACTTGTGTCCATTGGTTCATAGCAGTGTCTTCCGAAGGTTAAATGATTTCGGAAGAGTAACTACTTTCGAAGCCACTTATACTTTGGAAGAGGCTGCTTCTTCCAAGGCTTGGAGACTTCTTCTTTTTCATCATACTTCAGAAGTAGTCTTCAGGTTGTTCTTCTAAGACTTAATCTTCGGAAGCATGCTCTTGACTTCAGAATTAGAGTTCTGTCTTCGGAAGTTGATCTTTCACTTTGTCTTCGGAAGAACTCTACAACCTTCGGAAGTCCCATGCTAATCTTCAGAAGCCTTTGCATATAGCACCAAAAATTATCTAAGTGATTTGGTTTTGGTTGCACCAGCCTTCTTCTTGATCTAACACTTTTGTTCCTATTTCAGACTTTCAGACATAGAAGGTCTGAGCTTGTTACATTTGAAACACATGTTGTGAATTTTATACTGCAAAAACGAGCCATTACCTTGCTCTCTCTCGAACACTCTACCTCTAGCTCAACCATATCTTAGGTCTTTGAGGTTTCAGCTCCCACAAGACCATATACTATTCAATCGTAACCTCAATGAACTTTTTTTGTACAAAACAAAAGGAGCTTTTGAGCCAATCTATTAACTTCAAACGTGAACCCAAGATTGCTTCTTGCAATGCAAGTTGGCTAATTTTACTAGCAAAATCTTCAAGTGACTCATTGTCCTACATATTTAGATATTTGAAATTTTATTCGAGCACCTATAGCCACGCCTCCTTAAGCCTGTGAACACCAAGAAACGATCTTCAAAGCATCCTGAATTTCCTTAGCTTTGCTAAACATAACAACTTGTAACACAGACTCTTCTCCCCAAAACTTAAAACAAATATGCTATCATTTTGTTTTTATTTTTTATTTGATTGGTATTCATTTGTAGTTCAATCACCTCCCAAATCTCACAGACGTTGAAAATCGCTTTGACATCACATCCCAAATAGTGTACGTATGTAGTAGTTAGAATTGTAACTTGAAAAAAATAGCCAATGTTCTCCCTTTTAGTTTCAAAGTGGTGTAATATGTTTCTATCCATTACATGAATTTTGTTCCTTCATTAGTACTTGAACCAGTTTTAGAGTCTAGGACTAGACTAATGTTTGTGAAGCGTGTTCAAACCATTATTTTTCTCAGCCATCTGTTCGATAACTTGGGATAGCTTCAAAACCTTTCAATAATAAGATAAGAGACAAAAAATCCAACATCCCCTTTCTTATGAAAAACTCAGCAACAAGATACAAATAAAAAATCCCTAGAAGATTTTTGTTGCACCCTGAAAAGATCATACATGCCAATTCAATGGGTAAGTTGATGGTTGTTCTGCTGGATTCCCACAAGTCCAAGAACTAATGCGGATGAAGATCCTATAACAGTAGGGAAGTATTGGCTTACCGCATTTGTCAATACGGAATGCAAAGAACAAATGCTGACAAGTATTTGTTCTTCCGCATTAACAAAGGTGGAAGACCAAAGTAGTAACGCGAACAAGATTCTGTTCATCTGCATTTGCCAATGCGGATGACCGGACAAAAATGCACACAAGTATTTGTTCATCCGCATTACCCAATCCGGATGACCAACATACTAATGCGGATGATCAAGTGAAGAAATGCTGATCAAGTCCATCTCATCTGCATTTGCCAATGCGGATGAACCAACAGAAATGCGGATCAAGACTTAGACTAGTTCTGATGTATAGGTCAGGGGTAGTTTAGTCATTTTGTAAAAAGGCATCTTTTCTGCCTATTAATTGAATAGAAAACCTCGTACATGAGGTGACAAATAATAGACAATTAGAATATTTTGTATTTTCTAGGTGCATTATTACTTTTCTTGCTAAACACTAGCAGTATTTGTAATCAATCACCTTTATTAATATATACAAAGCATTTATGAGTATTTCTTCTACATTAAATGTTTCTTGAATGTATGATTTCACCATTCAATCATGAACTCAATCATTATATTCGATCCTAAGTGAGAATCTCAATCTCACCACCCAGTCAAGTGGTATCAGAGCTTTGGCTTTTGCTTCTTTTTCAGATCTACCCAAGACCTGAATAAAACGTGATTGATCTGGTGATTGAGTTGCTAATAGAGTATTCTATCATCTCTACTTAGTAAACAATAAAAAATACTCCTATCAACACGTTCTCACAAAAACCAACATATCACCCTAACACTGTTCAAACAAATTTCTATCAAGAACATAGCAATAGACTTCATTCTCGAAGCTGTGAATAGTTGAAATAGCGAAATTTAACAACAAGAATCTCAGAAAAGTAACATATCTGATTCTGAAATCTGTTTGGATGATTTGGAAAAGTTGGACTAATTGAACCTAAAATTCAACTAATCAGTAATTAAACAAGTTAAAACTACCTGTTAAAATGGATTCTCACAGTTTCTCAGGTTCAGGAATTACATTGCAGGTGGATCCTGATTTTTGGATCTCAATATGTAAGGGGCCACACATCCCTGTCACTCTATATGCAGATCAAGCTACTATCTACAAGACTGCAAGGATACCCATTGAAGATCTAACTCTGGATAATGAAGATTACAAGAAAATCAAGATTGATCTAAAAGCTTACTCTATCCTAACTCAAGCACTCAAGATGGATGTGCTGTAAAGATTGGAGAAGTATGGTACGGCCAAAGCTGTATGGGATGGACTTCAAATTATGTGTGAGGGAAGCAGTGAAGTTATAGAAATTAACAAAGACAAGCTTGTTAATCGGTACGAAACATTTCATCATTTCAAGGGGGAGTCAATTTCCAAAAAACTGCACAAATTTGTACAGTTGGTAAATGACTTGGAAATCATGGGAGTCACTTACAAGGTCAAGGAATTAAACAAGAAAATGCTGCATAACCTTCCTAAAAGCTGGAAACAGAATGTAATAATGCTAAAAAATACTCTTGATCTTGGGAGTACTACTTTGGATATCATGATAGCCAAAATAGAAGCATTAGAACTTGATGAAAGAAGCAGAAATCTAGGTGGACCAAGAGTGATTGAGGCATACAAATTTCCATCGGAATATCATTATGTGGAAAATGCCTTCATTACTGAGGAGGATGATTTCATCTCATCAAGAGATCAACTAAATACCATAGGTTTCATTACAACTCCATCAACTAATCATCCATCAACATCATTCCAACCATCCGGAGTCACTGTTGCTCCTACAATCACTCTTGAAGACACAAGATCCAAAGAACAAAATGCAACTTACAATACCTTTGTTGCAAGCTTGGAAGCATATTTTGGAGGAAGACTCACATATGCTTATCTAATCTAGGAAGATCTAGAGGAAATGGATCCAGATGATATGGAAGAAATGGATCTGCAATGGCAAATGGCCATGATTGTTATGAGAGCAAAGAAATTTTTTAGGAAAGGCAGAAAGCTCAACCTTAATGAAAATACAAAGCATGGATATGATAAATCCAAAGTAAAATGCTTCAACTGTGGCATGGCTGGCCACTTCTCCAGAGAATGCAATGCCCTAAAAAGAAACAACTTTCAAAGGAATTCTCAAAGCCAGTCATCCTCACAGTCTAACTCAAGCTTTCACACCAACAATCATAAGCAACAATATCATCATCCGCAACAACATCAATCATATCAAAATCCACCTTAACTGACAAACCAAGCTCATGGAAGTAGTCAGTTGTCTGCTAATGCTCTCGTGATAAAGAAAGATAGAGTATGCGATTGGAGAATGTATGCAGAGGAAGTCAATCCTCAATTTCAAAATCATGCACTTATGGCTCATATCAACGATGGTCCATCTCCAATGCCTACTGAGGTAAAATCTAACCTTTGTAGCGAAAAATGCATTACTGAATTGCAAGGTTATAAAGAGCATAACCATAAATTGCCAGATAAAATTAAAGAGAACAAGGTGAAGTCAGAGATGATGAAAAGAGAGATAAAAGGCTTTGAAATCAAAATAAAATCTCTCATCTCTGACATTGAAAAACTGCATGGTGAAAAATACACTCTTGCAGTTGAGAATGAGCTACTGACTAAAAAGTTAGCTCAATCTAAGGTTGAACATACACTTACTCAAGTAAAACTTGAAAAGTTTCAACTGCCTTCAGTCAAGCTGCAAGAGATGCTTGATTCTCAAAAGGATCCAAAGGACATGTCGGGGATTAGGTATAATTCATGTCCTCCACCATACAATGACAACTACATTGTCATGCCTGAATCTGTCACACTTAATGAGGAAATTAAAACAAAAACTATGGAACCAAAATCTATAGTAAAACAAGTAACCAATCCTCAAAACAAAACTAATGTTTATATTGAAACAAATGAGGATAAAATCAGACTAGGTCACCCAATCAAAATCAAAGAGTGTTCAGACAAGGCAGTGAGTGTCATCAAACCCACAAGCCCCATAAAGGTAATTGTTCCATTTATAAAATTCATACCTTCTGTTTTAAAAGGTAAAAAGAAGTATGTTAAGTCAGTGAAACCCACTGCTAAAAGCATTTCTGATAATGAGATATATCTCCAAACAAATCAAGCAAATCAGACAAGGTTTCACTGTAAAAGAAACAAAAGAGATCACTGATTTCAACGTGTAAAACTCTGTCAGACCCTTAATCTTCAAAATCAAGACAGGGTATTGTTTTTGATATATGTAATAAGGAACACGTTGATCAATTTGAGAAAGAGGTACAAAAAGGGTTGAAAAAACAAAAATAGCCAAGAAAATCCAACAAAAAGGCTGATTTTGATTCATCCCCCGAGCAAAAGAAAGTGGCTCAGCAGCAAATGAGAAAATCAGCTAAGTCCCACAAATCAAATCTGATTCAAACAACAGATAAATGTATTGTGAGATTTGTGATATGTTCAATCACAAAACATAAAATTGATTTTACAATCAATATTGCTCTATCTGTGACATGAACAACCAATTAACCAAAAACTATTATTTTAACAAATATTGTTCAGTCTATGATATGAAAAATCATAATACATCTTAGTGTTACTTCAATCAGAAGGGTTGAGAATTCCCCAAAACAAACCCATCTCAACAACATCATCAGGCAAAACACAAGTGAGGAGTCATTTGCACACCAATCAATCTAAGACATGTAGATCACTTAATGACAGGAGTAAAATAAAAGAAATATGGAAAAGTAAAAGAAACAACCATTACATTAATCACATGTCTGACTTTTCAAAACCTAAAATGATTCTTGAAAATCATAAACGGTTTAAATTTCTTCACAAGCATAGAGATCAAAGATTTCACTACTCATCTTACTTGTCTATTGATGTTGATGAGAAGACTCCAGCAAAATATCATAAGCAATCTTCAAGGTCACCTCTAAACAGATCATAATTTAGAGGAAAGTATCAAGAAGTCACCATAATAGATAGGAACCGGAAACCCAAGACCATCATGGCTTGGGTTCCAAATTCTAATTAGTTCTCTTATGCTTGCAGGGTCATCCATATAGGTCCAATAGCTTATGGTACATGGACAGTGGATGCTCTCGACACATGACTAGAGATCGTTCCCTCCTTCATGACTTCAAGCATATACAAAGAACTATGGTGGCATTTGGTGGAGATTCACAAGGTGGTAGAATTACAGGTGAAGGATCTATGACAAATGGGATGTTGAGCTTTGACAAAGTGAACTACTATGAACAACTGAACTTCAATCTGCTAAGCGTGTCTCAGATCTGTGACAAGAAATATTCAACTCACTTTACAGACACTTATTGCTACATTCTAAAACCTAGATTTTAGATCTCTGAAGAATGGGTTGTCCTAAAGACCCCGAGGGAGAATAATACTTATGTTTTAAACCTGTGTTCTGCATCACCTAAAGAAGAAACATGTCTTTTGTCAAAAGCATCATTTGATGAGTCACAACTTTGGAACAGACGTTTGGGGCACAAAAACTTCAAAAACATGAACAGATTGGTCAAAGGAAACCATGTCATTGGTCTTCGTCAAAAGGAATTTCATTTTGTTGATCACTGTTCAACGTACCTCAAAGGAAAACAACACAAATCTTCTCATAAATCCAAGCTGGTGAACACAAACAATACTCCATTGAAGCTATCTCATATGGATCTATTTGGACCAACTCATGTCATAAGTATTGGAAAGAAACAATATTGTTTGGTGATCATTGATGACTTTTCACGATTTACATGGGTTTTCTTCTTACTTCATAAAAATGAGGCATCCTAAATAATTCAAAACTTTATAACACAAATTGAAAATCAACTTGATCTTTAGGTCAAAACAGTCAGAAGTGATAATGGAATTGAATTTTAAAATGAAGTCATGAGTTATTTTTGTACAACCAATGGCATTGCTCATCAATTCAGTGCAGCTAGAACTCCTTAACAAAATGGGATAGCTGAAAGGAGAAATAGAACACTGATTGAAGCAGCAAGAACAATGCTAGCTGATGCTAAGCTGCCAATCACCTTTTGGGCAAAAGCAGTTAACACATCGTGCTTTGTACAAAATCAAACTCTAATTGTAAAAGAAAGCAACATGACTTCATATGAACTGCTCTTTCATAGAAAACCATTCATTGGATTTGTTAAATCATTTGGTAGTCCTGTCTCAATATTAAACACCCGAGACTATTTGGAAAAGTTTTCATCTAAGTCTGATGAAGTTTTCATCTAAACACTCTGTAAGCCTTTGAAACACTCTGGGAAATGATATAATTATAGTCCTTATATCATTCATTGTGCTTAATTTCAAAAATTGCAAGACCGTCATGACTTACCAGTTATGTTGGTAGGCTCAACTTGGAAGAGAAGATAGATGCAGTGTTAATTTAAAATCTTATTCACTAGTGGAACACTCATCACAAAGTACAGGTATGTATTGGCTTATCTGAATGCATGTGTGTGTAGTAACCTAAACATACCAGGTAACCATGCTTTATGAATCTCTTTCACCTACATCAAGTTTTATCTTTGTTTTGCTGAGCAAAGACCTAATGAAACAAGCACATAGTGCAGATGTACTGATCCAAAAGATTCCCAATGAGGAACATATCCAAATTGGATGAATCTATAAAAGCTATATATTCCAAGTGAATGAACAAAAGAATCCTATCATGGATCACCTTCCAAATGAAGTGAAAAGAATTTCAATGTGGAACATCATGAAAAGGATCAAAGTAAAAGAATCCAAATTAGGATCAGTGAAAATGAGTTCTCATAACTTAAGTAACCTGGTAAGGAAAGTTGTGAAAAAGTTCTACCATGCATTGTATAAGGATGGTTGATGATTCCATGCTTGTGTGTGTGAGGTACATATTGAATAATTAAATCAACCAAAAACATGATAACTATCACTTGCATCAAAATATCAACTTGGTATAAGTTTAAGAGGACAAACATACCTTCAATCATCAAGTTCATAAACATGTCCATTTTATCATAAAGGATGCACATATGCAATGTAAGATTGATATGATCCTAACAAAAGATATACTTCTCTTCATTATTAATAATCAATGTATATAACAGTCAAAAAAAGTTTTTAAATCTTTAAAGTTTCTATCCAGATATGGATATAAACTTTAAGGGGAGTAATTTAGAATTTTTGATTAAATCGATGTAGATTGTTACTATCTTTAATTACTTTCTTAAAAAAAATTAAAAACAAAAGAAAAAGAAAATGCATGTATTGATGCAGAAGTTATACCATAGTATCTCAGCCTATGAAGATTCTTGGAAGCATGAAAAGTCCAACATCAGTCAAACAATGGGAAACTTGTATCACTTCTGACATACAAGTCAATCCAAGCAAGAATTGACAACCTAAATGGTCAACAACTTCATAAGAAAAATCAATCAATGACAACACTTCATAACATGAAAAACCAAAACAGTCACAATAACTTATGATTAAGTTAAAAAGTTAATGCAGGTAAGTGCATTAGTTAATGCGGGTGAAGGTAACCCATGCTTATAACCAATGCGGGTAGTTTTTTATTTCCAAGTGAGACTAATGTGGACAATGATTGTACTCTACCGCATTAGTGTGTTACAAGTTGTTGCACCCTGAAAGGATCATACATGTCAAATCAATGGGTGAATTGATGATTGCTCAGCTGGAATCCCACAGGTCCAAGAACCAATGTGGATGAAGATCTGTAAGGAAAATAACAAGTGTTATCTTCCGTATTAGTTAACGCGGAAGACATAACTCTGATGCGGACAAGTGTTTACTCTTCTGCATTGACTAATGCGGAAGACATAACACTAATGCTGAAGAACAAGTTACTCTTCTGCATTGACTATGCAGAAGAACAAAAGAAGATGCGGACAAGACTTTGCTCATCCGCATTGACAAATGCGGATGACCGACCAAATGTGCACAAGTATTTGTTCATCCGCATTAACCAATGCGGATGACCAACTTACCAATGCTGATGATCAAGTAGAAATGCTGATCAAGATTAACTCATCCACATTTGTCAATGCGGATGAACAAGTAGAGTTGCGGATCAAGACATAGACTAGTTTCTGATGTAATAGGTCAGGGGTAGTTTAGTCATTTTGTAAAAAGGCATCTTGTCTGCCTATAAATAGAATAGTTAACCTCGTACTGAGGTTACGGCTGATAGATAGAGAATTTTTGTTGTAATTATTCTCTGTAACTTATCAACTTTCATATACCAATACAAACAACATTTATGAGTAATTTTCTTGCTTTGAATGTTCTGTGATTGTTTGTTCCGCCACTCAATCATTGACTTGATTATCATATTCGATTCTCAGTAAGAATATTACTCTTACTCAAACCCAGTCAATTGGTATCAGAGCTTTGGATCTTGATTCTCTTTCAGATTTGCGCACAGACTGAATATAACTAGATTGATCTAATAATCAAGTTGCTAGTAGTGGATATCATTATCTCTACTTAGTAAACAACAAGAATACTCCTGTCAAACAGCATGAATACTTCTATCAAACAGAAAGAATACTCATTCGGAACCTCGAAAGAACTGCTTGAACAAGTTGGACTCATCAAACATAATCAATCTTAAAATCAACTAAAACAAATCAACATGGATTCTAACAGTTACTCTGAACAAGGTCATACACCTAAACCTCCCATGCTTAAACACAAATCTAAGTTTAAACAATGGAGAATAAGGTTTAGAAATTATATCACATGTGTAGATCCTGATTTTTGGATCTCAATATGTAAGGGTCCACATATTCCTGTTACTCTATCAAAAGCTCAAGCTGCACTTTACAAGACTACTAGAATACCAATTGAAGACTTAACTCTGGATGAAGATCAGTATAAGAAAATCAAAATTGATCTCAAAGCATACTCAATTTTGACTCAAGCACTCAAAATGGATGTGCTGAAAAGATTGGAAAAGTATGGAACTGCTAAAGCTGTTTGGGATGCACTCAAAATTATGTGTGAAGGAAGCAGTGAGGTTGCTGAAATTAACAAAGACAAGCTGGTCAATCAGTATGAAACCTTCCATCACACCAAAGGAGAATCCATATCGAGACAACTGCACAAATTTGTACAGTTGGTTAATGACTTGGAAATTATGGGTGTTTCATACAACATTAAAGAACTTAACAAGAAAATGCTTCACAGTCTACCTGAAAGCTAGAAGCAAAATGTCACAGTGCTGAAAAAGACTCGATCTTGAGAGTACCACTCTAGACATTATGACAACCAAGATTGAAGCTTTGGAACTTGATGAACGAAGCAGAAACCTTAGTGGACCAAGAGTGATTGAGGCCTACAAATTCCCTTAGAATCACATTCTGTTGAAAATGCTTTTATCACAGAGGAAGATGACTTCATCTCATCAAGAGATCAAATGAACAATACTAGGTTCATTGCATCTCCACCATTCAATCACCTTTCAACTTCAGCTCAAGCACCAAAAGTCTCCACTGCTCCTCAAACCTCTCCAGAAGACTTAAAATCAGAAGAGCAAAAGGCAACTTACAATGCCTTTGTTGCAAGTTTTGAAGCATATCTAAGGGGAAGACTCACTTCTGCCCACCTAACTCAGGAAGATTTAGAAGAAATGGATCCTGATGATGTTGAGGAGATGGATCTATAGTGGCAAATGGCAATGGTTGCCATGAGAGCAAAGAAATTCTTCAGAAAAGGAAGAAACTTGAGCCTGAATAAGAACACAAAACTTGGATATGACAAATCCAAGGTGAAATGCTTCAACTGTGGCATGACTTGCCATTTCTCAAGAGAGTGCGATCCTCCCAAAAGAAACAACTATTCAAGGAACTCTACAGGTCAATCATCATCACAACTCAATTCAAGCTATCACTCAAACAATCAACAACAACAGTACCATCATTCTCATCATCAACAAACATATGAGAATCAACCACAGCTGACAAATCAAGCCCATGCAAGCAATCAGCCTTCTGCCAGTGCCCTTGTGATCAAACAAGATGGGATATGTGACTGGAGTGTATATGCTGAGGAAGTCAAGCCTCAATTCCAGAATCATGCTCTTATGGCTCACATTAATGATGGACCATCTTCAATGCCTACTAAGGTACAAAGTAACCTTTGTAGTGAAAAATGCATAAATGAATTACAAGAGTATAGAGAACACAACCATAAACTGGCAGATAAACATAAAGAAGAAAAAATGAAGTCAAAAATGATGAAGAGAGAACTAAAAAGTTTTGAAATCAAAATCAAATCTCTCATTTCTGACATAGAAAAATTGCATGGTGAGAAATACAATGTTGCAGCTGAAAATGAGCTACTTACTGAAAAGTTAGCTCAAGCTAAAGCTCAATAATCAATGACTGAAGTGAAACTTGAAAAGTTTCAAATGTCTTCAGTCAAGCTGCAAGAGATGCTGGTTTCATAAAAGGATCCAAAGGACATATCAGGGATTGGTTTTAATACATGTCCTCCACCATACAATGACAATTACACTATCATGCCTGACTCTGTTTCACTCTCTAAATCAATCGAACCTAAAACTATGGAACCTAAATCAATAGCGAAACAAGTGACAAATCCTCAAAACAAACCTGATGTTTATTTTGAAACCAATGAGGATAAAATCAAGTTAGGACACCCAATCAAAATTAAAGAGTGCTCAGACAAGACAATGAGTGTCCTGAAACCATCAAGCCCTGTAAAAGCAATTGTACCTTTTATAAAACTCATACCATCTATTTTACAAGGCAAAAAAAATGTCAAAACAGTGAAACCCACTACTGAGAGTAGTTATGATAATGAGATTGTATCTCCACAAAATTCAAGCAAATTAGAAAAGGTTTCACAGAAAAAGAAACCAAGTGTAAAACTGAGTTCAACACATGAAACTTCATCATACTCTCAGTCATCAAGGTTAAGGCAGCGAGTTGGGTTTGATATATGTAACAAAGAACATGTTGACCCGTTTGAGAAAGAGGTGAGAAGTAGGTTAAAGAAACAAAAACATCCCAGACAACTGAACAAAAGTAGTGTTGTGAAACAATCTACTAAAAGGGCTGATTCTGATTCATCACCTAAAGAAAAGAAAGTGACTCATCAAAAGAAAGTATGAGTTGAGTCACACAAGGAAAAATCTGATTCAAGAAACAAACAAATGTATTGTGATATTTGTGACATGTTTAATCACAAGACAGATACATGCTTCTTCAATCAATATTGTTCACCAAAAATTGCTATTTCAACAAGTATTGTTCAATCTGTGACATGAACAATCAATATACATCTCATTGTTACTTTAATCAGAAGGGGTTGAGAATTCCACAACACAAGCCCATCTCAAAAACATCTACTGTGATGCATTCTGTCAGACCTCATCTTCACAATACTCAATCTAGGACACCTAGATCAACAAATGACAGAAATAACTTGAAGGATTTGAAGAAGGGTCAAAGAAATCATCTCACAATGAAACACAAACTTGACCTTCCTAAGCAAAAACCAACTTTTGATAATGAAACTCGGGCTAAATTTTTACAAAGAAATAGAGACCAACAATTTCATTATGTTGGACCAAAAGAACCAATGAGCCTGATCAAAAAAACCTCTAAGTCCCACAGACATTACAACTGCTGAAGAAGATCACAACAGCTGAAGACATCAGCTGATTACAAGGTCTGAAGACAAAGTCTGAAGACAAGATCTGAAGATATCTACTGAAGACAAAGTCTGAAAGTGAAGTACTGAAGACAAAGTCTAAAAGTGAAGTACTAAAGACAAAGTCTGAAGCTGAACTACTGAAGACAAAGTCTGAAGCTATCAGCTGAAGACAACGTCTGAAGTAAAAGTCTGAAGAGCAAAGACTGAAGACCAGAGTGATTAGTAGTTGTCACAACAGCTGAAGTTATTAACTTCAGTAGTTGTCACAACAGCTGAAGTTATTAACTTCAGTAGTTGTGATGGTTTTCCTTTTCAGTACTTGTAATTTACCTTTCAGTAGTTTTATGTTTTTGTACTTAGCATTCTCTGAGATGTGATCAGTTGTGAGAACATTCTCATTAGTTTGCATAGTTTTAGCTGTTTGTATAAATCTGTTAGATGTCACTATCAAGTGACATCAGCGGACGTCACATTCCTTATATAAGGAATGTTGACCTCGTTGTAACGTGTGACATTCAGCCACCACGAAAGCATTTGAATGAAATATTCCTTTTGCAGAATTCTCTCTCTCTCTCTCTCTATAACCATGTGCTTTTCTATTGAATATTAATTGAGTTCTTGCTAAATTGTCTAATTCATTGTTCGAATTCCGTTGCAATCTACTCTAATTGATCAAACTTAGATCACTGATCCTAACACATTATTCATCTGAATCCTCAGTAGATGTTGATAAGATGACTCGACCAATTCATATCAAAAGTCTCCCAGAACACCTCCATCCAAATCATTATTCAGAGGGAAATACCAGGAGGTGACTATCATGAATAGGAACAGGAAACCCAAGACCATCATGGCTTGGGTTCCTTATTCTAATTAGTTCTTTTTGTTTGTAGGTTCATCCACACAGGTCTAATAGCCTATGGTACGTAGACAATGGATTCTCCCGACACATGACTAGAGATCGTTCCCTCCTTCATGATTTCAAGTACATACAAGGAACTACTATGGCAATCGGTGGAGATTCAGAAGGTGGTAGAATTACAGGAGAAGGATCTGTGACAAACGGGATGCCGAGCTTTGACAGAGTGAATTACTGTGAACAACTGAATTTCAATCTGCTAAGCGTGTCTCAGATCTGCGACAAAAAATATTCCACTCATTTTACAAACACTCACTGCTACATTTTGAAACCTGGATTTTAGAACCCTGAAGAATAGGTCGTCTTAAAGACTCCGAGGAAGAATAATACATATGTCTTAAACCTGTGTTCTGCATCACCTAAGGAAGAAACATGTCTTTTGTCTAAAGCATCATTTGATGAGTCACAGCTTTGGCATAAACGTTTGGTGCACACTAACTTTAAAAATATGAACAAGTTAGTAAAAGGAAACCATGTCATTGGTCTTCTTCAAAAAGAAATCAATTTTATTGATCAATGTTTAGCGTGCCTCAAAGGAAGACAACACAAATCATCTCACAAAACCAAGCTGGTGAACACTAATAATACTCCATTGAAGTTACTTCACATGGATCTTTTTGGACAAACTCATGTAATGAGTATGGGAAAGAAATAGTATTGTTTAGTGATCATTGATGACTTTTCTCGATTCACATGGGTGCTCTTCCTACTTCATGAAAACGAAGCATCCCAAATCATTCAAGAATTTATCACTAAAAATGAAAATCAACTTGATCTTAAGTTCAAAATAATAAGAAGTGATAATGGTACAGAGTTAAAAAATGAAAATATGAGTTCCTTTGTGCAACCAAAGGCATTGCTCATCAATTCAGTGTAGCTAGAACTCCTCAACAAAATGGGGTAGCTGAAAGGCGAAATAGAACACTGATTGAAGCAGCAAGAATGATAATACCCGATGCTAAACTGCCAATCACCTTCTGGGTAGAAGCAGGTACTTTGTGCAAAACCGAACTCTCATTGTTAAAGAAAGTAACATGACACCTTATGAACTGATCTTTTATAGGAAACCATTTATTGGATTCCTTAAATCATTTGGTTTCTAGTCTCAATATTAAACACACGTGATCATTTGGGAAAATTTTCATCTAAGTCTGATGAAGGATTCTTTGTAGGTTATTCTTCTATCTCAAAGGCTTATAGTGTTCAATCCTAGACTGAACATTATCGATGAATCTACAAATGTTCAATTCTAAGAACATTCGTTTCCCAAATCTACAAATGGTCCTAATTGGTTGTTTGATATTGACACTTTTACTAAATCATTTGACCAATTTCACTTGTCTGATGCTAGAAATATACATTTAGGTGATACTTCATCAACAATAGAGAGAAGAGATAATTATCCATTGATTCCACCTACATGTGATGAACATATGAATGAAAATGTTCCTCTTCAAGCTGATCCCATCAGACATCTGTCATAAAACCTTAGTGTTTCTTCTGAAGAAGGTCCCAGCCTGGTACCATCTCACGCAGATAACTTGTCAAATGAGATCAGAAATCAAAAACAGGCTTCTCATCTAGTAGAAACTCAAGGTACATCAAATGATGCAAGCAACCTCAGTGCTGCTGAAGATGTAGCAGTTACATAAACAGAAGTTGACAATCTTCATATGTTAGGATCAGTGATCTACGTTTGATTGATTTGAGAGTATAGCAGCGGAGAACAAACAATGAAATAGCAAATTCACAAGAACACAAAAGATATTCGAAGTAAGAATAAACGGTTATAGACAAAGAGAATTCTGCAAAATATATTTCATTCAATATTCGCTTTCGTTGTAACAGAATGTCACACATACAATTAGGTCAACATCTCTTATATAGGAGATGTGACGTCTGCTGATGTCACTTGATAGTGACATCTAACAGAATTATTCAAACTACTGATAGTTAACACAACTACTGAAGATGTCAAACAGCTGACATCTCCTTACAAAAATACTAAGTGTTAACTATCACTACAACGACTGAAAAGAAACTACTGAAACTACAACGACTAAAGAACATGCTCTTCAGTCGTTTTACAAATACTGAAATAAAAAGAAAACTACTAAAAGGAAACCATCACAACAACTAAAGAATGCTTCTTCAGCTGTTGTAACAAACTCTGAAGGCTTCAGTACTTGTACTTGAACTTCAGCTGTTGTCATCAGCTGATGTTTTCAGCTGTTGTCATCAGCTATTGTCTTCAGCTGATGTCTTCAGCTGCTGTCTTCAGCTGATGTCTTCAGTTTTTGTACTTCAGCAGTTGTTCTTTAGTACTTTAGACTTCAGCTGTTGATCTTCAGACTTTGGTCTTCAGTTGTTGATCTTCAGTACTTTAGTTCTTTAGCTGTTGATCTTCAGTACTTTAGTTATTCAGCTGTTGATCTTCAGACTTTGATCTTCAACTGTTGAAGTCTTCAGTACTTGTACTTCAGTTGTTGCTCTTCAGACTTTATGAAACAGCTGATCAAGTCTTCAGCAGTTGTTGTGATGTCTGTGGGACTTAGAGGTTTTTCTGATCTAGCTCATTGGTTCTTTTGGTCCAACAAACTCCCCTGAACCAATGCTGCCAAAACCTCTAAACTTATTGAAGATGTCCCACTTATTTTGGCAGAATGATTGGTTTTTTTGTCTTCTAGATCAGCTAAAAAGTGACCCTTGTAAGCTCCGCCCTGGAAGTAGTCTCAATGATTTGATTAGCAAAGTATGAATGGGAACTCTGTCTTGGGGAACTGGACACAGAGCTGTTACCCCATTCATGAGATCTACTTCCCCACTATGAGTCTATATGACTCTCTTGTATAGGCCTCTAGGAAGGTAATTTGTTCCTCCATGGTCAGCTCTTCAGCACCTCCTTCAAATAAAGATTCTGGCCCATAGTACTCAGATAGGTATTTTGCCTATTTCCCATTCTTTAGCTCCACAGTTGTTATTATTCTATAAGCAAACTCATCAGGGTGATTACCCTCAAGGAACAACTGGAGCTCATTCTTCCTGACTTCTTCAAGCCTCTTATAAACTAACCCCTTTTTCACCATTTTATTTTCAAGCATCTTCTGTGGGGTTTGGTTAGCTTTATAAGCTTTCTTGAAGTCCTCTAGGATTTCCCAGGGTGATACTACAAAGACCAGGGAGATCACTTCATCTACAATCTTTTTCACCTGGCCAATGTATCTCTATGGAATGTTTTTCTTGTGAATCCTGTGAGACACCCTGGGATCAGGCCATATCCTTACTCTCTCCTTTTGATATTGAAATGTATGCTTAAGAGTGTATAATCTGAGAGCTTGCTTCTTCATGTTGATGATAGAAGATGTGGCTACATAAGCTTTGTCAACCCTCCTCAACAATTTCTCATCGTGTTGTTTGTGAAGTTCTTCTTCTTCTAGCTTCACTTTCACAATTTGTCTTTGGGTTTCAGGAGTAATTTTTGGGGAGTGACTTGTGGCCTTCGGCAACTGTATAACAGCTGAGAGTGGCAGCCTATCTTCATCATCATCTTCTAGCCTCAATACCCTTTTCTTCTTCTTTGGGGTACATCATCGGCTATTGGTTTTGAGGGTGAGGGAGTTGTTTGGTGGGTTGTGTTTTTGGTGGTTTTTGGGGTAAAGGGATTGTTTTAGTGGGTGGTTGTTTTGGTGGTTTTGGTGTGGGAATGTTGACAGGCTGTTCTAGCATTTTGAGGTGAGTGTGGCTTTAGATTGCTTGGCTAGTTCAGTCCTGCTCCCAGCACCCGCTTCATTCAAAGCTTCAATAACAAGCCCTTTGGTGTATACTTCAGATGAACAGATCTTGGTGGTTATTGCCAAGATGTTGTCCTTGGACCAAGCCTTGATTTGATCAATGATCTGCCAAGATACTTCGCTATAAATCTGATCATGATCTCCGGCCTTTATCTTTCTAACACCTCATAACTTGCCCATCTAGATTGGATTTCTTCAATCTCTAATCTTCTGATTTCAGAGTCAAGTTGTTCAGTGTCATGGCCTTGCCTAAACAACTGATCATTGATGTTATCCATTGATCTGCTGTGTTCGGCATCAACCTCTTTCACCATTAGCTCCAAGGCATTTTCCTTTTCCTGCTCCTTCTCCTTTTCGGTCTCTCCAACCAACTCCTTCTCATTTACCACTTCTGTCTCTTTTTCTTTCTCTTTCTTCTCTGCACTCCTCTTCCTTTTTGCTTTCACTGACTGAATCTCCCCCTTTTTGGTTGCATTGGTTGCAAGGGTTTGATTGTCAGAAAGCTTTTTGCTCACAACTTCCTCTATCAAGGGTTGCATAATTGAGGGAAGCCTCTCATCAAGGGTTTTGATCACTATATCAGTGATTATGGGTGTGATGAGAGGTAAGGAGTTTTGGAAGATAGCAGCTATTTGCTCAGGGGGGTTCTGTTCCTGAGAAATAGTGCCAGAAGCAGAGGCAGGTGGCTGAGAATTTGGGAGTGGCTCTGTGTTTAGGAGACTTTCAGATGAAGGTGTCATCTGTGGGGTTTGAGAGGCAGATGGTCTTTGATCCTAAGAAGTTTTGGCAAGCAGCTCTTTGAGTCTGCTCACCTCCTCTTCCAGGATGGTGTTTTGGGCTAAAACATCATAAAAGAAGCCCAGGTCATCATCAGTGGGTACTGAATCACTTGACCTCCTGATAGAATCAGGATGAACATGCACTGAGTGTAGATCAATTGTAGCATGTGCCCCTTTGTCTTGGAACTGGGGACTTCCTGCCTCAGGAGTATGTCCTTCATCAGCAGTTGCCTGTGGTATGGTCTTAGTAATGGTACCAACTACATCCTGATCATATGCGGAAGCAGGATAAGTGGCAGCCTCACCAGAAGTTCCAATCTCCCTTTCTACACTAGGAAATGGAACATTGTAACCCCTATGTTGTGGGTTATCAAATGCACTTTGATCCTCCCCCTCAATGGTAGAGGTATGCCCAGTTGTAATGGTATCTGGGTAGGGGGTGAGGAGTGCAACTGATCAGCACTTGTGCAAAATTAATGTAGGACTTTGGGGGGCGGTTGCATGTGGTGACTGGGTAGAAGCGGATTGCACTCGGGGTGAATGGTGCGCTTCAATGGTAACCCTCTCAAGTGAGATAGGTTCCAGCAGTGTGGGTTCCCCAATATTGGTTGCAACAGGATCCTTTTGAGAGGATAACTGTGCGGCTGTGGTTGGTTGATTCTTTGACACAACTGGGGGGTTAATACCAGTATGTGTTTCCTGCGTTTGTGGTACAGGGGCATCCTCAGGGGACTCATCTCCCTGAGTAGCCTTTTTTGGCTTTTTGGATTTTGGTTTTTTGATCTTCAGCTGTTGAATTCTTCAGTACTTGTACTTCAGCTGTTGCTTTTTAGACTTTATGAAACAGCTGATCAAGTCTTCAGCAGTTGTTGTGATGTCTGTGGGACTTAGAGGTTTTTCTAATCCGGCTCATTGGTTCTTTTGGTCCAACATCATAATTCAACAACAATACAAGATGAATATGCCTCTGACCATAATGAACTGAATGTCTCTAATCTTGATGTAACTATTGCTGGTGACACCATTCCAACCACAAGAATACATAAGAATCATCCAGTTGAAACCATTATTGGTGATCTTAATAAGAGGGTGACAAGAAGCAAGTCCAGTATTGCAAACATCTATTTTGTTTAGTCTAGGATTGAACACTATAAGCCTTTGAGGCAGGAATAACCTACAAAGAATCCTTCATCAGACTTAGATGAAAATTTTCCCAAATGATCACGTGTGTTTAATATTGAGACTGGACAACCAAATGATTTGAGGAATCCAATAAATGGTTTCCTATAAAAGATCAGTTCATAAGGTGTCATGTTACTTTCTTTAGCAATGAGAGTTTGGTTTTGCACAAAGTACCTGCTTCTACCCAGAAGGTGATTGGCAGTTTAGCATCGGCTAGCATCATTCTTGCTGCTTCAATCAGTGTTCTATTTCGCCTTTCAGCTACCCCATTTTGTTGAGGAGTTCTAGCTACACTGAATTGATGAGCAATGCCTTTGGTTGCACAAAGGAACTCATATTTTCATTTTTTACCTCTGTACCATTATCACTTCTTATTATTTTGACCTTAAGATCAAGTTGATTTTCATTTTTAGTGATAAATTCTTGAATGATTTGGGATGCTTCGTTTTTATGAAGTAGGAAGAACACCCATGTGAATGAGAAAAGTCATCAATGATCACTAAACAATACTGTTTCTTTCCCATACTCATTACATGAGTTGGTCCAAAAAGATCCATGTGAAGTAACTTCAATGGAGTATTATTAGTGTTCACCAGCTTGGTTTTGTGAGATGATTTGTGTTGTTTTCCTTTGAGGCACGCTGAACATTGATCAATAAAATTGAATTCTTTTTGAGGAGACCAATGACATGGTTTCCTTTGACTAACTTGTTCATATTTTTAAAGTTAGTGTGCACCAAACGTCAATGCCAAAGCTGTGACTCATCAAATGATGCTTTAGACAAAAGACATGTTTCTTCCTTAGGTGATGCAGAACACAGGTTGAGACATATGTATTATTCTTCCTTGGAGGCTTTAAGACGACCTATTCTTCAGGGTTCTAAAATCCAGGTTTCGAAATGTAGCAGTGAGTGTTTGTAAAGTGAGTGGAATATTTTTTGTCACAGATCTGAGACACGCTTAGCAGATTGACATTCAGTTGTTTACAGTAATTCACTCTGTCAAAGCTCAGCATCCCGTTTGTCACAGATCCTTCTCTTGTAATTCTACCACCTTCTGAATCTCCACCGAATGCCATAGTAGTTCCTTGTATGTACTTGAAATCATGAAGGAGGGAACGATCTCCAGTCATGTGTCGGGAGAATCCATTGTCTACGTACCATAGGCTATTAGACCTGTGTGGATGAACCTACAAACAAAAAGAACTAATTAGAATAAGGAACCCAAGCCATGATGGTCTTGGGTTTCCTGTTCCTATTCATTATAGTCACCTCCTGGTATTTCCCTCTGAATAATGATTTGGATGGAGGTGTTCTGGGAGACTTTTAATAATGAATTGGTCGAGTCATCTTATCAACATCTACTGAGGATTCAGATGAATAATGTGTTAGGATCAGTGATCTAAGTTTGATCAATTAGAGTAGATTGCAGCGGAATTCGAACAATGAATTAGACAATTTAGCAAGAACTCAATTGATATTCAATAGAAACGCATGCGGTTATATATAGAGAGAGAGAATTCTACAAAAGGAATATTTCATTCAAATGCTTTCGTGGTGGCTAAATGTCACACGTTACAACTAGGTCAACATTACATATATAAGGAATGTGACGTCTGCTCATGTCACTTGATAGTGACATCTAACAGATTTATACAAACAACTAAAACTATGCAAACTACCGAGAATGTTCTCAACAACTGATGACATCTCAGAGAATGCTACGTACAAAAACATAAAACTACTGAACTAAAACTACTGAAAGGTAAATTACAAGTACTGAAAAGGAAAACCATCACAACTACTGAAGTTAATAACTTCAGCTGTTGTGACAACTACTGATCACTCTGATCTTCAGTCTTTGTCTTAAGTCTTTGTTCTTCAGACTTTTACTTCAGACGTTGTCTTCAGCTGATAGCTTCAGACTTTGTCTTAGTACTTCACCTTCAGACTTTGTGTTCAGTACTTCACCTTCAGACTTTGTCTTCAGTACTTCACTTTCAGACTTTGTCTTCAGTACTTCACTTTCAGACTTTGTCTTCAGTAGAAATCTTCAAATCTTGTCTTCAGACTTTATCTTCAGACCTTGTAATCAGCTGATGTCTTCAGCTGTTGTGATCTTCTTCAGCAATTGTAATGTCTGTGGGACTTAGAGGTTTTCTGATCAGGCTCATTGGTTCTTTTGGTCCAACATAGTGAAATCATTGGTCTCTTTTTCTTTGTAAAAATTTAGCCCGAGTTTCATTATCAAAAGTTGGTTTTTGCTTAGGAAGGTCAAGTTTGTGTTTCATTGTGAGATGATTTCTTTGACCCTTCTTCAAATCCTTCAAGTTATTTCTGTCATTTGTTGATGTATTGTAGATTGAGTATTGTGAAGATGAGGTCTGACAGAATGCATCACAACAGATGTTTTTAAGATGGGCTTGTGTTGTGGAATTCTCAACCCCTTTTGATTAAAGTAACAATCAGATGTATTGTGATTGTTCATGTCACAGATTGAACAATACTTGTTGAAATAGCAATTTTTGGTGAACAATATTGATTGAAGAAGCATGTATCTGTCTTCTGATTGAACATGTCATAAATATCACAATACATTTCTTTCTTTCTTGAATCAGATTTTTCCTTGTGTGACTCAACTCATACTTTCTTTTGATGAGTCACTTTCTTTTCTTTAGGTGATAATTAGAATCAGCCCTTTTAGTAGATTGTTTCACAACACTACTTTTGTTTAGTTGTCTGGGCCGTTTCTATTTCTTTAACCTACTTCTCACCTCTTTCTCAAATGGGTCAACATGTTCTTTGTTACACATATCAAACCCAACTCCCTGCCTTAACCTTGATGACTGAGAGTATGATGAAGTTTATTGTGTTGAACCCAGTTTTATATTTGGTTTCTTTTTCTGTTGTTTTTGAGTTTAGGGATAGACTTGGCAGATTTTAGAGATGATTGCTTTGAGGGTTGTTTTGAGTGGGAGTATGAGACGGCTGATCTAGCAGTTTAGTGTGAGTTTGGCTTTTGAGAGCTTTGCCATCTCAGTTCTCTTCCCAGCACCTGTTTCATCCAGTGCTTCGATGATCAACCCTTTGTCATAGTTTCTAGCAGAACAGACATTCTTGGTTATCTTCAAGATACTGTCTTTGGACTAAGACTTTATCTCTATCAATGATCTTCCTAGATATTTGGCAATAAATCTAATCATAATCTCCAATCTTTCCCTATCCATCACACTGTAACTAGCCCATCTTGCTTAAATCTCATTTATCTCCAGCCTTCTGATCTCAACATCTAAGGTGGCTGTGTCATGACCCTGTCTGAAGAGCTGATCTATTATTTTGTCCATAGATCTGTTGTGAGCTTCATTAGCTTCTTTGACAAGATCTTCTAAGGACTTTTCTCCATCAGACTTTGACTCAGCACTTTTCTTCCTTTTGTAAGTGATCAACTGATCTTTCTGCTCTTTGTCTGTGCTCATCTCTTGCACTGTGATCAGCTGTTTCTCTGAGATCAGTTCTTGTTCTTTCTCCAACTCCTTTTCTTTTTTTGATTCTTTCTCATCTTCTACTCTCTTCCTTTTCCTTTCTTTCACTGCCTTAGACTTAGTAGTCTCCCCCTTTTTAGATGCATTGGGATCAGGGGCTTGAAAGGCAGAAAATGACTTGTGAACAACATCATCAATAAGTGTGTGGAGATTTGAGGAGATCCTCTCATCAATGGCTTTATGTACTATCTCAGTGATGATGGGAGTGATGAGAGGTAAGGAGCTTTGAAAGGTTGCAACCATCTGCTCAGAGGGGTTCTGTCCCTGAGAGGTGGTGCCAAAAGCAGTGGTTGGTGGCGTAGTTAAGTGTATTGGTTGTGTGTTTGGTGAACCTTCAAATGAAGGTGCCATCTGTGGGTCAATGGGGGTAGATGGACTTTGAACCTGAGACATTTTGGCTAGCAGCTCTTTGAGTCTGCTCACCTCAGTCTCTAGGATAGTGTTATGGGCTAAGACATTAAAGAAAAAGCCTAGGTCATCAACAGTCTTTGATGAATCATCTGGCCTCTTGATTAAATCAGGATGTACATGCCCTGAGTGTAGATCAGTATATGCATGTGCCCCTGGTTCTTGGTTCTGGGGACTTCCTGCCTCAGGACTTTGTCCTTCATTGGCAGTTGTCTCTGGTGAGGTCTTATATATGGTACCAACTTCATTCTGTTTATTTGCTGAATCAGGAGAAGTGGCAGCCTGACCAGATGTTCTAACCTCCTCTTCTACACTTGGAGATTGAACATTATAACCCCTGTGCTATGGGTTATCAGCAGCATTTTGGTCCTCCCCCTCAATTGTTGAGGTATTCCCAGTGTTAATTGGTTTCTGGGGAGGGGGTGAGGAATGCAGTTGACTCAGCACTTTAGCAACTATAAGGGTTGGGCTTTGAGGGGCGGTTGTAGTTGGAGATTGGTGAGAAGCAGATTGCACCCGGGGTGAGAGATGCTCTTCAATGGTAACCCTCTCAACTAAGATAGGTTCCAGTAATGTGGTAACCCCAAATTTGGTTGCAACAGGATCCTGTGGAGAGGATACCTGTGCGGTTTCAGCTGGTTGAGTCTCTGACATGACTGGGGGGTTAGAACCAGTATGTGTTTCCTGTATTGGTGGTACAGGGGCATCCGCAGGGGACTCATCTCCTGAGTAGCCTTTTTGGGCTTTTGAGGTGTGGGTTTGGTGGGGACTTTGGATCTGGAGGTGGAGGCTGTGGGTTCCCTCTGCTTGGGTTTGAGCAACCGGGCAGCTCCTTGAGAGTAGGGTCAGAGTTATGTCTGGAGTATACCTCAGCTAAAACAGCTGGAGCAGGGACTCCAAGACCAACAAGGCCTTCAGATTTTAATTGATTTAAAATTATGGCCATCAGAAACCTGGGATATAGTAGCCATCTGTTTGTCACAGGTTTCTAAGCCAGATCCTTAAGTTCTAGAAACTATCGCAGAAAAATTTAGAGTTTGTCGTTCAAAGATAGAATACAATACCTATTGCCATCTTGAGGACAACTGATCCCATGAAGATGTCTTTGGAGCAAGACAGACATTCACCATGTGGAAGATAAATCTTTCGGCATCATTGAAGTGCTTTTTGAGAATGGTTGTAGCACTTAAGTCTCCTTCATACCCATTGTTGATGAAAGACATATCAGTGGTGCCTTTCGGGTATTCTAAAATATAGGTGGCATCATGCAAATTCAGGGTTTTGCGAATGATGTCAGGGGTGATTCCCACCTGTTTCTAGTTAACCAACGACTGGAGAGTGATTTGGCTATCATTTTCAGTAGTTGTGACAGAGACGTTGGTCCAGAATTGGTGTAAGGAATCAGGGTATATGGTAGGATTCAAAAGAAAGGCGGTTCGGTATTGGGAATCCACCATAAGATTGATGGCATTATCAAATTTGTTCCAGAAGGCCGATTTCAAGAGGTAGGCAACAAAGTTGTGTCTAGGTTTGAGTTTCATGGTCGCTATTGTTGAGAGAGAAAAGGATAGAAAATGGCTAATGAAACGTTCAGTTGTAAGTGCATGTATTTATAGGTTAAGAAAATGCTGAAAAGAAAACGACTGAAAGTGTTGGTGTTGTCAGCAGTTGTATGAAAACAACTGAAGACTTGGTTTTAACTATCAGACATTTGAAAACAACTGAAGACTTGGTTTTACTCATCAGTAGTTATGAAACTACTAAAAACCTTGGTTTGGTCTTTAGGTGTAGAAAACAATTGAGAACTTGGTGTTAGTCATCAGTAGTTGTGAAACTACTGAAGACATGGTTTTGTCATCAGTTGTTTAAGGTGAAACAACAGTTTGTGGAAACGACTGAAGTGAAAATTCTCATCAGTAGTTTCGTCAATCCTTAGCTTTTCAGCTGTTTCATACTATCCTCAACACTTACTCATAAGACTTTTTAGCTGTTTTCAGTTGTTTCATAGGACATCAGTACTTATCTGGTTTTACTGACATCAGTAGTTGTAACTACATCAGTAGTTTGTAACTGCATCAGTTTCTTTTAACAGAATCAGTACATATTTGTGACATGTTTACTAATGGTCATCAATACTTGTTTACTAAGATCATCAGTAGTTGTCACTTATTCTAGCTGCAGCATACCAAGCCTTAACACAAGGTTTTGGAAAGTTGAACTATCCAAAGGCTTAGTAAATATATCTACAAACTCATCAGCACTTGGCACAAACTTTGGATCAATCAGACCTTTTTCAAAACAATCCCTAATAAAATGGTGTCTGATCTCTATATGTTTGGTCCTAGAATGCTGGACTGGATTCTTGACAATACACAGAGCTGAAGCACTATCCATTAATAATGGAGTCTTAATCTCTATAATGCCATAATCCAATAATTGGTTCTGAAGCCAGAGTACCTGAGATGTACAACTTGCAGCAGCAATGTACTCTGCTTCAGTAGTGAATGTAGCAACAGATGTTTGTTTCTTACTCTGCCAAGAAATCAAACAGTTTCCTAGGAATTGATGTCGACCAGAAGTTGACTTTTTGGTTAACTTACACCGTGCATAGTCACTATCAGAAAAAGCAACTAATTTGCAAGAGTGTCCACTGGAATACCAAAGACCTAGAGATTGTGTACCTTGCAGATATCTAAAGATTCTCTTGACTGCAATCAAATGAGACTCTTTAGGAGTAGCATGAAATCTAGCACAAACACAAGTTGCAAACATAATATCTGGTCTAGAAGCTGTTAAGTACATCAAGGACCCAATCATACATTTGTAAAGTGTTTCATCAACAGCTTTACCTTTCTGATCTACATCCAATTGTGTGGTGTTGCACATGGGAGTAGAACAGGGCTTACAGTTTTGTAAATCAAACTTATTCAAAAGATTTTTTGTATATTTTGACTCATGAATGAAGGTTCCATCAGCCTTTTGTTTGATTTGCAAGCCTAGAAAGAACTGTAATTCTCTCATTGCACTCATTTCAAACTTTTGTTTCATTAAACTAGTAAAATCATCACATAACTGGGGATCAGAGGATGCAAAAATTATATCATCAACATAAATTTGAACAAGTAGCTTATGCTGATCCACTTTCTTAACAAACAAAGTTTTATCTATGGAGCCTCTAGTGAAATATTTTGAAGAAGAAAATTTGAAAGTGTTTCATACTAGGCTCTAGGAGCTTGCTTCAATCCATAAAGAGCCTTATCAAGTTTATACACCCAATCAGGATGTTTATTGTCCTCAAAACCTAGTGGTTGACACACATAAACCTCTTCTTTTATTTTTCCATATAAAAAAGCACTTTTGACATCCATTTGAAAAACTTTAAGATTGGGGAATGTAGCATAGGCTAAGAACAATCTAATTGCCTCCAGTCTGGCTACAGAGGCAAAGGTTTCATCATAATCAATACCTTCCTCTTGTGAAAACCCTTGTACAACCAGTCTAGCCTTGTTCTTGACAATAAGCCCATTTTCATCAGTTTTATTCCTAAACACCCACTTAGTGCCTATTCCTAAACACCCACTAAGTGTGCAATAGGCACTAAGTGGGTGTTTAGGAATAAAACTGATGAAAATAGGCTTATTTTCAAGAACAAGGCTAGACTGGTTGTACAAGGGTTTTCACAAGAAGAAGGTATTGATTATGATGAAACCTTTGCCCCTGTAGCCAGACTGGAGGCAATTAGATTGTTCTTAGCCTATGTTGCATTCCACAATTTTAAAGTTTTTCAAATGGATGTCAAAAGTGCTTTTTTATATGGAAAAATAAAAGAAGAGGTTTATGTGTGTCAACGACCAGGTTTTGAGGACAATAAACATCCTGATTGGGTGTATAAACTTGATAAGGCTCTTTATGGGTTGAAGCAAGCTCCTAGAGCCTGGTATGAAACACTTTCAAATTTTCTTCTTCAAAATAATTTCACTAGAGGCTCCATAGATAAAACTTTGTTTGTTAAGAAAGTGGATCAGCATAAGCTACTTGTTCAAATTTATGTTGATGATATAATTGTTGCATCCTCTGATCCCCAGTTATGTGATGATTTTACAAGTTTAATGAAACAAAAGTTTGAAATGAGTGCAATGGGAGAATTATAGTTCTTTCTAGGCTTGCAAATCAAACAAAAGGCTGATGGAACCTTCATTCATGAGTCAAAATATACAAAAAATCTTTTGAATAAGTTTGATTTACAAAACTGTAAGCCTGTTCTACTCTCATGTGCAACACCACACAACTGGATGTAGATCAGAAAGGTAAAGCTATTAATGAAACACTTTACAGATGTATGATTGGGTCCTTGATGTACTTAACAGCTTCTAGACCAGTTATTATGTTTGCAACTTGTGTTTGTGCTAGATTTCATGCTGCTCCTAAAGAGTCTCATTTGATTGCAGTCAAGAGAATCTTTAGATATCTGCAAGGTAGACAATCTCTAGGTCTTTGGTATTCCACTGGACGCTCTTGCAAATTAGTTGCTTTTTCTGATAGTGACTATACAGGGTGTAAGTTAACAAGAAAGTCAACTTCTGGTGGATGTCAATTCCTAGGAAACTGTTTAATTTCTTGGCAGAGTAAGAAACAAACATCTGTTGCTACATCCACTACTGTTGCTACATCCACTACTGAAGCAGAGTACATTGCTGCTGCAAGTTGTACATCTCAGGTACTCTGGCTTCAGAACCAATTATTGGATTATGGCATTACAGAGATTAAGACTCCATTATTAATGGATAGTGCTTTAGCTCTGTGTATTGTCAAGAATCCAGTCCAGCATTCTAGGACCAAACATATAGAGATCAGACACCATTTTATTAGGGATTGTTTTGAAAAAGGTCTAATTGATCCAAAGTTTGAGCCAAGTGCTTATGAGTTTGTAGATTTATTTACTAAGCCTTTGGATAGTTCAACTTTCCAAAACCTTGTGTTAAGGCTTGGTATGCTGCAGCTAGAATAAGTGACAACTACTGATGATCTTAGTAAACAAGTACTGATGACCATTAGTAAACATGTCACAAATATGTATTGATTCTGTTAAAAGAAATTGATGCAAATGCAAATATGTACTAATTCATTGTTCTCAAACTTAAAACACCTGAGCCCAGAAGTCAACAGATGATCACACCTGATTTGCAAATGCAAATGGTGAAAGTGAAGATTGAAGAAGCAGAACAACAGAAGTAGCATGATGAGCAATTTCTCAAAATGGTTGACAAGGACTTCCCTCAGTCCTCATCCATTCAAGAATTGAAGAAACAAGCTCTGAGGCTGTACACTCTTAGACATACATTCCAACATCAAAGAAAAAGAGTGAGAATTTGGCCAGACCCCAGGGTAAGTTCCAGAATTCACAAGAAGAACATACCAAGTAGATATCATGGCCAAGTGAAAAAGACTTTGAATGCTGCAATTATATTGGCTATGGTAGTCTCACCCTGGGAGATTATAGAAGAATTCAGGAGAGCACACAACTCAAAGACAACCCCTCAATCTATACTTGAAAACAAAATGATCAAGAAGGGGCTGTTATACAAGAGACTTGAAGATCTTCAAAAGAGTGAACTCCAGTTGTTGCTAGAAGGCTCTCATCCAGATGAATTCACATACAGAGAGATCACAACTGTTGAGTTAAAGAATAGGAAGATAGTAAGATATCTGTCGGAATATTATGGCCCAGAGTTCATCTTTGTGGGAGAAGCAGAAGAACTCACCAAGGAGGAACAAGTTGTTCTCCTTGAGGCCTATGCATGTGAGTCTTACAGACTCATTAATGGGAATTAGGTTTCATGGTTGGGACAAGACTCTATGTCCAGTTTCCCCAAGACAGAGTTTCCTTCCATACTTAGCCAATCAAAAGATCAGAAACCTTTTCCTGGCCTGTGCTTACATGATTACCTCTGAAGCTGATCAAGAGGGTGTTTCTGCCAAAGAATAAGTGGGATCATCAATAAACTTAGAGGTTTTGGCTGCATTGGTTCAGGGGGAGTTTGTTGGACCAAAAGAACCAATGAGCCTGATTAGAAAAACCTCCAAGTCCCACAGACATTACAACTGCTGAAGAAGATCACAACAGCTAAAGACATCAGCTGATTACAAAGTCTGAAGACAAGATCTGAAGATTTCTACTGAAGACAAAGACTGAAGACTAGAGTGATCAGTAGTTGTCACAACAGCTGAAGTTATTAACTTCAGTAGTTGTGATGGTTTTCCTTTTCAGTACTTGTAATTTACCTTTCAGTAGTTTATAGTTTCAGTAGTTTTAGTTCAGTAGTTTTATGTTCTTGTACTTAGCATTCTCTGAGATGTGATCAGTTGTTGAGAACATTCTCAGTAGTTTGCATAGTTTCAGTTGTTTGTATAATTCTGTTAGATGTCACTATCAAGTGAAATTAGCAGACGTCACATTCCTTATATAAGGAATGTTGACCTAATTGTAATGTGTGACTTTCAGCCACCACGAAAACATTTGAATGAAATATTCCTTTTGCAGAATTCTCTCTCTCTCTCTATAACCGTGTACTATTCCATTGAATATCAATTGAGTTCTTGCTAAATTGTCTAATTCATTGTTCGAATTCCGCTGCAATCTACTCTAATTAATCAAACTTAAATCACTGATCCTAACACATCACACATCATAAATTGCACCAATTGTCCATTAGAGGGTGAGGGAAGATCATTCGTCTTCTTGTTCTCATTACCAGACATTGAACTAGACTTTCTTTCCATAAGCGAGTTTTATGTAAGGCATGTTTGTGATAAACAGACGATTGGCTTATGGTTTGAATTTTATGTTCACTAACTCTTCTAGGTGGAGTCATTGAGCTCCGTTTAGAAGAACTAGGTTTAGGATTATGAAGTTCAACTTTCTACCAAGGTGTCTGATAGTAAGGACAGTTAGACGTGATATGTCCATACTATCCACAGTTGAAGCAAGATCTACTTTGGACATGCTGGTATGGTTGTTTCTGTGGTGAAGTGTGTGACACACGTGTGACTTTATTCTGTTTGGGTTTTAACACTTGTTGCTTAGAGGTTTTATCTTGTTTAACAAAATTATTGTGTGAACCTTCTTAGCATCTTTACTCATTTGTTTATTTGGACTTATACATGATGCACATGTTTGGTTACTTGTTCGGTCTTTTAAGGTTCAGAATTAGACATGTTTGAACCAGACTTTACCTTAACCTTCTCAATTTGTTCATCCAGATTAACAATAGGCATTTTACCTTTTGCCTTTAAAGTGGTCTCATTTTGTTTAGTGACAGATTCAATGGGATTACTTGTGGAATCTAGATCACTTACAAGAGGAGTGGACACCACATGATCCTTGATTGGATTGTTATGAAATGGTTTTGCTTTTAGCATTCAACAAGGTCTCATGTGGTGGTAGTACCACTTTGTAACCCAAACCCTCCCTGCTGTTATGTTCTCTTACTAAGCGCTGAACTATGTGTGAAGAACTAGTCCAACTGTGCAATTTATGTTTTAATGAATTTACTTCCACTTCCAAATTGATTTTTGTTTCTTAGTTTCTTCTAGGGTGTTTAAATAGAACTTTATGTCATTAGCTTGGTTAAAAGCCACAACTTCAATTTCCCTAAGTTGTTTAGTTAACAGTTCTATTTATCTTTGGTACTTACCTGAGAGGGTGCGGTTGAATCATCATCAAAGTAGAGTCTGACTTTTCCGGTGTTGGTGATTCAGAACATTTTGCGCTTCTCCCTACTTCAGGCAGGCAATCCACCACATTTGTAGTTTCTTCATTATTTGACATCGCGAGTTCCACTGCAATATCACCTTCGCTTGCTGAGTTGTCATCTAAATCTCAACACTAGAGATGTTGGATTCTCTCGCAGACACAAAGCGAAAGCTCCAATCTTGTCTTTTGTCATCCTGAGTGGTCAAGGCCTTATGATCCTGCTTAAAAGTAGGACTACTTCCTAACAATTGAAAGATGAGAATGGGTTCCCATTTCCTGTCTTCTTGGGCTTCACATATTCACATTTGAAGTGCCCCTTTTCCCCATAGTTGAAGCAAGTAACTTTGGTCTTGTTATTACCAAAAGTTATGTCCTTAGTGGCAATCAAGTTCTGTCTGGTCTTTTTGACAAACTTCTTTGCGGAATCAAAGGTGGTTTGGTTTAATTGTTTTAAATCAATAAACATTCAAGAACACACTAAAAGAAACACAATTAATGAATAATTATTATCATTAAACATGTTAATGTAGGATTCTATGTGCCCAAGACACTTAGAATATTGATGTGGTTAGTACGTTATGATCCAAGTCGGGTTATACCCAATAACAAGCTTAGCAAACACCAAATAATATTATTGATGATATGATCATGCAATAAAATATTAACAACAATTTAGAAAATGGGTTTTCTAAACAAGTTGCATATGACATGGAACAATTTATTAGGATATTTTGTTCAATGATATTATTTGTAATGTTATTTATATTAGTTAGATGACATTACAAATTAATAATGGCTATATATGTTATACAATTAATTGGTTAGTTGTATACATTTTCTAAGAGAGACCAAATTATAAGACCCACAACTTGTGTATTGTGTTAAAAAAAAAAAAAGGGGGGAACCCTTTTCAAAATGAGATTTTCGGCCAACCCCCCCTTGTTTCTATTGGACCACTTTTCTTGAAAAGACAATATACAATTAAGGGGTCTTAAAAAGAACTTGTTCCAGCCATTATTGTTTTCAATTGACATGCAACAAAGAAAAACCCTCTCTTGCTCTCCTCTTGTTCACGGAAATAAGCAGCAGAAAATTGGTTTTTTTTGAGCTTCATCTTGGTGTATCTCTACCTAGCAAGAGTGGTGTTTGTACAAGGCTTGGGGTATAAACACTTGAGGGTTCCTTTCTTGGAACTTTGGGGTCGATTCTATCTTCTAACATCATCAAAGTTGCTGCTCAAACTCACGGTTTTGGAAGCCTCAATTTGGCAGCTTACATTTGGTGTTTTGGAGTCCAAATCCAAGCAAGTGCGAAGGTAACTTAAAGCTTTGTGGGAGTCGACGTTAGAGGACGTCCAACTTGGAAGCTTTAGCAACATTTCAGCCTTCAAACTCCTTTCATTCATCAACATCTAACTGCTGGAAGGAGGTAGTTTTTGGCAGCCCTTTGAGGTTGCCATATTGTGTTTTTTATGTTCACATAGCTTGTCTATTCACATAAGAATGATCCTCATGATTTCGGTTTGTTTTTCATAACAAATGAACATATAGAAGATAAGATTTTCAGCTTTAAAAATTGGTTTTAAAAGCCATATATCCGCTGTGTTTTTCAGAATGTTTAAAAGATTAAACATGGATTTTGTGTTCTAGCAAACCCGTCAATGGCATCAAGAGCCGGTTATGTGGATGACTTGCTTGTTTTGTCTTTAAAATTGGTTTTAAAGCATGATAATAAACTAGTTATAGGCTGGTTTTGGGCTGCTATAGTTGGTTGAATGATTCCCCAACTTTCAAGTTATATGACACTGCTAGTGATTAGACCTTGAAAGAACACATTATGGAATTGATTGTTTGGACAATATTTAAAACCAAAATTTCAGTTTATGTTGGCTGAAATTTGGTGGTTTTAAAAGGGGTTTCATTATATGTTTTGATGTTATGATCATTGATGATAGTGTGCATAACCTAGCCTTTGACCTTATGATGTTTGGATGCTTGCATTGTTGTATTCATTCATTCAATTGGGTTGTATATTTGTTGTTTGTGTTTTGTTTCAAATGTAATTTATTTATTATTGGGTTGTAATAAATAGATTAGGTGTATTTTCATTTTACTAGATATCTTGTATTAGGACTTTATATCTTGTAATATGAAAGACAACACATGGAAGCACAAGGAAGGTCACAAGCGAAACTTGGAGCATTTGGATGCGGTTTCAAGTGGGAGATTTTGGAAGCTTCCATGTGATTGTTTGTGACCTTAGGAAAGACCTATGACCACACTTGTGATGGCAAACAAGTGTGGACCACTTTAGAGCTATGGTTATGCACATATGCACATTATGGTGTTATGTATGACTTGTTTGATGTTTGTTATTTGATTGTATGATTGGAATTTGAACATGCATTACAAACTAATTAACAAACTTAACAATTATAAAAATAATGGTTCTTAATCATTAGAAGGTAATAAAAGGTTATTAAAATGATTTAATGATTTTAAAGATTAAAATAGTTTTAATCAAAGGACCATAGGGTATCTTGTATTTGAAAGCATAACAAATACAAGTACATAGAGTTTTCTAACTAGAATTATGAAATCTCTAAACATTTGACTAACAAGTTTAACACCATCCTTTTGCACAACACTTAAGTCATTTGGAAACTTTTAATGGGATAAAGGTCACCTAACCATTTTGAGGGAACTTGTGACTAAGGAGGGAATACCACATTGGTGGGATAAAGGTCACCTAACCACTTATATTGGTAAACTCACATGTGTGTGCAAGTAGGGTAACTTGATTTGCAAACCATGTTGAATGGATCACCTAAAATGTGGTTTCCAAATGGTGTTGATGGGATTACATGCCGACTTTACATGTGATGTTCAAAAGTCGATCCCATACCTCTAGAAGTTGCAAATGGTTGCAATCGTCAAACGTTGACCACCTTATTAATTTAAAACGTGGGATAAAGGTCACCTAACCACAATTTAAATGTAATATTGGGTTCTAGATTTTAATATGAAAAGGTCTTGTAAGACATTTGTTATTAAAATTACAATATCGAAAATACTAAATAAAACTTTGTTAAATTTTGTAGATGGCCTCTAATAATGATAATTCCGATAACTCATCCGCGTCCAACCAATCTTACGAGCGATCCTCCAAAAGGAACGTCTAACCATAACAACTTCATCGATTGGTATCGAAACTTGAGAATTGTTCTCAAGCAAGAGAGACGATCGTATGTTTTAGACGACCCTATCCCCGATCAACCTAGCGAGGATGATGAGGAGGCCTTTAATGATTGGCTGAAATACACTGAGGACTCCGTCCAAGTGTCTTGTCTCATGCTAGCGAGCATGACTCCGGATCTCCAAAAGGAGTATGAACACCACGGGCTTATGACATGATAACCCAGCTGAAGGAAACGTTCCAACAGCAAGCAAGGGTTGAGCGCTTCGAAACGGTTCGAGCGCTCCATGCATGTCGTATGGACGACAACCAATCTGTTTCATCTTATGTACTTAAGATGAAAAGTCACATTGACCGCCTCGAGAGGCTTAATTGTCCCGTCTCGAAGGAATTGGCCACGGATTTGATCCTCAATGGCCTTACCAAGAGGTTCGAGACATTCGTGTTGAACTACAACATGAATGCATGGGACAAAAGCATTGGTGAACTTCACTCAATGCTCAAAACGGCCGAGGCGGCCATGGGTAAAAGGGTTTACCCGTTCTCACCATCAATGAAGGTGGGAACAATAAAAGGCCTCGTCCCGCACCCAAGGCAAAGGTTGCCAAGGGTAAGGGACCTACTTGGGGAAAAGGGAAAGGGGTGGCAAGGGTGCCACCCAAACCACAAGAGAGAAGCAAAAGGTTGCTACTAATGACCCATGCTTCAAGTGTGGGGAGATTGGACATTGGGCAAGGAATTGTCCTGTCCATCTCCAAGAGTTGAAAACAAAGAGGGATGGGGCAGACCTCAGGTACAATATACATGATCCATATTGATTTAAACATGATATCCTCTAACACATGGGTATTAGATACCGGATGTGGAACTCACATTTGCAATTTGTTGCAGGGGTTCAAAAGAAGTAGTGACTTCAGAAAGGGGATGTGAGCCTCTACATGGGCAATGGGGCTAAAGTTCAAGTAGAAGCCCGTGGTGACTACATCTTGAAACTTCCAATGGTTGGAAGTATTTTGAACAATGTTTTGTATGCTCCTAGTTTGACTAGGAATATTATCTCTGTAGCCTGTTAAAACAATTTGGATATGTATTATCATTTGTTGAGGAAATATCCATGTTTCTTTTAATGGAATGTTCTATTTTAAAGCTATTCCCATTAATGGTATTTATGAATTGGTTCATGAAAATACTTTAAATAGTTCATTGTACCAAACTAACACCAAGAAACTCAAGTTGGACTTAAGTGATACCTATCTTTGGCATTGTCGTCTTGGCCATATAAACAAGAAACGTTACAAACACTTCAAAAGAATGGTCTTTTAAAAACAAATGAATATGATTCATTTGATGTTTGTGAATCTTGTTTACAAGGTAAGATGACTAAGGCACCTTTTAGTGGGACTACCGAAAGGGCAAAGGATTTATTAGGAATCATACATTCGGATGTATGTGGTCCTTTTAAGCCAACGACTAGGAATGGTGAAAAATACTTCATTACCTTTACCGACGATTATAGTCGCTATGGGTATGTGTACTTATTAAGGCACAAAGATGAAGCTTTTGAAATGTTCAAAATCTTCAAGAATGAAGTAGAAAATCAACTCAACAAGTCAATTAAAGTTCTTCGCACCGATAGAGGAGGTGAATACCTAAGTGATGCCTTTCAAGATCATCTTAGGAGTTGTGGGATTGTCTCACAACTCACTCCACCTGGAACACCACAACATAATGGTGTGTCTGAGAGGAGGAATCGAACCTTATTGGATATGGTCCGATCTATGATGGCTAGAAGCACATTACCTCTATCATTTTGGGGTTTCGCTTTGCTCTCCGCGGCCCGTATTCTAAACATGGCCCCAACCAAAAAGGTGGAAAGGACACCTTTTGAGATATGGCATGGAAGAGTTCCATCCCTATCGTACTTAAGGGTTTGGGATGTGAGGCTTATGTTAAGACTCCCACCCCAAACAAATTGGAGTCCGATCCACCAAGTGTATCTTTATTGGATATCCTAGAGATTCTATGGGGATTATTTCTATGATCCAATGGAACAAAAGGTGTTTGTTGCCAGAAAGGGTGAGTTCTTAGAAGCAAAGTTCCTTATGGAAGGAGCTAGCAGTAGAACAGTGGATCTTGAGGAAGATCAAGAACCACACCGATGCACGTTTGGTTGAAACTAGCACTCAACATGAGGATGTTGAGGATGATCAAGTGGTTGATCAATACACACAACACGTTCGCAGAAGTGGTAGAACTAGTAATCCACCTGAAAGATATGGATTTTTCATGGATGGATGCTATGTGATAGATTCTGATGAACCAACCACATACCATGATGCAATGTCCAACACGGATTGTGACAAATGGCTTGAAGCCATGAACGTTGAGATGCAATCCATGTATGACAATCAAGTAGGGACTTGGTTGTACCACCTCTTAACTCCAAGATAGTTGGAAGTAAGTGGGTTTTCAAGAAGAAAACCGATATGCATGGAAACTTGGATACTTATAAAGCTAGACTTGTAGCAAAAGGTTTCACTCAAACTCAAGGGGTTGATTATGATGAAACCTTCTCACCTGTTGCGATGCTAAAGTCTATAAGGATATTGTTTGCCATAGCTGCTCATTATGATTATGAGATTTGGCAAATGGATGTCAAAACCGCTTTCCTAAATGGATATTGAGGAAGATGTCTATATGGTTCAGCCTGAAGGTTTTGTCGATCCAATACATCCTAATAAAGTATGCAAGTTAAAGAAATCAATATGGATTGAAACAAGCATCGAGAAGCTGGAATCACCGTTTTGATGAAGTAAAGTAAAGAAATTTGGTTTCATCAAAAACGCTGATGAGGCTTGTGTGTATAAGAAGGCTAGTGGGAGCACAATAACTTTCCTAGTATTGTATGTTGATGACATACTACTATTTGGAAATGACATTCCAACCTTGGAAGGTGTAAAAACCTGGCTTGGAAGTTGTTTTTCCATTAAGGATCTTGGTGAAGCCGCCTATATTCTGGGAATAAAGATCTATAGGGATAGATCAAGGCGGTTGATTGGTTTGAATCAAAGTGCATATATTGATAAAATCTTGAAAAGGTTCAAGATGGAGAATCTAAGAAAGGTACCGTACCTATTCAAAGAGGAACGATATTGAGTACGACTCAATGTCCAAGCTCAAAGGAAGAGCAAGATAAAATGAAGGCAATCCCATACGCATCTGCTATAGGATCCATCATGTATGCAATGATATGCACTCGACCGGACGTGTCATGCGCCTTAAGCATGACAAGCCGTTACCAGCAGAATCCTGGAAACAGTCATTGGATGGCTGTTAAGAACATACTTAAGTACCTAAGGAGGACAAGAGATATGTTCCTGATCTATGGATCTGGTGACGAGGAACTCGTTGTAAAAGGTTACACGGATGCAAGTTTCCAAACCGATCGTGACGATTCACGATCACAATCGGGATACATTTTCATTCTGAATGGAGGAGCTGTCTCTTGGAAGAGCTCCAAGCAGGATGTGGTGGCTCTATCAACTACAGAATCAGAATATGTCGCCGCCTCATTGGCAGCTCAAGAAGCTGCATGGTTGAAGAAATTCATTGCCAATCTAGGGGTTGTCCCTTCCATTCAGGACCCCCTAGAAATTTTTGTGACAACGAGGGTGCGATTGCTCAAATCAAGGAACCCCGTGCTCATCAAAAGACTAGGCACATTGAGCGGAGATTCAACTACATACGAGATGAAGTTGAAAAGGGAAAGATATGTATTCGCAAAGTTCACACGGATCAAAACGTTGCTGATCCTCTCACGAAGCTCCTTGAAAAGGCAAAGCATGAAGGTCATACTTGTGCCATGGGACTTCGATATTCTAGTGATTGGATATGATCTGTAAATTAGCATTTGGATATATGGAATTTTCTATTATTTGAATAAAATTATTTGGTTATAATGTTTCAAATAATATTCCAATTTAGCATGTTTAATCCATGAGTAAAATGTTTACTCTAAATGTCCGTAGTCGTTCATACTTGTGGGAACAAGTTTGAAGGTAAGACTATTATGAACTTGGATTGGTTGATATTCATAAGGATGAATATAGAGCAATGGGTTGCTACCAAGGTTCATAGATATTTGTGGGTTACAAATATTGGACTAACCCGCATCTCAAATTTTACTACATGGAATCTTATTGATTGATCATAAATAAATTTGAGTAAAGGCGAATATCATTTGGTATCCTCCGACCTGAGATACATATTGGGTTTTGATGTTCACCAAGTATTATACCTTGAGCATATTCTTCACTGTCCTGAAATAGTGGACAGTACATAAGGATATGTCCAGGTATAACACGAGGTGTTTGTGAGAAACGTATGTAGTCAAGATGGAATTTGTTCCTCTTATTCGTTGAGAGTTAGATGTCTAAGGCCTGATTAAGTTAAATCAACAAGGAATGATCATTCTGTGTCCTGGATTTAACATGACATCTGTAACAAAAGGATAGATTTAATTCACCTAATTCATATCAAGTAGGGTACTTGAAAGGGATGATGTTATTGAATGGCTATAAGTCATGCGTATTAAGGGTAGTAAACCGTTGTTAGGCGGTATTTACTGCTTGCATCAATCTTCTATGAATCTTGGGCAAGTGGGAGATTGTAGGATTCTATGTGCCCAAGACACTTAGAATATTGATGTGGTTAGTACGTTATGATCCAAGTCGGGTTATACCCAATAACAAGCTTAGCAAACACCAATAATATTTATTGATGATATGATCATGCAATAAAATATTACACCAATTTAGAAAATGGGTTTTCTAAACAAGTTGCATATGACATGGAACAATTATTAGGATATTTTGTTCAATGATATTTTGTAATGTTATTTATATTAGTTAGATGACATTACAAATTAATAATGGCTATATTGTATACAATTAATTGGTTAGTTGTATACATTTTCTAAGAGAGACCAAATTATAAGACCCACAACTTGTGTATTGTGTTAAAAAAAAAAAAGGGGGAAACCTTTCAAAATGAGATTTTCGGCCAACCCCCCCTTGTTTCTATTGGACCACTTTTCTTGAAAAGACAATATACAATAAGGGGTCTTAAAAAGAACTTGTTCCAGCCATTATTTTTTTCAATTGTCATACACAAAGAAAAACCCTCTCTTGCTCTCCTCTTGTTCACGGAAATAAGCAGCAGAAAATGGTTTTTTTGAGCTTCATCTTGGTGTATCTCTACCTAGCAAGAGTGGTGTTTGTACAAGGCTTGGGGTATAAACACTTGAGGGTTCCTTTCTTGGAACTTTGGGGTCGATTCTATCTTCTAACATCATCAAAGTTGCTGCTCAAACTCACGGTTTTGGAAGCCTCAATTGGCAGCTTACATTTGGTGTTTTGGAGTCCAAATCCAAGCAAGTGTGAAGGTAACTCAAAGCTTTGTGGGAGTCGACGTTAGAGGACGTCCAACTTGGAAGCTTTAGCAACATTTCAGCCTTCAAACTCCTTTCATTCATCAACATCTAACTGCTGGAAGGAGGTAGTTTTTGGCAGCCCTTTGAGGTTGCCATATTGTGTTATTTTATGTCACATAGCTTGTCTATTCACATAAGAATGATCCTCATGATTTGGGTTTGTTTTTCATAACAAATGAACATATAGAATAAGATTTTCAGCTTTAAAAATTGGTTTTAAAAGCCATATATCCGCTGCGTTTTTCAGAATGTTTAAAAGATTAAACATGGATTTTGTGTTCTAGCAAACCCGTTAGTTAATGATTACAATAATGAATGAATTATATTAAATTTGTGATGAATGATGCGACGGCTGCTAGGTTTGATTATGAGATTTGATGTGATGTTTGCTGTTGTGGAATTGTCATATTGCTATTGTTGTTGCTGTAGAAGCCGTGCATGATTCAAAACCTTGGATCCATTTATATAGGAAATATGTTGTGTTAAAGGAAACATCGATCTCTCAAGATTTGAATTGTTTCTGTTAAGGATCATCGGATTTCTTGGGATTCGCATAACTGCCTTGTTGACTTGTTGACTTGTAACACTTGTATTATACAAGTGTTTGGACTCCGCAAGAATATTGTCTTTCGTAGATGTTTTGTTCTTCCGTAGTAGCCTTGTTCTTCCAAGGGTACATTGTTCTTCTGAAGCAATGTTTCTTCTTCCAAAGCAATCTTGTTCTGCCATCCTCAGTGTTGGTTGTTCATACGTAGAAGATCTTTGGATGCATTTTACTTGTAAGAAACATATCTACGGAATAACAAATTTTTCATTCATAGATGTTTCTTACACTTATTCAATTTCAGAAATTAATCAAGTATAATGTTTGTACCTACAACCATACATAAATCAACACACATACAAATGGTTTAACCAATATGTATAATGCATACACAATAATGAATTACAACCGTTCATTACCGATATTAATTCAAGTACTAAGCCTATACAAAATGGACTAGATCTACTCATCCTAGACCTAACAATACTCTCCCTTAGGCTTAGATACTTGTAATCAGCTCTTCAAAATTGAAGTTCTTTCAATCTTTCCACCATCTTTTTTAAAGTATGATACTGCATCCTTTTGGTCATCGTACTTGTACTTGATCTCCATTCGGCATATCCTTTGTTGAAGTATGATACTGCATATCTTTTTGTTGAAGTATGATATTGCATCCTTTGTAGAGTCTCAAAACTTAGGCCCAAAATGTCTTCTTCAGCGGTCAGTGTTTCCATTACACTTTCATTCTGCACTATTTCGAGCTCATCTTCCTCTGAGATTCTTAATTCAAATACTTCTTCAATGTTGCTCCTTTCAGCAGCCCAACATCATGTCTTCTTCATTTGTATGCTTTAGCATGTAGTTTATCCACCACATGAATCATGTGTATTATAAGCATAGATCATTCTATGCTCTTTCATCTGACAACTTTGGAAAGAACCTATCATGTAGGTATGATGTGTAGCTGGGGTGTAGAAGTTTGATTTCTACCGGGTCAAAATTCTTATCCTTTCTCCTTTCTTCCCCTCAATATTCCTTAGTAGCACCATTTCTTTTGTCTTCTCTACATATCTGATGGGTTTTGTCACATGTAAAACACTTAGTTTAACCATTTAAACTATGAAAATGCAGCGGAATAAGAGGTTTAACATATGGTTTATAATCTAAAAATTTTTACCATATTAAACCACCAACAAAACCCAAGAATAAGGATCATAATCATATGTGAAATAGTGTGCTATCAAACAAATCAAAACAACCATAGGGTGTTCATAGAATCAACCTTTCTAGAACAAGATGCTGTAGATGAAAATAGGTAGATGATGATGTTCTTGAATATGTCTAGCCTTCAAAGGAGAAGGCCTCAAGAAGTGATAACCACAAGCCCTTCAAACACCTTGCTTGTTAGGATGCAACACCAAAGATAGCTATTCTATAGCTTCTCCAAAACCAAAATTTTCAGCCCCTTTTTTCAGCTTCAAAAACTTGAAAAATAGCCCTGGTTTTTGGAGGTTCTTTTGCTTGTGATGTTAGAGAGAAAAGTGTGAATGATTATGGAGTGTAAGAGAAGAGAACCACTTCAAAGACCAAGGAAAAAGCTGGTCCCAATGGACCCTTTGGGCGGCCGAAAGGGGTCTCAAAAATGGGTTTTCCCCCCATTTTTATTTTACACAATTTACTCTCTTAACCCTTAACTTTATAAAATTAGAACCTCTTTTAATTTTATAACAATAAAACACTTTTATTTGTTATTATTTAACCAACTTAAATAATGAAACAAATAATATCTCATGAACAAACTATCCATATAGTATTGTTGTATTACAAAGCAATATTTTAGAAAACCGATTTTCTAATTGGTGTCAATGTTTATTTTATGATCTTATCAACAAATAAACATTTATTGGTGTTTGTTTAGCTTGTTATTGGGTATGACCCGACTTGGATCATAACGTACTAACCACATCAATCTTGTATGTGTCTTCGGCATACAAGATCCAATAATCTCCCACTTGCACAAGATTCATAAAAGATTGATACAAGTAGTCAATACCGCCTAACAACGGTTTACTACCCTTAATACGTATGACGAAGTGCCATTCAATAACATCATCTCCTTCAAGTACCATACTTGAAATGTTTTAGGTGAATCAATCATCTATCTATTTGTCGCATATGTCATGTTAAATCTTAGAGACACAGAGTGATCATTCTCCATTGATTTAACTTTATCAGGCCTTAGACATCTTACTCTCAACGAATAAGAGGAACAAATTCCATCTTGACAACATACGTCTCTCACAATTACCTTATATCATACCTGAACTCAGACTTATGTGCTACCATGTTTCAGAACAGCGAAGAGCTAAGTCAAAGTATAATATTTGGTAAATATCAAGACCCAGTATGTATCTTAGGTCAGAGGATACCAAATGATGTTTGACTTTACTCAAAATTACTTATGATCAATTAGGAAGATTTCGTGTATTAATATTTGAGGTGCAAGTCAGTCCAATATTTGCATCCTACAAATATCCATGAACTTTGGCAGCAACCTTTTGCTCTATATTCATCCATATGAATATCTACCAATCTAAGTTCATAATAGCTTTACCTTCATTCTTATTCCCACAAGCATGAACAACTACGGACATTCTGAGTAAATATTTTACTCATGGATTTTAAACATGCAAATATAGAATATTAGTTGAATTATTATAACCGAATAATTTATTCAACTAATAAAGGGTTACAATATCTCATTATAGAAATTAAAGATCAAGTCCAGTCACTAGAATATTGAAGCCCCATGGCACAAGCATGACTTTCATGCTTCGCCTTTTCAAGAAGCTTTGTGAGTGGATCGGCAATGTTTTCATCTGTGTGAACTTTGCGAATACATATCTTTCCCTTTTCAACTTCATCCCTTATGTAGTTGAATCTTCGTTCAATGTGCCTAGTCTTCTAATGTGCACGGGGTTCCTTGATTTGAGCAATCGCACCCTCGTTATCACAAAGAATTTCTAAAGGGTCCTGAATGGAAGGGACCACCCCTAGGTCGGCAATGAACTTCTTTAACCATGCAGCTTCCTGAGCTGCTAATGAAGCGTAATGTATTTTGACTCTATAGTTGATAATGCCACCACATGTTGCTTAGAGCTCTTCCAAGAGATTGCTCCTCCATTCAAGATGAAAATGTACCTAGATTGTGATTGTGAATCATCACGATCAGTTTGGAATCTCACATCCGTGTAACCCTTTACTACGAGTTCCTCCTCACCAGATCCATAGGTTAGGAACATATCTTTAGCCTCCTTAGGTACCTATGTATGTTCTTAACAACCATCCAATGACTGCTTCCAGGATTTTGTTGGTATCAGCTTGTCATGCTCAAAGCGCATGACACGTCCGGTCTAGTGCATATCATTGCATACATGATGGATCCTATAGCAGACGCATACGGGATTCCCTTCATTTTGTCTTGCTCATCCTTTGTGCTTGGACATTGAGTCTTACTCAATATCATTCCTCTTTGAATAGGTACCGTACCTTTCTTAGAGTTTTCCATCTTGAACCTTTCCAAGATTTTATCAATGTATGCACTTTGTTCAAACCTATCAACCGCCTTGATTTATCCCTATAGATCTTTATTCCTAAAATATAGGCAGCTTCACCAAGATCCTTAATGGAGAAACAGCTTCCAAGCCAGGCTTTTACACCTTCCATGGTTGGAATGTCATTTAAAAAGTAGGATGTCATCGACGTACAATACTAAGAAAATGGTGATGCTCCCACTAGCCTTCTCATATACACATACTTCATCAGCGTTTTTGACGAACCCAAATTTGGTTATTTCTTCATCAAAATGGTGATTCCAACTTCTTGATGCTTGCTTCAATCATAGATTGATTTCTTTAACTTGCATACTTTGTTAGGATGTTTTGAGTTGACAAAACCTTTAGGCTGAACCATATAGACATCTTCCTCAATATGCATTTAGAAAAGCGGTTTTGACATGCATTTGCAAAATCTCATAATCATAATGAGTAGCTATAGCAAATAATATCCTAACAGACTTTAGCATTGCAACTGGTGAGAAGGTCTCATCATAATCAACCCTTGAGTTTGAGTGAAACCTTTTACTACAAGTCTAGCTTTATAAGTATCCAAGTTTCCATACATATCAGTTTTCTTCTTTAAAACCCACTTACTTCCAACTATCTTGGAGTTAAGAGGTGGTTCAACCAAGTCCCACACTTCGTTGTCATACATGGATTGCATCTCTACGTTCATGGCTTCAAGCCATTTGTCACAATCCAAATTGGACATTGCATCATGATAGGTGGTTGGTTCATCGGAATCTATCACATTGCATCGATCTACGAAAAATCCATATCTTTCAGGTGGATTACTAATTCTATCAGATCTGCAAATGTTCTGTGTAATTTGATCAACCACTTGATCATTTTCAACATCCTCATGTTGAGTGCTAGTATCAACCAAACGTGTATCGGTTTGTGGTTCTTGATCCTCCTCAAGATCCATAGTTTTACTGCTAATTCCTTCTGGAAGGAACTTAGGTTCTAAGAACTCAGCCTTCTTCGCAACAAACTCCTTTTGTTCTAATGGATCATAGAAATAATATCCCATGGAATCTCTAGGATATCCAATGAAGATACACTTAGTGGAACGTATTTCTAGCTTGTTTGAGGTGGGAGTCTTAACATAAGCCTCACAACCCCATACCTTTAAATATGACAGTGATAGAACCCTTCCATGCCATATTTCAAAAGGTGTCGTTTTCACTTTCTTGGTTGGGGCCATATTCAAAATACGGGCAACAAAGAGCAAAGCGAAACCCCAAAATGATAGAGGCAGTGAGCTTCTAGCCATCATAGATCATACCATATCTAATAGAGTTCGATTTCTCCTCTCGGACACGCCATTATGTTGTGCTGTTCCAGGTGGAGACAGTTGTGAGACAATATCTCAACTTCTAAGATGATCTCTAAAAGCATCACTTAGGTATTCACCTCCTCTATCAGTGGAGAATTTTTTTCTTGTTGAGTTATATTTCTACTTCATTTTGGAAGATTTTGAACATTTCAAAAGCTTTATCTTTGTGTCTTAACAAGTACACATAACCGTATCGACTATAGTCATCAGTAAAAGTAATGAAGTATCTTTCATGGTACTTAGTCATTGGCTTAAAAGGACCACATACATCCGAATGTATGATGCCTAATAAATCTTTTGGCCGTTCGGACTTGCCACCAAAAGGTGCGTAGTCATTTTACCTTGTAAACAAGATTCACATACATCGAATGAATCATATTCATTTGCTTTTAAAAGACTGTTCTTTTGAAGTGTATGTATGTGCTTCTTGTTTATATGACCAAGACGGCAATGCCAAAGATAGGTATCACTCAAATCCAATTTGAGTTTCTTAGTGGTGGTTTGGTACAATAAGCTATCATATAATTGTTTTTTACGAACCAATTCATAAATACCATTAACAGGAATAGCTTTAAAATAATACATGCCATTTAAAGAAACATGAATTTCATTCTCAACAAATGACAAAACATAACCATATTGTCTTAATCGGGCAACATAAATAATGTTCCTAGTCAAACTAGGAGCATACAAAATATTGTTCAAAATTACTTCCAAACCATTTGGAAGCTTCAAGATGTAGTCCCCTTAGCCTTAACTTGAACCTTTGCCCCATTCCCCATATAGAGGCTTACATCCCCTTTCTTGAAGTCCTTACTTCTTTTGAACCCCTGCAATAAGTTGCAAATATGAGTTCTACATCCGCTATCCAACACCCATGTGTTAGAAGATATTAAATTTAGACCAATATGGATCATGAAAATTGTACCTGTGGTTTGCCAGGCATCCCTCTTTGCTTGCAACTCTTTGAGATGGACTGGGCAATTTCTTGCCCAATGTCCAATATCCCCACACTTAAAGCATGGGTCATTTGAAGAAACATTTTTCTTCTTCTCTGCTGGTTTTGGTGGTGGTGCTCTTACCACCCTTTCCTTTCCCCTAATGTGCCCTTTACCCTTGGCAACATTTGCCTTGGGTGCGGGGTGAGGCCTCTTCTTGTTACCACCTTCACTGATGGTGAGAACGGGTAAAACCCTTTTACCCATGGCCGCCTTGGCAGTATTGAGCATAGAGTGAAGCTCACTTATTTTTTGTCCCACCCGTTCATGTTATAATTCATGACAAAATTATCAAACCTTTTTGACAAGAGTTGAGGATCAAATCCGTAGCCAAATCTTCCGAGATGGGACAATTCAGCCTTTCGAGGTGGTCAATGTGACATTTCATCTTAAGTACATAAGATGAAACAAATTGGGTGTCGTCCATACGACACGCATGGAGTGCTCGAACCGTTTTGAAGCGCTCAACCCGTGCTTGTTGTTGGAACGTTTCCTTCAAATGGGTTATCATGTCGTACGCTCCATGATGTTCATACTCCTTTTGGAGATCTAGAGTCATACTTGCCAACATAAGGCAAGACACATGGACCGGGAATTGGATCGTCATCATCCTCACTAGGTTGATCGGGAATTGGATCGTCTAAAATGTATGATCGTTTCTCTTGCTTGAGAACAATTCTCAAGTTTAGAAACCAATCAATAAAGTTATTATGGTTTAGACGCTCCTTTTGGAGAATGGTTCTTAGTGATATTGATTGAGCGGTCGGGATTTCATTGTTATCATTATTGTTGGTGGCCATCTACAAAATATAACAAAGTTCAATTTTAGTAATTTCGATATTGTTCAGATTTTAATAATTAAAAGCCTTTTTAAGTGTCTTACACAATTTTAAATCTAGAATCCAATGTTACATTTAAATAGTGGTTAGTGACCTTTATCCCATTATTTAAATTAACAAGGTAGTCACGTTTTGACAATTGCAACCCTTTGCAACTTCTAGGATATGGGATTGACTTTAAAACATCATATGTATAGTCGGCATGTTAATCCCATCAACACCTTTGTAAACCATATTGTAGGTGATCCATTTAACATGGTTTGCAAATCAAGTTACCCTACTTACACACATGTGAGTTTTCTAACGTAAGTGTTAGGTGACCTTTATCCCACAAATATGGTATCCCCACCTCAAGTCACAAGTTCCCTCAAAATGGTTAGGTGACCTTTATCCCATTAAGAGTTTCCAAATGACTCAAGTGTTGTGCAAAAGGATGGTGTTAAACTTGTTTAAAAGGAATTTAAGTTTTCATAATCTAGTTTAGAAAACTCTATGTACCTATATTTCATGCTTTCAAATACAAGGTACCCTATGTTCAGTTTTAATAAAACCTCTTTTATTAAGACCATTAATCCTTTTAATAACCTTTTATTAACCACTTAATGATTAAGAACCATCAAATTTTCAGCTTGTTAAGTTGTTAATGACTTTGTAATGCATATCCAAATATCAACCAAACAATCAAACAACAAACATCCAAACAAGCATAAATATATAAACATGAGTGCATAACCATAGCCACTAAGTTGACCACACTTGTTTGCCATCACAAGTGTTGTCATAAGGTATTTCCTAAGGGTGAAGATGACACATCAAATGTGTCCATGAACTCCCACTTGACCACATCCAAATGCTTCAAGTGTCCATGTCTTTTGTGTCCTTCTTTGAGTCTTTATCTTGTGCATCTTCTTTTACAAAATCATATCCTAATACGGTTTTTCTAATAAAAGAAATGCACCTAATCTATTTATTAAATAACCAAATGAATAAATAAATTACAACCCAAGATATAAAACACAAATTACAACCCTTACAAGGAACAAAACCAACATGACATACAACAATCAAACAAAACCAAACACATAAGGCCAAGGCTATGTTATGCACCATAATATGAAACACATTCAACATCCAAGAACAACAAAGAATCCCTTATTTCAGCCTAATGTTTCAGCCAACATAAACTAAAACTTTAAGGTTGTCCAAACAGCATAATCAACCATTTGACATAATTCTTTCAAGGTTTATACTAAAACATGCAAGATTAAACCTTAAAACAAAAGGGATTCAAACACCCACAACAAAATAGCCCCTAATCGGTTGAAAAGGTCCATGAAAACTAACTTTTCAAGACCTTTTGAAGCACACATTCCACATAACCGGCTCTAGATGCCATTGATCGGTTTTGTCACTTGTAAAACACTTAGTTTAACCATCAAACTATGAAAACGCTGCGGAATAAGAGTTTTAACATATGGTTTATAATCTGAAAATTTTGACATATTAAACCACCAACAAAACCCAAGAATGAGGATCATAATCATATGTGAAATAGTGTGCTATCAACAAATCCAAACAACCATAGGGTGCTCATAGAATCAACCTTTCTAGAACAAGATGTTGTAGATGAAAATAGGTAGATGATGATGTTCTTGAATGTGTCTACCCTTCAAAGCAGAAGGCCTCAAGAAGTGATACCCACAAGCCCTTAAAACACCTTGCTTGTTAGGATGCAACACCAAAGATAGCTCTTCTATAGCTCCTCCAAAACCGAAGTTTTAAGCCCCTTTTTTGAGCTTCTAAAATCCGAAAAATAGCCCTGGTTTTTGGAGGTTCTTTTGCTTATGATGTTAGAGAGAAAAGGTGAATAATTATGGAGTGTAAGAGAGGAGAACCACTTTCAAAGACCATGGAAAAAAGCTGGCCCTAATGCCCCTTTGGGTGGCCGAAAGGGGTCTCAAAAATGGGTTTTCCCCATTTTTGTTTTACACAATTACTCTCTTAACCCTTAACTTTATAAAATTAGAACCTCTTTTAATTTTGTAACAATACCACTTTTTATTTGTTATTATTTAACCAACTTAAATAATGAAATAAATAACATCTCATGAACAAACTATCCATATAGTATTGTTGTATTACAAAGCAATGTTTTAGAAAACCCATTTTCTAAATTGGTGTCAATGTTTATTTGTATGATCTCATCAACAAAAAAAATTTATTGGTGTTTGTTTAGCTTGTTATTGGATATGACCCGACTTTGATCATAACGTACTAACCACATCAATCTTGTATGTGTCTTGGGCATACAAGATCCAACAATATCCCCACTCAGTTATAGGAATAGTGTATTGATTTCCTGCTATGACTTTAATGGCTGCTGTTTTTTTGTTTGAGTAGCCAACCTTCCTAAAGAGTTCATCATCAACCATAGTGGAGGAGTTTATGTTTGATCTTTTTCCTTTTTGATGACTTTCCTTATGTTCAGCGTCTTCCCTCTTAGCCTCCTTGACTACATCGCCTACAAATCTTGTTTTCATCCTACCCACTAAAATAGAAAAGTCTCTTCCTCTTGGATGGATTGGATAATTTGAGATTATTAGGCTTTGCAAGTCATTGCTGTCTCTCCCAAGAAGTCTCAGTAATGTTTCGACATCATGGAAGTATTCAATTCTTCCAGATGTCCTCTTGATGATAGAATAGTCCCATTCTTGATCATATTTCCATACCATGATGTTGTTGTCTTCCAAAGAGGATGTACTAGTAATGTGGTCAAACAATTCTATCAATGTAGACTTCTTCTCTGTCATTTCTCTGACTGTTTTTGCTAGTGGCGACACTTTGCAAGGAATGACTGATCTTGGTTATCTGATCAGTTTTTCTTTTCCTTTGTGCTGATCTTTAGATTCAACAGTTATAGGATCAGCAGGAAGTTTGATTTGTTGCTCATAAGATGGGTGTGGAGCTTCAGTTCTGAGTCTGACTCCAGTATCAAGTTCAACAGACATTACATGTTCCATCATTCTTCTCAGCTCAATAACACTTCTTCATTTAAGCTCATGACCCTTATAGTTGTGATCCTGTAGCCACATACCATATTGTACTTGCTCAGTGTTGTTGTATCACAGTGACCTAGATCTTTCTTGATTTTCTGAATGGCTTGAAAAGTGGTGAATGCTTCATAGTCCACAATTTGGAATTATGAATCTAGCAAGCTCAAACTCTTTCATCTCGGTCAACTTCTTTCTTTCAACCATGTCAAATCAGAACCCATGATTGATTAGGGTCATAAACACAGATGACTTGGGCCTCTCTTCCATAATGTCTTTTATTGTAAGAAGAACATCAGTCTTTGATTCTACTTAATCTTTTTTAGTTTCATCATCAATCAGCTTTTTCCATTCAGCATCACTCTCAGCTTCATCTTCATCATGAGCAACTTGGTTTAATGGTGAAACATCCACTGAAGGAGTGTATTTTAAAGATGTATGCCTTCACTTCTTGGGTGTCTCTTAAATATTGATTGTTTGTATATTTGTTGAACCCAAATACTTCCTTTTTCTTGAGTATAGAATCAGTTGCTTAGAGGATGTTGCAGGTTCTTTTGGTTGTACTGATGTAGTGACAGACTTAGATTCTAGGGCACTTATTTTCATCTTCAGCTCCTCAACTCTTCATTCTTTCTTTGTATCTCAGCATGTTGTTCTTCAACAAGATTCAGCAGAGCATCAATGACTTCATTGTTGCATTGGGCATTCTTAATCTTGTGATGATTGTTTTTTGTTGCATCAGCTGAACATCCTTTTCTTTCACAATCCCTTACAGCTCATGAATTCTTTTCTTTCTACAGTTAGAATTGTGAATCAGCTAGTTGTATTCAGCAACCAAATAACTCTTGTTGATAGGGATATCAGTATCACTTAGATCATCTTCATTGTAGGCAATCACTTCAACATAGTTTGCATCTTCTTCTTCTTCCTGATGTTGAGAAGCAATCTCATCATCATTTACTTTTTCAGGGGCTACACTTGCTGAGCTTGAACTACCCTCATAGCTTGATCTTCTGGTTCTTGATTCGGTTGTTGTAGTTGTTGATGGTTAGTGACTGGAGAGAATGGTTTAGTTTCATGTGAGAGTACAGGGGATTCAGTTTTGGTTAACATAGTTGAACTGTACTTGCTTGTGAGGCTAACTCTATCTCCCCAGTGTAAATGCTCTCAGTGGATGATTTTTTTGGATTTGGAGGTTGTTGAAAAAATTGCATTTGAAGCTGATATGGTGATTGAGGGTGAATTGGAGAGATTGGTTTAGTGTTTTGGCTGGCTGGTGATTGTGATTGGGGTGTTTGTTGTTGATTTGGTGATAGAGGGTGAATTGAGAGATTGGTTGAGTGTTTTTGCTCGCTGGTGAATTTGGTATAGAGGGTGAATATATAGATAGTTTAATGTTTTGGCTGTCAGGTGAATTTGGTAGGGGTGGTTGAGGTTAACGGTGTATGTGTGATATATCTGGTGAGTGAGTGTCTTGAAAAGAGTTGGTTGATGAAACCTTCTGTTGATCTTCCCACACAAGCTCTTGAGGAATGTTTCCGTGAGCATCTACCACATGATAAAACATGGGCATGTCTCCTCCTTCATATTTCCTTGATATTTTATTCAGTACAGATCTGCCAAGGTGTGCTTGAACGAACACATCACCATCCATAGTAACTCCAGGCAGATCAACATTGATGATTAGTTGCAGAAACCCTGGAAACATATACATCTTGTCAGCCTTTTGTACTTTGATGTGATCACACAAGCAGTTGAAGATGTACTTTGAGTAATTGTAGGTTCTTCCCTCAAAAACACCAATAACGCCTCAAGAGATATGCCTTGAAAATCTATCAAGTCCAGATTTTCTGTCTGAGATGCACTTAAGATAAGTGTTGCAGAGAAATCTGTACGGCTTGCAGAGTCTTCCTTCCTTTATTTCTTCGTTCTCCAAGTCACCATCATACCCCATAAGAAGAAAGACTTTTTCTATGTATTTATTATCAAACACATCAGGGTGACTAGCTTCTATATCTCCCAACTCAAGAACCTTCTTATTGTCTGTTCATCCACTACCAGTCTTTGATTCATCATATCCGCCACAATAACTTGACCGTCTTCCTCTATTTGGGTGGAGTTCCAGAAATTAGTGATGTGCGATTGCTGAATAACAGGCTCTGCTGATAAGGCATAGATCAGCCTGGATCTTCTTAGATATTGGATAATGTCTTGACACCCTACTGAAACAGGATCGTCAGGGTCTAAGAAAGCACACACATTGTGCTATTTCAGAAATCGATTATCCATATGTTCACAAGAAGAAGATTTTGTTAGAATCACTCTGAGAATACGAACAGTTAGGAGATTAAACGACATTCTAATGGTTTATTATTGAATCATTACGACATGTTTTACCTTGAACATGGTGGATTAAGAGCACAGATATATGTTTGTTTAAAGTTTTGATTTGGTAAAATTTGAATGCTATAGAAGGAAGAAAAGTTTGTTGAGAATGTGTTTTTCTAGGTCAGAAAACGTGAACTAAAAATGTGAATAATTAATTTTGAAGTCAAACAACATCATTTATACTCTCAGACACATTAGTTTTACTAATATAATGAAGTGGGACCCCAAACAAATTCTTCCATAGATCATCTATGGATCCTATAAATCATCTGAGGATGTCTTAACGATATCTGCTGATGAAGTATACCTTACATTGTCACAGATTACCAAACTATAAATTTAAATTATATTTGTTGTTCTTTGCTCACCCGTAGTTTACCAATCTACGGATAAACATTTAAATTTTCCACACTATAGCTTCTACTGATGCTTAAGATGGCATATTGTTGTAAGGTCCAAGTCCATTACTTAGAACCATTTATTGCTTTTGGACCTTGTTGACTTCGTATTCATGACAATTTAGCACAAGAAAGTTTACATGATTTTAAACAAGATTACATGTATCCAGGAGCTAAATTGGTGCTCAGATTCCAATTCCTTCAAATTGATAATGAAATAGACAAAGCTGCTAATTGATAAACTTAACTTCATGAATTCTACTCCCCCTAAATTTGTGATTAATGATGAAGTAAGCATTTATCATAAATTTCTAAGAAGAATAGCATGAGTGACAGTAACTATATGATGATTCTTAGACATATGTACACATATGATGGGATCATAATATATACTAAGCCTCTTCCAGATGAGTTATTTTGTTGAATTGATACCTGAACAAAGTTCTGATTGCAAGTATATTGTCCACTTAAATCCATACAAGAGCTCATGTATCAACTAGGCATGCTGTTTATCATGTTTTCATATTGAGTTAGAAATAACTATTATGGGATTCACATTCAATTCACAAAGATTTTGTCCTCCCTTTGCAAGTCAAATCATCACTTTTTCACACTTAAGAACTATGTACTTTAAGTTATAAGTTCTATGTTGAGATGCATTGGGCATCTCATCAATGCAATGATGTAAAAGCTCTAGATTAATATACAATTGATCACATAGGATTCTTTTGAGAGCTTAGATATGATCATCATCCGGTCACCAGGTCTTTACTCATGTAAAACAGAGGTGCTGTTAACCCAGGTCTTTATGCACAAAAAATAAAGGGATGATGAGGATCATGATCTTTTCAACTTTTGTAATTGATATTCAGTATGTTGATCATACACTCAGGTCTTTGTTCACACAAAACAAAGGGTGTGTTTTGCAAAGATAGATATTATAAGGTGTTGGTACATAGTGTGTTTAGATGAGTGATTTGGTCACATCAGAATAAGACTCACTTTGTATTCTGAAAATGAAGTTGCCCACAAACAATCACTTAGCATTATGTTTGGCATGCACTCAGTGTAGTTTCCACTCAAGATGAATCTACTCACATATCAAGAAATTTGCTTAGATTTAATGTTATTTATGAATTCAGGAATAAGCAAAGATATATTGTACTATCATTTCCCAAGCATATGTCATGCTGAAGCATCATTACACATAGTATTTTGTTTGTTCAATTTTATTAATCTAAGTTAATCATGCCTAGAGACTCAATTAGAAAATTAAATCTGACTGAATCAAATGCTTTGGTAAATAAATTAGCAAGCTAATTTGTTGTATCCACTTGACTAACTTAATCAAACTCTTTTCTGAGCAATCTCTCAGAAAATGATATCTTATCTCAATATGTTTGGTTTTACTATGTTGCACATGATTAGCAGTTATAAACATAGCAGCAAAATTGTCTATGTAAATTGAAGTTTGAAGGAAGTTGTAACCATAGTTAAGCAATTGGTTTTGCAACTAAAGGACTTGAGAGCAACTAGCAAAAGCAGATATGTACTTAGCCTCAGCTGTGGATGTAGATACATTGGTTTGTTTCTTGCAGTGCCATGATACTAGCTTTGGTTCCATAAATTGGCATCCACCACTTGTTGATTTTCTGTTACTGTTATATCCACCATAGTCACTGTCCGAGTATGAGTAGAGTGTAAAGTCACCATCCGTTGGATACCAAAGGCCAAGTCCTGGTTTTCCTTTGTGGTATCTGAAAATCCTTTTTACAGCATTCAGATGAGACCTCTATGGATCAGTTTGGTACCTAGCACACACACACATAGCAAACATAATGTCAGGTCTACTATCAGTAAGATACATAAGTGAACCTATCAATGATCTATATAATTTTTGATCAATAGATTTTCCTGAAGGATTAGGAACAATCTTATCAATTGTTGATGCAGGTGTTTTGCATGGGGATACTTCAGCAAGATTGTATTTCTTCAAAGTTTGATGTATGTATTTTTCTTGATTGATGAATGTCCCATCTGGTTTTTGATGAACTTGAAGACCCAGAAAAAAGGTTAATTCGCCCATTGAACGTATCTGAAATTCAGATTTCATTAGCTCTTTGAAATTTACACACAATCTCTTATTTGTTGAGCCAAATATAATGTCATCAACATATTTTGAACAACTAAGAGATCATGATGTTCTTGTTTGAGAAAGAGTGTCTCATCAATGGTTCCTCTTTTGTAGCCATGCTTGATAAAGAAAGATGATAGTGTTTCATACAACTTTCTTGGTGCTTGATGAAGACCATACAAGGCTTTATCTAGCTTGTATACCATATGAGGATAGTGAGGATCTTCAAAACTAGGGGGTTGTGATACATAATCTTCCTCATAAATCTTCCCATATAGGAATGCACACTTGATATCCATCTGATACAGTGAAATTCTTATATGATGCATAAGCTAGAAACACTCTTATGGCCTCAGTTTTTGCAACTGGTGCAAAAACTTCATCATAGTCTATTCCTTCTTCTTGTGTGTATCCTTGTGAAATCAACCTTGCTTTGTTTCTTACAATAATCCCTCTGTCATCCAGTTTGTTTTCGTATAGCCACCTTGTTCCAATAGGATGCTGACCTTCAGGCAAATCAACTAGAGACCATACCTTTTGCTTTGTAAATTGTTGAAGCTCTTCTTGCATAGCTTCAATCCAACTATTGTTTTTCAAAGCAGCAGAGATGTTTGGAGGGAGCACTTGTGAAAGAAAACAACTGAAGAGACCAAGCTTGGCAGTACCACTTTGGCTCCTTGTAGTTCTCTTTGTAAGATCTCTAATGATGTAGTTGACTAGATGAGTCTTATGGATTCTCATTGATGGAGTTGATTCAACTAGCATAGATGATTTCAGGTTAGTTATTTCCATTGCCTCAGATCCAACCCAGGTTGAGAGTTTAGAAAATACTCAAAATGTTCAACATGAGGTGCTGGATCATGAGTGTCTTCTGTGTGAGCCGTAGGAGCATCTTCAGAATTGGTTTGCTCTTCCGTAGGAACTTCTCTCAAATCATTTTGCTCTTCCGTAGGAACTTCTTTGGAATTATTTTGCTCTTCCGTAGGAACTTCTCCAGAATCATTTTGCTCTTCCGTAGGAACTTCTCCGAATCACTTGCTCTTCGTAGGAGTTACAGGAACTTCTTTGGATGATAAATGAGGACTTGAAACATTTCCAATGTTTGTTGTATCACTTGAGATCATGGATCTGTTGAAGGGACAACATTCACATCTCCGGATGCACCATGTTCATTTCCACATGTAGTGTTCGCAACAGCTGCTCATGTGTTTCCACCCGAGGATGTGTGTATCCTTGGAGGACCGGCGGATAATGTTACTTGAGTCACATGAGGTGGAAAAAATGGATAACATACTTCATCAGATCCTGCAGTGTTCAAATGATCATAATTAAATGACTTAGTTAGAGCATCTATGTCAAACAACCATGATGAACCTTTAACTAACTTAGTAAATACAGATTCATCAAAGGATACATTAGGAGTTTCTTCCATAATGTTATGTTGTGGAATATAAATCCTATAAGATTTATATGTTGAAGAGTATCCAACAAAGAAACCATCATATGCTTTTTCTAAAAAATTTCCTAATGACTCTTTTATGTGTAAAACGGATACATGACATCCAAAGACTTTAAGATATCCTGTGTATGGTTTTCTTTTAAACAAGAGCTCATAAGAAACTATCATACTGAGAATGTTCTCAACAACTGATCACATCTTAGAGAATGCTAAGTACAATAACATAAAACTACTGAACTAAAATTACTGAAACTATAAACTACTGAAAGGTAAATTACAAGTACTGAAAAGGAAAACCATCACAACTACTGAAGTTAATAACTTCAGCTGTTGTGACAACTACTGAAGTTAATAACTTCAGCTGTTGTGACAACTACTGAAGTTAATAACTTCAGCTGTTGTGACAACTACTGATCACTCTGGTCTTCAGTGTTTGTCTTCAGTAGAAATCTTCAGATATTGTCTTCAGACTTTGTCTTCAGACCTTGTAATCAGCTGATGTCTTCAGCTGTTGTGATCTTCTTCAGCAGTTGTAATGTCTGTGGGACTTGGAGGTTTTTCTTATCAGGCTCATTGGTTCTTTTGGTCCAACATGAATGATATTAAATTCTGTGATGAATGATGCGACGACTGCTAGGGTTTGATTGTGAGATTTGATGTGATGTTTGATGTTGTGGAATTGTCGTATTGCTATTGTTGTTACTGTAGAAGCCATGCATGATTCGAAACCTAGGATCCATTTATATAGACAATGATGTTTCTATTAAAGGAAACACTAGATCTCCCAGGATTTGAATTGTTTCTGTTAAGGATCATCAGATTTCTTGGGATTCGCATAACTGCCTTGTTGACTTGTTGACTTGTAACACTTGTATTTTACAAGTGTTTGGACTTTGAAGGAATATTGTCTTCCGTAGATGTTTTGTTCTTCCGCAGAAATCTTGTTCTTCCAAGGGTACATTGTTCTTCCAAAGCAATCTTTGTTCTTCCAAAGCAATCTTGTTCTTCCATCCTGAGTGCTGGTCGTTCATATGCAGAAGATCGTTGGATGCATTTTACTTGTAAGAAACATATCAATGGAATAACAAAATCTTCATCTTTAGATGTTTCTTTCACTTGGTCAATTTCAGAAATTGACCCAGTATAATGTTTGTACGTGCAACCATACATAAATCAACACACATACAAATGGGTTAACCTATATATATAATGCATACATAATAATGAATTACAAACATTCATTATGGATATTAATTCAAGTACTAAGCCTATATATAATGGACTAGATCTACTCATCCTAGACATAATAGCTTTTAATGGCGCATTCCTGTCATACCGTTTTTCCAATGCATCCCACAGCTTCTTTGCTTGCTTGTTCTCAGAAAATTTATGGAAGATGTCCTTAGGAATTGACTGAGTTAGCAATGCATATACTTTCTTCTTAGCATTGTACTTTACCTTTTGGCCATCAATCATGACGCCTAAGGTAAGTTTGACTCCATCTGCATCGACAAACATGCTATACCATGTCTCTATCGACTCCCACAGATTGGGATCTACTCCATTTAAGTAGATCTCGAATCTTTGCTTCCATTACGGGTAATCATCTAACGTTATGAGTTTTGGGGTTTATTGTGATTCCCCACTTCATTTTCCAGAAGTAATAGATTCTGGATCCTTGAATCCCTCCCTGCGGTGAACGCTTAATATTGATCCTCCATTACTTTTTATTTTAGACTTTAGAACAATTGTTGTACTTATGCGAATAAAAGAGTGCAATTGGCTATTCATGCGATTGACCAATGTGGATGGTTCAATCATGCGATTGAACAATGCACATGGTTCAATTGGGTGATTGGACAGGTGCGGCTGAACAATGCGAAGAAAGATCTTCAATTGTACAAATGGATGGACGACTGAGCCAATCCTGTGTATGAGTGATGCGAATGGGTTCAGTCGTGTGATTGAGTCAATCAGGTGACTGGAGCTGCTAGTTTTTGAAAATTCGAGGTTTTTAGGTACTTTGACGCAAAAACACAAATTTTTCACTAACCCTAATTGCCGTATGGCCGAAAAATGTTAACTTTTTGACCTGGAGATGTCGAAAAAAACACTGTTTGACACAAAAAGATTAAGTTTTTGAGTGAAAAACGCGATTTTTATATCAAAATCAATTGAATCACACGCAAATCAAGAGCCAAAGCTTTGATACCACTTGTTAGAACCGTTTTCGATACGAAGTACTAACTGATTTACGTGTATACCAACTCAAATAGTGCAGAATTCTATTTGATTGGCAATCCAATGAGTAAGAACACGAGTAAGATCAATCCAAGAATGAAACTAAACGTTAAGAACGATAGTAGGACGATTTAATGCGATCTATGAACTTGGAACAGGTGTTCTAGGGTCTCTGGATGGCTAGCGTATGATTTAGTGCATAGTTATGTTTTTCCGTGAATTAAGTGGTATTTATAGGTTAGGGTTTTCCAATCGTGCGACTGAGCCATTTGCATGGTTCACTCGTGCGATTGAAGCATGCGGTTGATCCATCCGCACGACTGAAGATTCAGTCGCTCGACTGAGTCAATCTCATGTTACAGTCGTGCGACTGATCCAATCTCCTGATTCAATCGTGCGACTGGTTCATTAGCATGAATTCTTCATGCGTATGGTCCATTAGCATGGTCCATTCATATCAGACATTCACACGATTAAGTTTAAGCATGTTTCTCAATCATTATTGACTAAGAACTATGTAAACAACCACAAACCTATATAGTTAGTTTAATAAGCGTTAACACATAATAATCAATGAAATATTAAAGATTATAAGCATAAACCACACATTGTATTTCATTCAAACCCATTCTATTACATATATGTAAGACATGAATATATTTTACATTAAGCTCATAAACTAGGTAGATATGTATCTTCAAATTAAGTGAAGAAAAAATAAAGAAAAGCTATTTAACCGAAGTTGAGGGTTAAAAGTGTCAAAAGGACAAAAAGGTTTGAAAGTTGGTGTGAAGTGGGCATGGCCGCCCACTCTCTTCTTACAACATCCAAATCTTTGGACATTTTAGAGAGAGAAAAGTGCAGATTTGGATTTTGAAGAAGAACAAGAAGAAGAGTCGAATTTAAGGTAAGAATTTGTGTGTTTATGATGTTCTTAATTGGTTTTATCCTCGGTTGTATTCTTAAGTTTGTTGTGTGTGTTCGGTTGTATCTTTTTAGTGGGATTCTAGGTGAGAACTTGTAGCAATCGGGCTTTGAAGGAAGTCTCACCCAAAGAGGCTGCAATGGTGAGTTCTAGAAACCCTCTTTTTACTTGTTTTAAGTGGTTTGGGGCTGGAAATGCATGATTGTATGTTTTTATAAAACTAGGGTTTCATACCTGTATGTATGAATGTGTGTATGTTGCGAGTGTGGTTTGATTTTGGATTATGTTCTTGTTTGATGATGTTATGGTTGTGTTTCTAAGGCTTAGAATGTATGATTTAAGCTTAGAACATGATAGATGGTGTTTGGGGACTAAATCTGCTGTTTAGGTGCGAATGGGGCTGCTCATGTGCCCAAATAGGGGTCATGCGCGTGAGTTTTAGAATTTGCCTAGGTGTTGTCAATGTGGATGAAAGTTAATGATGATGAAAGTCAATGTAGATGAGTAAAAGTCAATGCGGATGAGTAAAAGTCAATGCGGATGAGTAAAAGTCAATGCAGATGAGTAAAAGTCAATGCGGATGAGTAAAAGTCAATGCGGATGAGTATAAGCCAATGCGAATGAGTATAAGCCAATGCGGATGAGTATGAGTCAATGCGGATGAGTATGAGTCAATGTAGATGAGTAAAAAGGAAATGCAGATGAGTAAAAGGAAATGCGGATGACTAAAAAGGAAATGGGGATGAGTAAAAAGGAAATGCGGATGAGTAAAAAGGAAATGCGGATGAGTAAAAGGAAACGCGGATGAGTAAAAAGAAATGCGGATGAACAAAGAGGAAATTCGGATGAAGAAACAGGAAATACGGATAACAAAGAGGAAGTGCAGATGAACACTTAGAATATTTTCTGACTTTTTGGGGAAAAAGTGTTAAGTAGGCCTTGACTTGGGAGGTTCTCGGGGGTTCATGTAAGTTGACTGTTGAGGTCATAGATGATGTGATGGGCATTGTATGATGAATGATGTTGTATGATTGGTGCTTATGCATGATGGTATGTATGATGTATGTTATGTATGTATGATGATGCCATGTATGGTGATGTTATATGTTTATGTTGATGTTCCTTATTATTTAAGTTTATTTTCTCGTGGCTTTACGTTGAATGTTAATGAATGAAATGTAAGTATTATGTGGCGTCAAGTGGAAGATAATGAAAAGAGGAACATCATGAAAGAATGCATGCATTAATGAATGAAGGAAAGTAAAGTAAGTCTTGTAAGCCTTGTATGTGGAAACACGCCCAATGAAAGGTCTTTTGACAGGATCAGCGATCACAAGTTTGATGTATTAGAGTTCAAAGCAGCGGAATACGAACAAGAATTAGACAAATTGTAGCAAGCAATCGATACTTGTATGCATTAAGAGCACATACGGTTATAGGGAGAGAATATATATTTTTGATTTCAAGGAATGTTTTATAGATGTAGAATATTTCTAATCAAATCATTCATACATTCCATTCATTCACTCACCATTCCCAATATTACAATAGGTGTCACTCCTTATATAGAGTGCAACATCACTGCTGTTATCACGGAAAGTGACAACTGGCAGATCTAATACAAAAATAACTAACTCTTAACAAACTACTGAAATGTTCACAACTACTGAGAACATATCAGAGTGTTAAGTACAAAATATAAAACTACTGAAACTACAACGACTGAAGAACAAGCTCTTCAGTCGTTTTACAAAACTACTGAAACATAAAACTACTGAAACTAGAAATATAAAACTACTGATATCACAACTACTGAAGAAGTACTCTTCAGCAGTTGTGACAAACTACTGAGCTTCAGTACTTGATCTTCAGACTTTGACCTTCAGATGTTTCATCAGCTGATGACTTCAGTAGATATCATCAGCTGATGTCTTCAGTCTTTGTCTTCGGACTTTGTACATCAGTTGTTGATCTTCAGCACTTGTAAACTCTTCAGCTGTGTACTTCAGTACTTTGGTCTTTCAGCTTCAGCACTTGTGTTCTTCAGCTGTTGTACTTCAACACTTTAGTTTTTCAGCTGTTGAAGTCTTCAGCACTTGATCTTCAGCTGTTGAAGTCTTCAGCACTTGTCAAACTGCTGATGAGTCTTTCAGCAGTTGTTGTGATACCATGTGGGACTTAGAGGTTTTCTGATCTTGGCTCATTGGTTCTTTTGGTCCAACAAACTCCCCTGAACCAATGCAGCCAAAACCTCTAAATTATTCGCTGTCCCACTTATTGTTGGCAAAGTGTTGGTCTTTTTCCTTCTTGATCAGTAGAGAAGATGACCCATGTAAGCTCCGGCCTGGGAAGAAATCTCAGATATTTTGTTGACATTATGAATGGGAACTCTGTTTTGGGGAACTAGACACAGAGTTGTTATCCCATTCATGAGATTTACTTCCCCATAATGAGTCTGTACGACTCTCTTGTGTAGGCCTCAAGGAAGGTGATTTTTCCTCCATGGTTAGCTCTTCAGCACCTCCTTCAAACAATGATTCAGGCCCATATACTCAGACATGTATTTGGCCTGTTTCCCATTCTTTAGCTCCACAGTTGTTATTATTCTGTAAGCAAACTCATCTGGGTGATTACCCTCTAGGAACAACTGGAGCTCATTTTTCTGACTTCCTCAAGCCTCTTGTAAACTAACCCCTTTTTCACTATTTTGTTTTCCAGCATCTTCTGAGGGGTTATTAGCTTTGTAGGCTTTCTTGAAGTCTTCTAGGATTTCCCAGGGTGAAACTACAAAGACCAGAGAGATCACTTCATCTACGATCTTTTTCACCTGGCCAATGTATCTCTGAGGTATATTTTTCTTATGAATTATGTGAGAGACCCTGGGATCAGGCCAAACCTCACTCTTTCCTTTTGATATTGAAAGGTATGCCTGAGAGTGTAAAGTCTGAGGGCTTGCTTCTTCATATTGATGATAGAAGATGTAGCTGCATAAGCTTTGTCAACTCTCTTCAGCAATTCCTCATCATGTTGTTTATGAAGCTCTTCTTCTTCTAGCTTCACTTTACCATTTGTCTTTGGACTTCAGGAGTAATTGCTGAGGAGTGACTTGTGGCCTTAGGCAACTGAATCACAGCTGAGAGTGGCAGCCTATCTTCATCATCTTCTTCATCACCTTCTAGCCTCAATATCCTTCTCTTCTTCTTCAAGGGTATATCATCGCTATGGGTTTTGAGGGTAAGGGAGTTGGTTTTGGTGGTTTGTGTTTTTGGTGGTTTTGGTGCGGGAATGTTGACAGGCTGTTCTAGCATCCTTGAGGTGAGTGTGGGTTTGGATTGCTTGGCTAGCTCAGTCCTGCTCCCAGCACCCGCTTCATTCAAAGCTTCAATAACAAGCCCCTTAGTATATGCTTCAGACGAACAGATCTTGGTGGTGTATTGCCAGATACTGTCCCTGGACCAAGCTTTGATTTCGATCATTGATCTTCCAAGATATTTTGCAATAATCTAATCATGATCTCAAGCCTTTCTCTTTCTAACACTTCATAACTTGCCCATCTATTCTGGATTTCTTCAATCTCTAGTCGTCGAATCTCAGAGTCAAGTTTATTGGTGTCATGCCTTGCCTAAACAGCTGATCAATGATGTTGTCCATTGATCTGCTATGTTCGGCATCAGCCTCTTTTATCAGTAGCTCCAAGCTTTATCTTCAGCAATATGATCATCAGCACCTTTCTTTCACTTGTTGGTGAGCAAGGTTGCTTTTATTTCTCCTCCTCTTGGGCTTGCTTTCTTCCTTCTTTTCCTCTGATCTTTTCTCTTCTTTTCTTTCACTGCAGTACTCTCCCCCTTTTTGGATGCATTGGAGGAGGGGTTTGTACCGCAGAAAGAGTCTTTTGTACAGCAGCATCAATCAAGGGCTGTAAAGTTGAGGAAAGCCTCTCATCAATGGCTTTAGTCACAATATCAGTGATTATGGTGTGATGAGAGGGAGGTTTTTGAAGTACAGCACCTATTTGCTCAGGGGTTTTGCTGTTCCTGAGAAGTAGGGCCTGAAGCAGAGGCAGGTGGTTGAGTTTGGTGTGGCTTAGTGTTTGGGGACCTTCAAGTGAAGGTGCCATCTGTGGGTGGTAGAGGCAGATGGTCTTTCTCCTTGTGAGAGTTGATCAAGTAGGTTTTGCAGCCTACTGACCTTCTCTTCAAGGATTGTGGTTCTGGGCAAGAACATCGTAGAAAAAGCCCAGGTCATCATCAGCCGAAGCTGAATCATCTGACCTCCTGCTTAGAGCAGGATTTACATGCACTGGGTGGAGACCAGTTGATGCATGTGCCCCTTGTGCTTGGTACTGGGGACTTCCATCCTCAGGACAGTGTCATCATCGCTGTTGCCTCTTGAGGTCTTGGCAATGTTACCAGCCTCATTCTGATCATGTGCTGAGTCAAGGAGGGGCAGCCTCACTAGATATTCTAAGCTCCTTGTCTACACCTAGAGATAGAATGGTAAACCCCTATGCTGTGGGTTCTCAAGTGCACTGTGTTCCTCCCCCTCAATTGTAGAGGTATTCCCAGTAGTAAGTGGTTTCTGGGGAGGGGTGAGGAGTGCAGTTGAGTCAGCACTTGTGCAACTATTAAAGTTGGGCTGTGAGGGGGCTGGTTGTTTGGGTGAAGGGATAGAAGCAGTGTGCACCCGGGAGGTTGGTGCTCTTCATGGCAATCCCCTCAAGTGAGGAAGATCCCAGATATGTAGGTACCCCTTGTGTGGTTGCTGCAGGCTCCTGTTGAGAGGAAGCCTCAGCGGCTATGGTGGAAGAGTCATTGTATCCACTAGGGGTTTGGACTAGTGGTATATCCTGCGTTTGTGTTGCAGGGCATCCTCAGGGGACTCAATTCCCTGAGTAGCCGTTTTGGGTTTCTTTTTGGTGGGTTTGGTGGGGACTTTTGATTTGGAGGTGGTGGCTGTGTGTGTTCCACTGCGTGTTTCGCAGCTTGGCAGCCATTTTGAGTGTCTGGTCAGAGTTGTGCCGGGAGTATACTTCCGGCAGAACAGCCGTAGCAGGGACTCCCAAGCCAAAAGTCCCTCAGCATTAAGCTGGTTTGTAATGATGGCCATTATGAACCGTGGATATAGTATCCAACGGTTGGCAGTTAGTTTTTGATCCATATCCTTGAGCTCCGAAAATATTATTTCTGAAAAATTTAGTGGTTGTTGCTCAAGAATAGAATACATTACCTGCTGCCATTTTGTCGACATTGATCCCAAGACGACGTCTTAGGGGCCAAACATACATTCACCATGTGAAAGATTAGGCGCTCAGCGTCATTAAAGTGTTTCTTCATGATAGTGGAGGCACTGAGATCACCTTGATATCCATGTTGGGCAAAGGATAGATCTGTGGTGCCCTTCGGATATCCAGCAGGAGAACTAGCATCATTCAGATGAAGAATTTGGCGGATTATTGCAGGAGTGATGACTACTTCTTTATTGTTGACGACCTACTGGAGAGATGGTGTGTTGTTCTCCCTAGTGGTATAGTAACGTTCATCCAAATTGTTGAAGGGATCGGCATGTAGTATGGGATTCAGAAGAAATGCCGTATTGTATGGGCTGAACCATAAGATCGATAGCAGTATCGAACTTAGTCCAGATAGGCGATTTAGTGAGGTAGGCAACACAGTTGTTCGCGGTTTAATTTGCATGGACGCCATTGAAAAGAGGAAGTTTGGAGAGGAACGTTAGGTTTGAAGAAGATGAAGTATTGAGAGCTTAGGTCAGGGATATTTATAGGGTACGGGTAAGAAAACGACTGAAGGATGTGGTATTAGTCATCAGTAGTTTTAAACGACCGTTGACATGGTATTATCCTTTCAGACGTTGAAACAGCTGAAGTCGTGGTGTTAGGCATCAGAAGTTAGAAAACTACTGAAGACCGTGGTTTTGACTTCAGATGATGAAACAACTGAAGACATGGTGTTTGGCATCAGTAGTTATGAAACTACTGAAGTCAGTGGTTTTGTCAACAGCTGTTGTAAACAACTAAAGACTTGGTATTAGTCATCAGTAGTTATAAAACTACTGAAGACATGGTTTTGCTTCAGTTGTTTAGAATGAAACACAGTAGTACAAATGACTGAAGAAAAATTTCTCATCAGCTGTTTTCGTCAATTCTTAGCTTGTCAGCTGTTTCATACTGTCCTCAACACATTCATCAGCCTTTTGGCTGATTTCAGTTGTTTCATAGGACATCAGTACTTATCTGTTTGTACTGATTGCAGTAGTTGTAGCTGCATCAGTAGTTGTAACTACATCAGTAGTTGTAACTACATCAGTAGTTGTACTACATCAGTAGTTTAGAACAATGAAGTACTTCATACTTGTGAGACATTTAGCCTTCAGTAGTTATAAAAACTGCTGAGGGTAAAAGAGCTCATCAGTACTTTATATGACATAGTTACTAATGATCATCAGTACCTATTACTAAGAGCATCATAGTTGTCACTTATTCTAGCTGCAGCATGCCAAGCCTTAACACCAGGTTTTGGAAAGTTGAACTATCCAAGGCTTAGTAAAAATGTCTGCAAGCTCATCAGCACAGGCACAAACTTAGGATCAATCAGACCTTTTTCAAAACAATCCCTTATAAAATGATGTCTGATCTCTATATGTTTGGTCCTAGAGTGCTGGACTGGATTTTTGACAATGCAAAGAGCTGAAGCACTATCCTTAGCAATGGAGTCTTAGTCTCTGTAATGCATAATCTAGAAGTTGGTTTTGAAGCTAGAGTACCTGAGATGTACAACTTGCAGCAGCAATGTACTCTGCTTCAGTAGTTGATGTAGCACTGAGGTCTGTTTCTTGCTCTGCCAAGAAATCAAGCAGTTGCCTAGGAATTGACATCCACCAGAAGTTGATTTCCTGGTCAACTTACACCCTGCATAGTCACTTTCAGAAAAAGCAACTAATTTACGAGAATGTCCAGTAGAATACCATAAACCTAGAGATGGAGTGCCTTGCAGATATCTAAAGATCCTCTTGACAGCAATCAGATGAGACTCTTTAGGTGCAACCTGAAATCTAGCACAAACACATGTAGCAAACATAATATCTGGTCTAGAAGCTGTTAAATACATCAAGGACCAATCATACATCTGTAAAGTGTTTCATCAACCACTTTACCTTTCTGATCTGTATCCAGTTGTGTGGTGCTGCACATGGGGGTAGAACAGGACTTACAGTTTTGTAAATCAAACTTTTGCAAAAGATCTTTAGTGTATTTGGACTGATGAATGAAAATTCCATCAGCCTTTTGTTTGATTTGCAACCCCAGAAAGAACTGTAATTCTCCCATGGCACTCATTTCAAACTTCTGTGCATCAACTTTGTAAAGGCATCACACAACTTTGGATCAGAGGATGCAAAAATGATATCATATACATAAATTTGAACAAGTAGATTATGCTGCCAGCTTTCTTAATGAGTAAAGTCTTATCTATGGAGCCTCTAGTGAAATTGTTTTCCAGAAGAAAGTTTGATAATGTCTCATACCAGGCTCTAGGAGCTTGTTTTAACCCATAAAGAGCCTTATCAAGCTTATACACCCAATTAGGATGTTTATTGTCCTCAAAGCCTGGAGGTTGACATACATAAACCTTTCTTTAATTTTTCCATACAAAAATGCACTTTTGACATCCATTTGAAAAACTTTAAGGTTTTGATAGGCAGCATAAGCTAAAAACAATCAAATTGCTTCCAGTGGCTACAGGGGCAAAGGTTTCATCATAATCAATACCTTCTTCTTGTGCAAACCCCAGAACAACCAGTCTGGCCTTGTTCTTAACAATAAGCCCATTTTCATCAGTTTTGTTCCTAAACACCCATTTAGTGCTATTGCACACTTACCTGGAGGTAGAGGAACCAGTTCCTACACTTGCTGTTTCTTGAACGGAAGAGCTCAAGCTGCATGGCATCAACCCATCCATTGTCCTTTAAGCAATGTGATAATTCTTGGCTCTTGCTGACTGATGAAGAGAGCATAGAAGTAGAAATTTGACAATTGACTTCTTGTTGATACTCCAGCAGTGATATCACCAATGATTTGAGACATAGGGTGATTCTTCAGATCTTGATACACAATGAGATCTGTGCAAGTGTTTGTAGTAGGCTCAGCAGTAACAGATGGTGATGGTGAATCATGTCCTTGAAACCAATCAGTGGATGGTAATTCAAAGGAAGTTGAATTCGAAGAGATCTCATCAGCATTTGTTGTGGATGGTGCTACTGGAGCTACAGGAACATCAGGTCTAGCTGAATCAGGCAGCTGATCACTAAACCTAAAGAGGTGAGTACTGCAATCATCATCATCATCAGCAGTACCACCAGGTGGTGAACTGTTGACAGGAGCAACAGCAGGAGTTTGATAAGGAACATATTGCAGTATGTCCAAATCAAATAACTCCACAGGGCTTTGTGGAATCTTGTCCTTTGGAGATTCATTGAACTTAACATGTAGAGTTTCTTCAACCATCTTTGTTCTGCAGTTGAAGACTCTGTATGCCTTGCAAGTAGATGAATAACCAACAAAATACCCTGCATCCACCTTAGGATCAAATTTATGGAGTTGATCCTTTGTGTTGAGAATAAAACAGGGACACCCAAATGCTTTGAAAAATGAAATCAGAGGAGCCAAATGATGGAGAACTTCATATGGAGTCTTCATCAACCTCTGATTTACTAAAACTCTATTTTGCACATAGCAAGCTGTGTTGACAGCTTCAGCCCAAAAGGTCAGTGGCAAACTAGAGTCAGCCAGCATGGACCTTGCAGCTTCAATGAGGGTCCTGTTCTTTCTCTCCACTACTCCATTTTGTTCTGGAGTCCTTGGAATGCTAAACTTCCTTTTGATTCCCTTTGAAAGATAGAAGTCATCAAGTGTATGATTTCTGATTCAGTTCCATTGTCACTCCTAATACACTTGACTGGAAGGGAATACTGCTTCTCAATATACAACACAAAGTGAATAATCTTCTGAGCAGCCTCATCCTTTGAATGTAGAAGAAAGTCCATACAAATCTGGAGTAATCATCCACAATTACCAGACAGTATTTCTTCTTTGCCATGCTCATTACTCTCACAGGACCAAATAAATCCATATGCAGTAATTGCAAGCAGGCAGTGGACTTAGGCTCTTCAATAGGAGGGAATGAGACTTTGTGTTGTTTTCCTTTTAAACAAGCAGTGCAGGTTTCATCACAGTGGAACTCCTTTATTGGTAAGCCTCTGACTAAACTATTGTGGGTAAGCTTATTCATGTTTTTGAGATTAACATGACCAAGCCTTCTGTGCCACAGTTTAGATTCTTGAGAAGAGGCTTTGGAAAATAGGCAAGGATTGCCTTTGAGATCTATTTTCTTAGAAAGATCTAAGGCATACACTCTTCCTGTCCTGTTGGCTCTCAGGAGAGTGTGATCATCCAACACCTTGTCAATCAAGTGCAAAACTTTGGATGACAGAATCCTGCAGTTTTGACTGGTGAAAAGAGAACATGGCCTTTATCACACATTTGACTGACACTCAAGAGATTGTACTTGAGATTTTCCACATGATTAACATCATCAAATTTGATTTCTCCATTGGAGACAAAGCCCTTACCAATGATGTAACCCCTAGCATCATTGCCAAAAGAAACAAATCCCTTCTTTCCTTGAGAGTAGTCATGAAGAAGAGAGCTGTTCCCAGTCATGTGCATAGATCCCCCACTGTCTACATACCAGATGCTACTTTGGCATGTTGAAGAACCCTGCAAAGATAAACAATCAGTTAGTTTTAGAGACCCAAACCTTTTTGGTTTTGGGCCTGGTCTCATCAATAGATGGTAAACTAACAGGTTTTTGAACAACAGCCTGAGAGGAAGAAGATGGTGTAGAAGAGGAGTCCTTTGGCTTGGACCTCCTTTTCTATGGTTTCAACATAGGAGATCTAGTTGGTTAACTCTACCCAATAGATGTTGAATCATCATAACCAGCTGTGTCTGATTTTGTGATAAAGCTTTCAGCTCATCAGACACATTGCCAGTGGAGTTTGATAAGTTCCTATGTTGCCCCTTCTTCTTCTGAGCATTCTCAGCTGTCACCTGTTTAACCCCTTCCTTTTTGGATTTCTTTGAGGACTTAAGGGTTACAGGATTTGAAGTTGCTGATACAAATGTGGTCTCAAACTCAGTTTTCATTTTTACCATTTTCTCTTTAATTTCTTCTTTGTTTGAGTTTGGAACCTCTTTTGTACCAACAATTCTGTAAGATGATTGAACAAACCACATACTTCATATGGTTTCTTCTTCATCTTAGGTTGATCATCAACTAAAGGGATGAAGCAACTGAAGACTTGTTCTTCAATGCTTTGGAAGCATTGTTTGCTTTGACTGCCTCTTTAGTAGACTTCAAACTCTTTCTACTGTCAGTTTTCTTCTCTTCAGTACAGACAGCAGTTGAAGTTTGAACTTCAGGTGTTAAATCATGCTCTCTAGTCCTTTCAGGACCTTCAGAATTAACTCCTGAGTTGATCAACTCATTAATCATGTGAATGTCAGCATTTGAACCATCAACATCAGCTGATAAGTTCAAGAGGGCTTGATGTGCTGACTGTACTTCTGATTGTGCTGTATCAGAAGGTAGATCACATGAGTGATGGATTGGATTGTTTATCACTCTCACCATCAGATTCTACCTCTGCTCTTGGGGTAAAATCTGTAGGTGGAGCAGTGTGATTGTAACCAATTCCAAACTTCACATTTGAAGCAGATTGCTTACTAAGAAGCATTTCAAAACCTTTGCATGATTGTACCATCTATCACACTCTACCTGGGTAACTGCAAGGGTTTCTTTGAGATCTACTTCTCTAGAAGTACCTCTTCTCTAGCCTTATCATCAATTATTTGGCAATTCAGTTTATAAATCTCATCATTTTATCTTAAGCACAGACTCAAACTCAGCTTTGTTTTTGGAAATTATTTGTTCTAGCTCAATGTTCTTATTAATTAGAGCTACATTTGCTTCTCTAATGGAAGCAAATGCTGCTATGCATGGTTCAGAACATAATTTGGCTTTTGCCTCAGAGGATACCTGTGATACCTGAGGTGTAGAGGCATTAGAAAATGAAGTATCAGCAGACTCCAAAGCCATAAGAGCTAGATTCCCAAAAGGACTGTCACCACCATGTTGACCAGCACCTGAAAACAGTTGATCATGACCAGACATGTCATCTGGTAAACTGCTCCAGTCAACAACTCCTGGGGTGAAGAAGCTGTGTTGTTGAGGTTGAGTTTGTTGATGAGATTGGGATGGCTGAGGTTCTGGTAGTGCATGAGGTTGTGGTGCCATAGGAACTTGAACTTGATTTGACTGTGGCATGTAATAACAAGGGTACGGATATGGCATTTGACCCTGAGGAACAAAATATGCCGGAGATTGTTGTTGAGGATGATGATTAGAAGTGTATGGATGTTGCCCTCTGTGTGTTGACTATTGCGAGGAAAAGTCACAAAGGGTGCAGTGGAGTTAGATCCAGTTGATCTACACTCTCTTGCAAAGTGTCCAAGCCTTGGCATTTGTGACACCTCAACTTGCTCTTGTCAAAACCAACTTTGGTTTTGCCAGAGAGTCCTGGGAATTTTCTTCCAGTCTTTTATAGAACTTCTGAGATCTGATATTATCAGGGCCATTTGGCTCAAAATATCCATCTCCTCTAAGTCATCATCAGCAATCCCCTTGAGATCATCCATAATGAAGCATAGATTGTCATTATTACACCCAGTAAACTGACCATCAACACTCACAAATGCAGAATCAGAAGTGCTTGAAGAGAAATTAATATGCTCATCATACTGGCATCAGATGAAGCATATTCTGACTCAGACCACCAAGGCAGTGTTGCCTGGTTAAAGTCTTCAGTGAGCTTTCCAGATGAAGACAACTTTCTCTTCTGTTCTATCTCTCTCTCAAAGGTGAGCAGTTTCCCATGGAGTTGGGTGAGAGATAGTTTTTCCAAACTTGCACTGGAGCGTAGGACAATAGTATATGTGTCCCATCTCTCAGGCAGTGATCTGAGAAATCTGTTATTCATCTGAATATTTGTGTACTCAAGTTTGACCATTTTTAGTTCAGAGATCAAACAAGAAACGCTCATATTGTTGAGTCAGTGTCTCACCCTTTCTATGAGAGAATGTCTCATATTGTTGGCAAGAATTTCTCTATTATTTACCAAGACCTCATCTGTTCCTCCAAATTGTTCTTTCAAGGCATTTAGAGGTCATGGACAGTTTCATGATGCATTAGCCCAGAATAGATTTCATTTGGCAGTGCCATGGCCAGAATTCCATGGGCTTTTGCATCAATTTCAAGCAACTTCTTATCCTCATCTGAGTATTGTTCCCTCCTCTTCGGAACCATTTGATTGGTTTCCGGGTTATTCACCATAGGCTTGTGTGCACCATGTACCACTGATGTCCAACAACCTGCGCTGTTAACAGACAGGTGATGGAGCATACGTCTTTGCCATATGTTACTCATTCCTAACCAGCATGGTGGTTGGTTGAGGAACCAGTATTGTGAGGATCATTGGAGGGAGTGGTCATTTTTGTTCAAAAACAATTTAATTCAGCTTTTAAAAGTTTTAAACAGACCACAACAAACTCAATGAAAACCAAGAGAAGATCTCACGATGAATGAACAGAAATACAGAAAATTCAATCTCTATAACCGTTTCTTGCAAAACAAAAGCTAATTCAATCAAACTTAGATCTTGAATAGCAGTTTCAATGATCAATTATTAGATCGATCAATGATTAACCTGCTCTGATACCATTTGACAGGATCAGCGATCACAAGTTTGATGTATTAGAGTTCAAAGCAGCGGAATACGAACAAGAATTAGACAAATTGTAGCAAGCAATCGATACTTGTATGCATTAAGAGCACATACGGTTATAGGGAGAGAATATATATTTTTGATTTCAAGGAATGTTTATAGATGTAGAATATTTCTAATCAAATCATTCATACATTCCATTCATTCACTCACTCATTCCCAATATCACAATAGGTTGTCACTCCTATATAGAGTGCAACAATCACTGCTGTTATCACGGAAAGTGACAACTGGCAGATCTAATACAAAAATAACTAACTCTTAACAACTACTGAAATGTTCACAACTACTGAGAACATATCAGAGTGTTAAGTACAAAATATAAAACTACTGAAACTACAACGACTGAAGAACAAGCTCTTCAGTCGTTTTACAAAACTACTGAAACATAAAACTACTGAAACTAGAAATATAAAACTACTGATATCACAACTACTAAAGAAGTACTCTTCAGCAGTTGTGACAAACTACTGAGGCTTCAGTACTTGATCTTCAGACTTTGACCTTCAGATGTTTCATCAGCTGATGACTTCAGTAGATATCATCAGCTGATGTCTTCAGTCTTTGTCTTCAGACTTTGTACATCAGTTGTTGATCTTCAGCACTTGTAAACTCTTCAGGTTGTACTTCAGTACTTGGTCTTTCAGCTTTAGCACTTGTGTTCTTCAGCTGTTGTACTTCAGCACACTTAGTCTTTCAGCTGTTGAAGTCTTCAGCACTTGATCTTCAGCTGTTGAAGTCTTCAGCACTTGTCAAACTGCTGATGAGGCTTTCAGCAGTTGTTGTGATACCATGTGGGACTTAGAGGTTTTCTGATCTGGCTCATTGGTTCTTTTGGTCCAACATAAATGATCACCTTCATTAATACAACAAACATTTATGAGTATTTCTTTTATTCAATGTTCTTTGGTTGTTTGATTCCACCATACAACATTGATTCAATCGTCATATTTGGTCCTTGTGAGAATATCAATCTGACAGGATCAGTGATCTCAAGTTTGATGGATTAGAGTGTAACGCAGCGGAATAAGATCAAGAATTAGACAAATTATAGCAAGAATTTGATATTCGTATGCATTAAGAACAAATACGGTTGTAACGAGAGAATATATTTCTATGAAAAGGAATGTTTCAATTATATCAAATGTTTCTGCTCAATCATTCCCCTATTACAATTAGGTGACACTCCTTATATAGAGTGCAATCACTGCTGATATCACGGGATAGTGACATCTGGCAGATTTATTACAAAATAACTAACACTTAACAAACTACTGAAATGTTCACAACTACTGAGAACATATCAGAGAGTGCTAAGCACAAAATATAAAACTACTGATGCTAAACTATTGAAACTAAACTACTGAAACTAAACTATTGATTACAAAACTACTGAAAAGGGAAAATATAAAACTACTGAAAGAAAACCGTCACAACTACTGAAGAAGACCTCTTCAGCTGTTGTGACAACGTCTGATACTTGGTCTTCAGTTCTTTGGCTCTGCTGACTAATGAAGAGAGCATAGAAGCAGAAATTTGACAATTGACTTCTTGTTGACACGCCAGCATTGATATCACCAATGATTTGAGACATAGGGTGATTCTTCAGATCTTGGTACACAATAAGATCTGAGCAAGTGTTTGTAGCAGGCTCAACAGCAACAGATGGTGATGGTGAAGCATTTCCTTGAAACCAATCAGTAGATGGTAATTCAAAGGAAGTTGAAGTTGTAGAAATCTCATCAGCATTGTTGTGGATTGTGCTACTGGAGCTACAGGAACATCAGGTCTAGCTGAATCAGGCAGTTGATCACTAAACTTGAAAATGTGATTATTGATATCATCATCATCATCAGTAACACCAGATGGATGACTAGCTACAGAAGATGATGGATTCATATGATATAGCAACAGCAGCGGGTTGATAAGGAACATATTGCAGAATGTCCAGATCAAACAACTCCATAGGGTTTTGTGGAATTGTATCCTTAGGGGATTCATTGAACTTCACATGCAAGGTTTCTTCAACTATCTTTGTCCGACAGTTGAATACTTTGTAAGCCTTGCAAGTGGATGAATACCCAACAAAATACCCTGCATCCACCTTAGAATCAAACTTTTGGAGTTGATCCTTGTGTTGAGAATGTAACAGGGACACCCAAATGCTCTAAAGAATGAAATCAAAGGGGCTAAATGATGTAAAACTTCATAAGGAGTTTTCATCAACCTCTGATGTACTAAAGCTCTATTCTGTACATAGCAGGCTGTATTGACAGCTTCAGCCCAAAAGGTCAGTGGCAGACCTGAATCAGCCAACATGGACCTTGCAGCTTCAATGAGGGTCCTGTTCTTTCTCTCCACTACTCCATTTTGCTTGTAGTCTTTGGGATGCTATACTGCCTCTTGATTCCCTTTGACAGGTAAAACTCATCAAGAGTGTGGTTTCTGAATTCAGTACCATTGTCACTCCTCGCACACTTAACTGGTAGGGAATACTGCTTCTCAACATGTAACACAAAGTTCATAATGGACTGACCAGCCTCATCCTTTGAATGCAAGAAGAAAGTCCATACATATCTAGGGTAATCATCCACAATTACCAGACAGTATTTCTTCTTTGCCATACTCATTACCTTCACAGGACCAAAAAGATCCATGTGCAGTAGTTGTAAGCAGGCATTAGACTTGGATTCTTCTATGGGTGGGAATGAAACTTTATTTTGTTTCCCTTTTAAGCGCAGTGCAGATTTCATCACAATTGAACTCCTTTATTGGAAGACCACTCACTAAACTCTTGTGGATCATCTGATTCATGTTTTTGAGATTAACATGACCCAGCCTTCAATGCCACAGTTTAGATTCTTGGAGAGAGGCCTTGGAGAACAAGCATGGATGGCCTTTTAACTCAATTTTCTTTGACAAATCCAAGGGATATACTCTTCCTATCCTGTTGGCCTTCAGGAGAGTATTATCATCGAGTACTTTGTCAATCAGTCTCAGAACCTTGGAAGACAGAATCCTACAGTTCTGGCTTGTGAAAAGAGCAACATGTCCTTTGTCACACATCTGACTGACACTCAACAGATTGTATTTGAGATTCTGCACATGGTTGACATCATCAAATCTAATATCTCCATTAGACACAAATCCCTTTCCAATGATGTAACCTTTAGCATCATTTCCAAATGAGACAAATCCCTTCTTTCCTGAGAGTAATCATCAAGCAGAGAGCTGCTCCCAGTCATGTGCATGGATCCTCCACTGTCCACATACCAGATGCTTCTTTGGCATGCTGAAGAACCCTGCAAAATCATAAGAAACTAGTTAGCTTTGGAGACCCAAACCTTTTTGGTTTTGGGACTGACTTTATCAACAGGTTTAACCATAGCTGGTTTCTCATGATTAACAGCTGATGAAGATGGAGATGGTGCTGAAATAGATTTGGACCTGGAATTCCTTTTCAGTGGTTTGATCACAGGGGCTTCAAGTTGGTTAACTCTCCCCAATAGATGCTGAACCATCATAACAAGCTGTGTCTGATTTGAAGCTTGAGCTTTCAGTTCATTTGACACTCCAGAGCTTGTTTTTGATGAGTTCCTGTGACCCACCATTTCCTCCTTCTTAGATTTCACAGACTTAGTCTTATGTTTATCATGAGGAACATTATTAGTTGTCTTCTGATAAACCGCATCCTTCTTAGTGGATTTGGGTAAGGCCTTGGGTTTATCAGGTTGAGATGATTGTGGTACAAACTTGGTCTCAAACTCAGTTTTCATTTTATTTATTTCTAGTTGAATGAGCTCATCCCTTTGGAGTTTTAAACCCTTTTTGTACCAACATTCATCAGATAGATGATTGAATTTACCACAAATTTCACATGGTTTATTCTTCATCTTGGACATATCTACTGCTGAAGTGGAAACTACTGAAGGTGTGATCTTTGGTACTTCCTCCTATCAGTACTAGGTACTAAAGGATTTGTAACAGCTGAAGACTGGTAATTCAACTGTTTTCCATCCGTCCTAATAGACCGTTTGATGGATTCCTCAGCAGTTGTTAGTCCTTGTATTTCAACTGATTTGAAATACTTCTCAGATGTTGGGTCTCTTTCAGTACTTGGGGTAGATTGAGGAACAACATCTGAAGTACTCAGCTTCATATTAGTCTCAGTAGTTAGACCATCAGTCAATTTATTTGCTGAGATCTTAACAATGGTTTCATTCTCTGATCTTAGATTATCATTGGAGAATGATTCACACGATAATGTGGTTTGGAGATTGCTTTCACTTTCAGACTTAACTATGGAGTTAGGAGTAAAGTCTGTTGGTGGAGCAGTATGGTTGTAACCAATACCAAACTTCACATTTGAAGCAGTTTGCTTGCTAAGAAGCATTTCAAATCCTTTGCATGATGAGACCCAGCGGTCACACTCAACTTGGGTCACTGCAAGTTTTTCTTTGAGACTCCTGTGGTCTTCCAGAATAACCTCTAGCTTGTCCTTTTCATCATTTAATTGGCATTTAAGCTTATAAATCTCATCACTTTTACTGTTAAGAGCAGACTCATACTCAGCTTTTCTTTTGGAAATGGTTTTCTCAAACTCAAGTTTTTGATTTATTAATGCTACATTTGCCTCTCTAATAGAGACAAAGGCAGCTATGCATGATTCAGAACATAACTTGGCTTTAGCCTCTGAAGATACCTGAGTTACCTGTGAAGATGATGCATTTGAGCAGGAACCCTCAGTAGACTCCAGGGCCATGAGAGCAAGATTTCCAAAAGGGTGTTCACCACCATGTTGACTAGCACCAGCATAGTATTGCTCCGTGTGCCCAGACAAGTTATCAGGTAAGCTACTCCAGTCAACGACTCCAGGTGTGAAGAAGCTGTGATGAGGTTGTGATTGAGATGGAGATGGTTGAGGTTCTGGTAATGCATGAGGTTGTGGTACTATAGGAGCTTGAACTTGATTTGACTGTGGCATATAATAGCAGGGATAAGGATATGGCATTTGACCCTGAGGAACAAAATATGCAGGAGATTGAGGGTGTGATGAATGACTAGGACCAGCAGAATGTTGCCCTTTGGATTGTGAATTGTTATTTGGAAAAGTCAAAAAGGGTGCAGAGGTGTTAGATCCAGTTGATCTACACTCTCTTGCAAAGTGTCCAAGCCTATGGCATTTGTGACACTTCAACTTGCTCTTGTCAAAACCAACTTTGGTTTTGTTAGAGAGTCCAGGAATTTCCTGCCAGTTCTCTTGTAGAAATCCATCTCTTCTAAATCATCATCAGCAATGCCCTTCAAATCATCCATGATAAAGCATAGATTGTCACTATTATTACAAGAATGACAATCAACACTCAGAAAGGCATGATTAGAATTGTTTGAGGTGAAATCAATATGCTCATCATAGTGGCATTCTGATCCTGCATACTCTGACTCATGACTTACCAAGGCAGTGTTTCCTGGTACAAAGTCATCAGTGAGCTTTCCACATGATGACAGTTTTCTTTTCTGTTCTATCTCTCTCTCAAATGTGTGCAATTTCCCATGGAGTTGGGTGAGAGATAGTTTGTCCAAATTTGCACTGGAGCGTAGGACAATAGTATATGTGTCCCATCTCTCAGGCAGTGATCTGAGAAATCTGTTATTCATCTGACTATTGGTGTACTCATGTTTGACCATTTTTAATTCAGAGATCAAACAAGAGAACCGCTCAAACTGTTGAGTCAGTGTCTCACCCTTCCTATGAGAGAATGTCTCATATTGTTGGGCAAGGATTTCTCTATTATTTGCCAAGACCTCATCTGTTCCTCCAAATTGTTCTTTCAAGACATTCCAGAGGTCATGGGCAGTTTCATAATGCATTAGCCCAGAATAGATTTCATTGGGCAGTGCCATGGCCAGAATTCCATGGGCTTTTGCATCAATCTCAAACAATTTCTTATCCTCATCTGAGTATTGCTCCCTCCTCTTCGAAACCATTTGATTGGTTTCCGGGTTATTCACCATAGGCTTGTGTGGACCATGTACCACTGATGTCCAACAACCTGAGCTGTTAACAGACAGGTGATGGAGCATTCCATCTGTTATACTCACTCCTAACCAGCATTAGAGGCTTGGTTGTGGAACCAGTATTGTGCGGATCATTGGAAGGAGTAGTCATTTTAGGTCCAAATACAATTTAATTCAAGCTTTTAAAAGATTTTACACAGACCACAACAGACTCAATGAAAACCAAGAATAAATCTCAGGATGAATGGCCAAAAACACAGAAAATTCAATCTCTATAACCGTTTCTTGCAAAAATGCTAATTCAATCAAACTTGGATCTTGGATAGCAATTTCAATGATCAATTATTAGATCGATCAATGATTAACCAGCTCTCATACCATTTGACAGGATCAGTGATCTCAAGTTTGATGGATTAGAGTGTAACGCAGCGGAATAAGATCAAGAATTAGACAAATTATAGCAAGAATTTGATATTCGTATGCATTAAGAACAAATACGGTTGTAACGAGAGAATATATTTCTATGAAAAGGAATGTTTCAATTATATCAAATGTTTCTGCTCAATCATTCCCCTATTACAATTAGGTTGACACTCCTTATATAGAGTGCAATCACTGCTGATATCACGGGATAGTGACATCTGGCAGATTTATTACAAAAATAACTAACACTTAACAAACTACTGAAATGTTCACAACTACTGAGAACATATCAGAGAGTGCTAAGCACAAAATATAAAACTACTGATGCTAAACTATTGAAACTAAACTACTGAAACTAAACTATTGATTACAAAACTACTGAAAAGGGAAAATATAAAACTACTGAAAGAAAACCGTCACAACTACTGAAGAAGACCTCTTCAGCTGTTGTGACAACGTCTGATACTTGGTCTTCAGTTCTTTGGCTCTTGCTGACTAATGAAGAGAGCATAGAAGCAGAAATTTGACAATTGACTTCTTGTTGACACGCCAGCATTGATATCACCAATGATTTGAGACATAGGGTGATTCTTCAGATCTTGGTACACAATAAGATCTGAGCAAGTGTTTGTAGCAGGCTCAACAGCAACAGATGGTGATGGTGAAGCATTTTCTTGAAACCAATCAGTAGATGGTAATTCAAAGGAAGTTGAAGTTGTAGAAATCTCATCAGCATTTGTTGTGGATTGTGCTACTGGAGCTACAAGAACATCAGGTCTAGCTGAATCAGGCAGTTGATCACTAAACTTGAAAATGTGATTATTGATATCATCATCATCATCATGAGTAACACCAGATGGATGACTAGCAACAGAAGATGATGGATTCATATGATATAGCAACAGTAGGCAGTTGATAAGGAACATATTGCAGAATGTCCAGATCAAACAACTCCATAGGGTTTTGTGGAATTGTATCCTTAGGGGATTCATTGAACTTCACATGCAAGGTTTCTTCAACAATCTTTGTCCGACAGTTGAATACTTTGTAAGCCTTGCAAGTGGATGAATACCCAACAAAATACCCTGCATCCACCTTAGAATCAAACTTTTGGAGTTGATCCTTTGTGTAGAGAATGTAACAGTGACACCCAAATGCTCTAAAGAATGAAATCAAAGGGGCTAAATGATGTAAAACTTCATAAGGAGTTTTCATCAACCTCTGATGTACTAAAGCTCTATTCTGTACATAGCAGGCTGTATTGACAGCTTCAGCCCAAAAGGTCAGTGGCAGACCAGAATCAGCCAACATGGACCTTGCAGCTTCAATGAGGGTCCTGTTCTTTCTCTCCATTACTCCATTTTGCTCTGGAGTCCTTGGGATGCTATACTGCCTCTTGATTCCCTTTGACAGGTAAAACTCATCAAGAGCGTGGTTTCTGAATTCAGTACCATTGTCACTCCTCGCACACTTAACTGGTAGGGAATACTGCTTCTCAACGTGTAACACAAAGTTCATAATGGACTGACCAACCTCATCCTTTGAATGCAAGAAGAAAGTCCATACATATCTAGAGTAATCATCCACAATTACCAGACAGTATTTCTTCTTTGCCATACTCATTACCTTCACAGGACCAAAAAGAACCATGTGCAGTAGTTGTAAGCAGGCATTAGACTTGGATTCTTCTATGGGTGGGAATGAAACTTTATTTTGTTTCCCTTTTAAGCATGCAATGCAGATTTCATCACAATTGAACTCCTTTATTGGAAGACCACTCACTAAACTCTTGTGGATCAGCTGATTCATGTTTTTGAGATTAACATGACCCAGCCTTCTATGCCACAGTTTAGATTCTTGGAGAGAGGCCTTGGAGAACAAGCATGGATGGCCTTTTAACACAATTTTCTTTGACAAATCCAAGGCATATACTCTTCCTATCCTATTGGCCTTCAGGAGAGTATTATCATCGAGTACTTTGTCAATCAGGCTCAGAACCTTTGAAGACAGAATCCTACAGTTCTGGCTTGTGAAAAGAGCAACATGTCCTTTGTCACACATCTGACTGACACTCAACAGATTGTATTTGAGATTCTGCACATGGTTGACATCATCAAATCTAATATCTCCATTAGACACAAATCCCTTTCCAATGATGTAACCTTTAGCATCATTTCCAAATAAGACAAATCCCTTCTTTCCTTGAGAGTAATCATCAAGCAGAGAGCTGCTCCCAGTCATGTGCATGGATCCTCCACTGTCCACATACCAGATGCTTCTTTGGCATGCTGAAGAACCCTGCAAAATCATAAGAAACTAGTTAGCTTTGGAGACCCAAACCTTTTTGGTTTTGGGACTGACTTTATCAACACGTTTAACCATAGCTGGTCTCTCATGATTAACAGTTGATGAAGATGGAGATGGTGCTGAAATAGATTTGGACCTGGAATTCCTTTTCAGTGGTTTGATCACAGGGGCTTCAAGTTGGTTAACTCTCCCCAATAGATGCTGAACCATCATAACAAGCTGTGTCTGATTTGAAGCTTGAGCTTTCAGTTCATTTGACACTCCAGAGCTTGTTTTTGATGAGTTCCTGTGACCCACCATTTCCTCCTTCTTAGATTTCACAGACTTAGTCTTATGTTTATCATGAGGAACAATATCAGTTGTCTTCTGATAAACCGCATCCTTCTTAGTGGATTTGGGTAAGGCCTTGGGTTTATCAGGTTGAGATGATTGTGGTACAAACTTGGTCTCAAACTCAGTTTTCATTTTATTTATTTCTAGTTTAATGAGCTCATCCCTTTGGAGTTTTAAACCCTTTTTGTACCAACATTCATCAGATAGATGATTGCATTTACAACAATTTCACATGGTTTATTCTTCATCTTGGACATATCTACTGCTGAAGTGGAAACTACTAAAGGTGTGATCTTCAGTACTTCCTCCTATCAGTACTAGGTACTAAAGGATTTGTAACAGCTGAAGACTGGTAATTCAACTGTTTTCCATCCGTCCTAATAGACCGTTTGATGGATTCCTCAACAGTTGTTAGTCCTTGTATTTCAACTGATTTGAAATACTTCTCAGATGTTGGGTCTCTTTCAGTACTTGGGGTATATTGAGGAACAACATCTGAAGTACTCAGCTTCATATTAGTCTCAGTAGTTAGACCATTAGTCAATTTATTTGCTGAGATCTTAACAATGGTTTCATTCTCTGATCTTAGATTATCATTGGAGAATGATTCACACGATAATGTGGTTTGGAGATTGCTTTCACTTTCAGACATAACTATGGAGTTAGGAGTAAAGTCTGTTCGTGGAGCAGTATGGTTGTAACCAATACCAAACTTCACATTTGAAGCAGTTTGCTTGCTAAGAAGCATTTCAAATCCTTTGCATGATGAGACCCAGCGGTCACACTCAACTTGGGTCACTGCAAGTTTTTCTTTGAGACTCCTGTGGTCTTCCAGAATAACCTCTAGCTTGTCCTTTTCATCATTTAATTGGCATTTAAGCTTATAAATCTCATCATTTTTACTGTTAAGAGCAGACTCATACTCAGCTTTTCTTTTGGAAATGGTTTTCTCAAACTCATGTTTTTGATTTATTAATGCTACATTTGCCTCTCTAATAGAGACAAAGGCAGCTATGCATGATTCAGAACATAACTTGGCTTTAGCCTCTGAAGATACCTGAGTTACCTGTGAAGATGATGCATTTGAGCAGGAACCCTCAGTAGACTCCAGGGCCATGAGAGCAAGATTTCCAAAAGGGTGTTCACCACCATGTGGACTAGCACCAGCATAGTATTGCTCAGTGTGACCAGACAAGTTATCAGGTAAGCTACTCCAGTCAACGACTCCAGGTGTGAAGAAGCTGTGATGAGGTTGTGATTGAGATGGAGATGGTTGAGGTTCTGGTAATGCATGAGGTTGTGGTACTACAGGAGCTTGAACTTGATTTGACTGTGGCATATAATAGCAGGGATAAGGATATGGCATTTGACCCTGAGGAACAAAATATGCAGGAGATTGAGGGTGTGATGAATGACTAGAACCAGCAGAATGTTGCCCTTTGGATTGTGAATTGTTATTTGGAAAAGTAAAAAAGGGTGCGGAGGTGTTAGATCCAGTTGATCTACACTCTCTTGCAAAGTGTCCAAGCCTATGGCATTTGTGACACTTCAACTTGCTCTTGTCAAAACCAACTTTGGTTTTGTCAGAGAGTCCAGGAAATTTCCTGCCAGTTCTCTTGTAGAAATATCCATCTCTTCTAAATCATCATCAGCAATGCCCTTCAAATCATCCATGATAAATCATAGATTGTCACTATTATTACAAGAATGACAATCAACACTCAGAAAGGCATGATTAGAATTGTTTGAGGTGAAATCAATATGCTCATCATAGTGGCATTCTGATCCTGCATACTCTGACTCATGACTTACCAAGGCAGTGTTTCCTGGTACAAAGTCATCAGTGAGCTTTCCAGATGATGACAGTTTTCTTTTCTGTTCTATCTCTCTCTCAAATGTGTGCAATTTCCCATGGAGTTGGGTGAGAGATAGTTTGTCCAAATTTGCACTGGAGCGTAGGACAATAGTATATGTGTCCCATCTCTCAGGCAGTGATCTGAGAAATCTGTTATTCATCTGACTATTGGTGTACTCATGTTTGACCATTTTTAATTCAGAGATCAAACAAGAGAACCGCTCAAACTGTTGAGTCAGTGTCTCACCCTTCCTATGAGAGAATGTCTCATATTGTTGGGCAAGGATTTCTCTATTATTTGCCAAGACCTCATCTGTTCCTCCAAATTGTTCTTTCAAGGCATTCCAGAGGTCATGGGCAGTTTCATAATGCATTAGCCCAGAATAGATTTCATTGGGCAGTGCCATGGCCAGAATTCCATGGGCTTTTGCATCAATCTCAAACAATTTCTTATCCTCATCTGAGTATTGCTCCCTCCTCTTCGGAACCATTTGATTGGTTTCCGGGTTATTCACCATAGGCTTGTGTGGATCATGTACCACTGATGTCCAACAACCTGAGCTGTTAACAGACAGGTGATGGAACATTCCATATGTTATACTCACTCCTAACCAGCATTAGAGGCTTGGTTGAGGAACCAGTATTGTGAGGATCATTGGAAGGAGTAGTCATTTTAGGTCCAAATACAATTTAATTCAAGCTTTTAAAAGATTTTACACAGACCACAACAGACTCAATGAAAACCAAGAATAAATCTCAGGATGAATGGCCAAAAACACAGAAAATTCAATCTCTATAACCGTTTCTTGCAAAAATGCTAATTCAATCAAACTTGGATCTTGGATAGCAGTTTCAATGATCAATTATTAGATCGATCAATGATTAACCAGCTCTCATACCTTTTGACCGGATCAGTGATCTCAAGTTTGATGGATTAGAGTGTAACGCAGCGGAATAAGATCAAGAATTAGACAAATTATAGCAAGAATTTGATATTCGTATGCATTAGAACAAATACGGTTGTAACGAGAGAATATATTTCTATGAAAAGGAATGTTTCATTTATATCAAATGTTTCTGCTCAATCATTCCCCTATTACAATTAGGTTGACACTCCTTATATAGAGTGCAATCACTGCTGATATCACGGGATAGTGACATCTGGCAGATTTATTACAAAAATAACTAACACTTAACAAACTACTGAAATGTTCACAACTACTGAAGAAGACCTCTTCAGCTGTTGTGACAACGTCTGATACTTGGTCTTCAGTACTTGTCTTCAGCACTTGTCTTCAGACTGTCTTCAGTACTTGTCTTCAAACTTTGTCTTCAGCACTTGTGTCTTCAGACTTTGTCTTCAGCACTTGTATCTTCAGACTTTGTCTTCAGCACTTGTGTCTTCAGACTTTGTTTTCAGCACTTGTCTTCAGACTTGTCTTCAGCACTTGTGTCTTCAGACTGTCTTCAGTACTTGTCTTCAGACTTTGTCTTCAGCACTTGTGTCTTCAGCAGTTGTTGTGACCTCTGTGGGACTTAAAGGTTTTTCTGATCCAGCTCATTGGTTCTTTTGGTCCAACACAATCACACCTAGTCAGAGTAAGTCTAGGACAAGATGGTCGTCCTGTTGCAAAGGAGTTGCTTGAATAAGAGTTGTTTGTGCTTCCTCTTTGTGTACTTTTTTAGGATGTTCTGACTCATCATGAGGTCTAGACGAGGATGCCCTTGTCTTCTTCTTCTTCTTAGACTTGGGCTTAGAGGCCATTCTTTCCTCCTCTTAGAACTCTTTAACTGAGAAGACCAGCTTGTATGTCTTCTCAATTGGGTCTACCTCCCTCATAGGTGTAGAAAGAGAGGGAGTTTGACCTTGTTATGGATTAGAAGATGAAGCTTCCTGATACTCAGTACGAGGTCCAGGTTGTGTTATCTCAAGAAGATCAACCATAACCTCCCCTTCTTGAGGGGCTTGACTTGGTAGGGAGTGTAAATAAATGAGCTATCCTCTTTAAATCTTCTGCTTGATCACCCTTTTGTGCTCATCCATGGTGGATAGAGACATAGGGCCAAGTCTCCTTTCAAAGAATCCATACAATTTCAAGAAGATCATCATCCTTTACCTATCAGTAAATATTTTTTGTCTTTTCTAGATGATGGCTCTTCCTTTGGCTGCTTCTTCACTTATTTTCCTCTTTGTAGGCTTATACTTTTTGAGTACTTGAAGTTCATGTTGTTTGAGATACTCAAACTTAATGCACTCAAAGGGCAAGGGAAGAAGTGCATCTGCCTGGTAAAGACCTGTGGCACTCAGATTGTTGATAAGATTTTTGCCTGTTAGTTTCTTTATCTAGCTGAGGTTCTTGTGGTGCCGCGTCTCTTGCATGGGGCTTTCTTGAACAGGTGATAGAGTACAAACATGTTTATAGAGTCTTTTTAGTCTCTTTTTTTCCTTTATCTGTAAGAGCAATCTTTCATCCCCTGCTTCCTTCTTCTCTATAGATATTTCCATGTCCACAAGTCATTGACTTCCTCTAAGGGGAGGGAGATGATTTGATCAATGTCATAGTTCTTGGTCTATAAGTAAGCGATCCTGACTGCCCTAAACTCATCATTTTGAGTATCTGGTCTGGGGGCAATCCTGATTGAAGCTTGCATGAATCGTGAAGACCCAATAGAACTATCTCCCATAGCTTCAACTTCCTCTCTCTCTCCTCCTTAATATCCTCAGTAGTCCTTTTCCTTTTCCCTTTTTCACCCACAAACCTTTGTGACTCAGGGTGGAAAGAACTTTGGCCTTCTTTTCCTGGGTAGCATCCATGATCTGGTTAGTGAGAGGCTGTGATACACCTTCACCAATAGGTGTCCAACTAAGGGAATGAATTGCTAAAGTGGTTGTAGGTCTGACAAAGCTCTCAGGCTCACACACTGGGCCTTCAGTCAAGGTTTTCCCTTTGAAGCTAATCTCAGAGACTGCCTCAACATCTAGTTGACCATGACATTACCTGATTGCCTTTTCTCCTTCTTTGGCTAAATACTTGAATCTTTTGAGCCAGCCTGTCAGCTTTCCTAAACTGGCTTGCATTGACAAATGGCATGTTGATCAGGTCATGACCTTCATAGTAGTTCAAGGTCTGAAAATTAAAGACCTCTTGGTGCCTTGAACTCATTAAAGAATGAAATCTCTTCTATTTGCATCATACCACCACCCAATTATGTAATTGGAAATTCTTTGGCATGGGTATGATAGAGCGCTTGGAATACCTTCCTCAAAGAGACTCTAAATGAGAGAATCTAGAGAGTCCATGTCAATTTGAACTTGAGGAACTTACTAAGGAAGAACAATTGCAAGTGAGGATGGTAAATTTTTCATCTCCATACTCTGGGAAAACTCTTCTCCCCCTTTTTGTTAGCATCATCACTTAATAGGGTGACTAGGAGTTAGGTCATCATATCCACAGGTTCTTGTGTTCCCGGATGAGTCTCCTCAAAGGTCCCAAGCTAGTTTAACCTTAAGATAAGAAATTCAATTGCTGATAATTGACCCTATTATGTAAGGTAGTGTTGGACCAAAAGAACCAATGAGCCAAGATCAGAAAACCTCTAAGTCCCACATGGTATCACAACAACTGCTGAAAGCCTCATCAGCAGTTTGACAAGTGCTGAAGACTTCAACAGCTGAAGATCAAGTGCTGAAGACTTCAACAGCTGAAGAACTAAAGTGCTGAAGCTGAACAGCTGAAGAACACAAGTACTGAAGCTGAACAGCTGAAGACACAAGTACTAAAGCTGAACAGCTGAAGAACACAAGTGCTCAAGCTGAAAGACCAAAGTACTGAAGTACAACAGCTGAAGAGTTTACAAGTGCTGAAGATCAACAACTGATGTACAAAGTCTGAAGACAAAGACTGAAGACATCAGCTGATGATATCTACTGAAGTCATAGCTGATGAAACATCTGAAGGTCAAAGTCTGAAGATCAAGTACTGAAGCATCAGTAGTTTGTCACAACTGCTGAAGAGTACTTCTTCAGTAGTTGTGATATCAGTAGTTTTATATTTCTAGTTTCAGTAGTTTTGTAAAAGGATTGAAGAGCTTGTTCTTCAGTCGTTGTAGTTTCAGTAGTTTCTAATCAGTAGTTTTATATTCTGTACTTAACACTCTGATATGTTCTCAGTAGTTGTGAACATTTCAGTAGTTTGTTAAGATTTAGTTATTTTTGTAATATATCTGCCAGTTGTCACTTTCCGTGATAACAGCAGTGGTTGTTGCTCTATATAAGGAGTAACAACCTATTGTAATATTATGAATGATTTGATTAGAAATATTCCATATCAATAAACATTCCTTGAATCAGAAATATATTCTCTCACTACAGCCGTATGTGCTCTTATTGCATACAAGTATCGATTTCTTGCTACAATTTGTCTAATTCCTATTCTTATTCCGCTGCTTTGAACTCTAATACATCAAACTTGTGATCGCTGATCCTGTCAAATGGTATCAGAGCAGGTTAATCATTGATCATCTAATAATTGATCATTGAAACTGCTATTCAAGATCTAAGTTTGATTGAATTAGCTTTTGTTTTTGCAAGAAACGGTTATAGAGATTGAATTTTCTGTATTTCTGGTCATTCATCCTGAGATCTTTTCTTGGTTTTCATTGAGTTTGTTGTGGTCTGTGTAAAACTTTTAAAAGCTTGAATTAAATTGTTTTTGAACTGAAAATGACTACTCCCTCCAATGATCCTCACAATACTGGTTCCTCAACCAAGCCACCAATGCTGGTTAGGAATGAGTATAACATATGGCAACGACGAATGCTCCATCACCTGTGTGTTAACAGCGCAGGTTGTTGGACATCAGTGGTACATGGTCCACACAAGCCTATGGTGAATAACCCAGAAACCAATCAAATGGTTCCGAAGAGGAGGGAGCAATACTCAGATGAGGATAAGAAGTTGCTTGAAATTGATGCAAAAGCCCATGGAATTCTGGCCATGGCACTGCCCAATGAAATCTATTCTGGGCTAATGCATCATGAAACTGCCCATGACCTCTGGAATGCCTTAAAAGAACAATTGGAGGAACAGATGAGGTCTTGGCAAATAATAGAGAAATCCTTGCCCAACAATATGAGACATTCTCTCATAGAAGGGTGAGACACTGACTCAACAATATGAGCGGGCTCTTGTTTGATCTCTGAATTAAAAATGGTCAAACTTGAGTACACAAATATTCAGATGAATAACAGATTTCTCAGATCACTGCCTGAGAGATGGGACACATATACTATTGTCCTACGCTCCAGTGCAAGTTTGGACAAACTATCTCTCACCCAACTCCATGGGAAACTGCTCACGTTTGAGAGAGAGATAGAACAGAAGAGAAAGCTGTCTTCATCTGGAAAGCTCACTGAAGACTTTGTACCAGGCAACATTGCCTTGGTTGGTCATGAGTCAGAATATGCTTCATCTGAATTCCAGTATGATGAGCATATTAATTTCTCTTCAAGCACTTCTGATTCTGCATTTGTGAGTGTTGAGGTCAGTTTACTGGGTGTAATAATGACAATTTATGCTTCATTATGGATGATCTCAAGGGGATTGCTGATGACGACTTAGAAGAGATGGATATTTTGAGCCAAATGGCCCTGATAAATATCAGATCTCAGAAGTTCTACAAAAGAACTGGAAGAAAATTCCGAGGACTCTCTGGCAAAACCAAAGTTGGTTTTGACAAGAGCAAGTTGAGGTGTCACAAATGCCAACGGCTTGGACACTTTGCAAGAGAGTGTAGATCAACTGGATCTAACTCCACTGCACCCTTTGTGACTTTTCCTGGCAATAGTCAACAACACAGAGGGCAACATCCTGTCACTTCTAGTCATCATCCTCAACAACAATCTCCGGCATATTTTGTTCCTCAGGGTCAAATGCCATATCCTTACCCTTGTTATTACATGCCACAGTCAAATCAAGTTCAAGTTCCTATGGCACCACAACCTCATGCACTACCAGAACCTCAGCCATCCCAATCTCAACAACAAACTCAACCTCAACAACACAGCTTCTTCACCCCAGGAGTTGTTGACTGGAGCAGTTTACCAGATGACATGTCTGGTCATGAACAACTGTTCTCAGGTGCTGGTCAACATGGTGGTGACAGTCCTTTTTGGAATCTAGCTCTTATGGCTTTGGAGTCTGCTGATACTTCATTTTCTAATGCCTCTACACCTCAGGTATCACATGTATCCTCTGAGGAAAAAGCCAAATTATGTTCTGAACCATGCATAGCAGCATTTGCTTCCATTAGAGAAGCAAATGTAGCTATAATTAATAAGAACATTGAGCTAGAACAAATAATTTCCAAAAACAAAGCTGAATTTGAGTCTGTGCTTAAAGATAAAAATGATGAGATTTACAAACTGAAATGCCAAATAATTGATGATAAGGCTAGAGAAGAGGTACTTCTAGAGAAGTACAAGATCTCAAAGAAACCCTTGCAGTTACCCAGGTAGAGTGTGATAGATGGGTACAATCATGCAAAGGTTTTGAAATGCTTCTTAGTAAGCAATCTGCTTCCAATGTGAAGTTTGGCATTGGTTACAATCACACTGCTTCACCTACAGATTTTACTCCAAGAGCAGAGGTAGAATCTGATGGTGAGAGTGATAACCAATCCATCACATCATGTGATCTACTTTCTGATACAGCACAATCAGAAGTAGCAGTCAGCATCAAGCCCTCTTTGAACCTATCAGCTGATGTTGATGGTTCAAATGCTGACACTCTCACATGATCAATGAGTTGATCAACTCAGGAGTTAATTCTGAAGGTCCTGAAAGGACTAGAGAGCAGGATTTAACACCTGAAGTTCAAACTCCAACTGCTGTCAGTACTGAAGAGAAGAAAACTGTCAGTAGAAAGAGTTTGAAGACTACTAAAGAGGCAGTCAAGAAAGCAAACAATGCTTCCAAAGCATTGAAGAACAAGTCTTCAGTTGCTTCACCCTCTTTAGTTGATGATCAACCTAAGATGAAGAAGAAACCATGTGAAGTATGTGGTTTGTTCAATCATCTTACAGATGATTGTTGGTACAAAAGAGGTTCCAAACTCAAACAAAAAGAAGAAATTAAAGAGAAAATGGTAAAATGAAAACTGAGTTTGAGACCACATTTGTATCAGCAACATCAAATCCTGTAACCCTTAAGTCCTAAAGAAATCCAAAAAGGAGGGGTTAAACAGGTGACAGCTGAGAGTGCTCAGAAGAAGAAGGTGCAACATAGGAACTTATCAAACTCCACTGGCAATGTGTCTGATGAGCTGAAAGCTTTATCACAAAATCAGACACAGCTGGTCATGATGGTTCAACATCTGTTGGGTAGAGTTAACCAACTAGATGCTCCTATGTTGAAACCACAGAAAAGGAGGTCCAAGCCAAAGGATTCCTCTTCTTCACCATCTTCTTCCTCTCAGGCTGTTGTTCCAAAAAACCTGTTAGTTTACCATCTATTGATGAGACCAGGCCCAAAACCAAAAAGGTTTGGGTCTCCAAAACTAACTGATTGTTTATTATTGCAGGGTTCTTCAACATGCCAAAGTAGCATCTGGTATGTAGACAGTGGGGGATCTATGCACATGACTGGGAACAGCTCTCTTCTTCATGACTACTCTCAAGAAAGAAGGGATTTGTTTCTTTTGGCAATGATGCTAGGGGTTACATCATTGGTAAGGGCTTTGTCTCCAATGGAGAAATCAAATTTGATGATGTTAATCATGTGGAAAATCTCAAGTACAATCTCTTGAGTGTCAGTCAAATGTGTGATAAAGGCCATGTTGCTCTTTTCACCAGTCAAAACTGTAGGATTCTGTCATCCAAGTTTTGCACTTGATTGACAAGGTGTTGGATGATCACACTCTCCTGAGAGCCAACAGGACAGGAAGAGTGTATGCCTTAGATCTTTCCAAGAAAATAGATCTCAAAGGCAATCCTTGCCTATTTTCCAAAGCCCTTCTCAAGAATCTAAACTGTGGCACAGAAGGCTTGGTCATGTTAATCTCAAAAACATGAATCAGCTTACCCACAATAGTTTAGTCAGAGGCTTACCAATAAAGGAGTTCCACTGTGATGAAACCTGCACTGCTTGTTTAAAAGGAAAACAGCACAAAGTCTCATTCCCTCCTATTGAATGCCTAAGTCCACTGCCTGCTTGCAATTACTGCATATGGATCTATTTGGTCCTGTGAGAGTAATGAGCATGGCAAAGAAGAAATATTGTCTGGTAATTGTGGATGATTACTCCAGATTTGTATGGACTTTCTTTCTACATTCAAAGGATGAGGTTGCTCAGAAGATTATTCACTTTGTGTTGTATATTGAGAAGCAGTATTCCCTTCCAGTCAAGTGTATTAGGAGTGACAATGGAACTGAATTCAGAAATCATACACTTGATGACTTCTATCTTTCAAAGGGAATCAAAAGGCAGTTTAGCATTCCAAGGACTCCAGAACAAAATGGAGTAGTGGAGAGAAAGAACAGGACCCTCATTGAAGCTGCAAGGTCCATGCTGGCTGACTCTGGTTTGCCACTGACCTTTTGGGCTGAAGCTGTCAACACAGCTTGCTATGTGCAAAATAGATTTTAGTAAATCAGAGGTTGATGAAGACTCCATATGAAGTCCTTCATCATTTGGCTCCTCTAATTTCATTTTTCAAAGCATTTGGGTCCCTATTTTATTCTCAACACAAAGGATCAACTCCATAAATTTGATCCTAAGGAGGATGCAGGGTATTTTGTTGGTTATTCATCTACTTGCAAGGCATACAGAGTCTTCAACTGCAGAACAAAGATGGTTGAAGAAACTCTAGATGTTAAGTTCAATGAATCTCCAAAGGACAAGATTCCACAAAGCCCTGTGGAGTTATTTGATTTGGACATACTGCAATATGTTCCTTATCAAACTCCTGCTGTTGCTCCTGTCAACAGTTCACCACCTGGTGGTACTGCTGGTGCATGATGATGATGATGATTGTCGTACTCACCTCTTCAGGTTTAGTGATCAACTGCCTGATTCAGCTAGACCTGATGTTCCTGTAGCTCCAGTAGCACCATCCACAACAAATGCTGATGAGATCTCTTCGAATTCAACTTCCTTTGAATTACCATCCACTGATTGGTTTCAAGGAAATGATTCACCATCACCATCTGTTACTGCTGAGCCTGCTACAAACACTTGCACAGATCTCATTGTGTATCAAGATCTGAAGAATCACCCTATGTCTCAAATCATTGGTGATATCACTGCTGGAGTATCAACAAGAAGTCAATTGTCAAATTTCTGCTTCTATGCTCTCTTCATCAGTCAGCAAGAGCCAAAGAATTATCACATTGCTTTAAAGGACAATGGATGGGTTGATGCCATGCAGCTTGAGCTTCTTCAGTTCAAGAAACAGCAAGTGTGGGAACTGGTTCCTCTACCCCCAGGTAAGTGTGCAATAGGCACTAAATGGGTGTTTAGGAACAAAACTGATGAAAATGGGCTTATTGTTAAGAACAAAGCCAGACTGGTTGTTCAGGGGTTTGCACAAGAAGAAGGTATTGATTATGATGAAACCTTTGCCCCTGTAGCCAGACTGGAAGCAATTCGATTGTTTTTAGCTTATGCTGCTTATCAAAACCTTAAAGTTTTTCAAATGGATGTCAAAAGTGCATTTTTGTATGGAAAAATTAAAGAAGAGGTTTATGTATGTCAACCTCCAGGCTTTGAGGACAATAAACATCCTAATTGGGTGTATAAGCTTGATAAGGCTCTTTATGGGTTAAAACAAGCTCCTAGAGCCTGGTATGAGACATTATCAAACTTTCTTCTGGAAAATAATTTCACTAGAGGCTCCATAGATAAGACTTTATTCATTAAGAAAGCTGGGCAGCATAATCTACTTGTTCAAATTTATGTAGATGATATCATTTTTGCATCCTCTGATCCAAAGTTGTGTGATGCCTTTACAAAGTTGATGCAACAGAAGTTTGAAATGAGTGCCATGGGAGAGTTACAGTTCTTTCTGGGGTTGCAAATCAAACAAAAGGCTGATGGAATTTTCATTCATCAGTCCAAATACACAAAAGATCTTTTGCAAAAGTTTGATTTACAAAACTGTAAGCCTTGTTCTACCCCCATGTGCAGCACCACACAACTGGATACAGATCAGAAAGGTAAAGTGGTTGATGAAACACTTTACAGATGTATGATTGGGTCCTTGATGTATTTAACAGCTTCTAGACCAGATATTATGTTTGCTACATGTGTTTGTGCTAGATTTCAGGCTGCACCTAAAGAGTCTCATCTGATTGCAGTCAAGAGGATCTTTAGATATCTGCAAGGCACTCCATCTCTAGGTTTATGGTATTCTACTGGACATTCTGGTAAATTAGTTGCTTTTTCTGACAGTGACTATGCAGGGTGTAAGTTGACCAGGAAATCAACTTCTGGTGGATGTCAATTCCTAGGCAACTGCTTGATTTCTTGGCAGAGCAAGAAACAGACCTCAGTTGCTACATCAACTGCTGAAGCAGAGTACATTGCTGCTGCAAGTTGCACATCTCAGGTACTCTGGCTTCAGAACCAACTTCTGGATTATGGCATTACAGAGACTAAGACTCCATTGTTATGGATAGTGCTTCAGCTCTGTGTATTGTCAAAAATCCAGTCCAGCACTCTAGGACCAAACATATAGAGATCAGACATCATTTTATAAGGGATTGTTTTGAAAAAGGTCTGATTGATCCTAAGTTTGTGCCTAGTGCTGATGAGCTTGCAGACATTTTTACTAAGCCTTTGGATAGTTCAACTTTCCAAAACCTGGTGTTAAGGCTTGGTATGCTGCAGCTAGAATAAGTGACAACTACTGATGATCTTAGTATAAGTACTATGATCATTGGTAACCATGTCACATATAAGTACTGATGAGTTCTTTTACCCTCAGCAGTTTTTATAACTACTGAAGGCTAAATGTCTCACAAGTACTGAAGTACTTCATCTGTTCTAAACTACTGATGTAGTTACAACTACTGATGCAGTTACAACTACTGAAATCAGTAAAAACAGATAAGTACTGATGTCCTATGAAACAACTGAAATCCGCCAAAAAGGCTGATGAATGTGTTGAGGACAGTATGAAACAGCTGAAAAGCTAAGAATTGACGAAAACAGCTGATGAGAAATTTCTCTTCAGTCGTTTGTACAACTGCTGTTTCATTCTAACAACTGAAGCAATACCATGTCTTTAGTAGTTTTATAACTACTGATGACTAATACCAAGTCTTCAGTTGTTTACAACAGCTGATGACAAAACCACTGTCTTCAGTAGTTTCACAACTACTGATGACAAACACCAAGTCCTCAGTTGTTTCAATCATCTGAAGTCAAAACCACGGTCTTCAGTAGTTTTCTAACTTCTGATGCCTAACACCACGACTTCAGCTGTTTCAACGTCTGAAAGGATAATACCATGTCAACAGTCGTTTAAAACTACTGATGACTAACACCACATCCTTCAGTCGTTTTCTTACCCGTACCCTATAAATATCCCTGACCTAAGCCTTCAATGCTTCATCTTCTTCAAACCTAACGTTCCTCTCCAAACTTCTCTCTTCTCAATGGCGTCCATGCAAATTAAACCGCGACACAACTGTGTTGCCTACCTTACTAAATCGCCTATCTGGGCTAAGTTCGATACTGCTATCGATCTTATGGTTCAGTCCCAATACAAAACGGCATTTCTTCTGAATCCCATACTACATGCCGAATCCCTCCAACAGTTTTGGATGAACGTTACTATTACCACTGGGGAGAACAACACACCATCTCTCCAGTCGGTCGTCAACAACAAAGAAGTAGTCATCACTCCTGCAGTTATCCGCCAAATTCTTTATCTGGATGATGCTATTTCTCCTGCTGGATATCCGAAGGGCACCACAGATCTATCCTTTGCCCAACATGGATATCAAGGCAATCTCAGTGCCTCCACTATCATGAAGAAACACTTCCATGACGCTGAACGCCTAATTTTTCACATGGTGAATGTATGTTTGGCTCCTAAGACGTCGTCTTGGGATCAAATGTCGTCAATGTGCAGCAGGTAATGTACTCTATTCTTGAGCAACAACCGTTAAACTTTTCAGAAATAATATTTTTGAGCTCAAGGATATGGCTCAAAAACTAACTGCCAACCGTTGGATACTATATCCACGGTTCATAATGGCCATCATTACAAACCAGCTTAATGCTGGGGGACTTGTTGGCTTGGGAGTCCCTGCTACGGTTGTTCTGCCGGAAGTATACTCCCGGCACAACTCTGACCAGACACTCAATTGGCTGCCAAGCTGCGAAAACCCACGCAGCTGGAACCCACAGCCACCACCTCCAAATCAAAAGTCCCCACCAAACCCACCAAAAAGAAACCCAAACGGCTACTCAGGGAATTGAGTCCCCTGAGGATGCCCCTGCAACACAAACGCAGGATATATCCACTAGTCCAAACCCCCTAGTGGATACAATGACTCTTCCAGCCATAGCCGCTCAGGCTTCCTCTCAACAGGAGCCTGCAGCAACCACAACAGGGGTACCTACATATCTGGGATCTTCCTCACTTGAGGGATTGCCATTGAAGAGCACCAACCTCCCCAGGTGCACACTGCTTCTATCCCTTCACCCCATACACCCGCCCCTCACAGCCCAACTTTAATAGTTGCACAAGTGCTGACTCAACTGCACTCCTCACCCCCTCCCCAGAAACCACTTACTACTGGGAACACCTCTACAATTGAGGGGGAGGAACACAGTGCACTTGAGAACCCACAACACAGGGGTTTACCACTTCTATCTCCTGGTGTAGATAAGGAGCTTAGAATATCTAGTGAGGCTGCCACCTCTTCTGAATCAGCACATGATCAGAATGAGGCTGGTAACATTGCTAAGACCTCACTAGAGGCAACAGCTGATGATGGACATTGTCTTGAGGCTGGAAGTCCCCAGTACCAAGCACAAGGGCCACATGCAACAACTGGTCTACACCCAGTGCATGTAAATCATGCTCTCAGCAGGAGGTCAGATGATTCAGCTTCGGCTGATGATGACCTGGGCTTTTTCTACGATGTTCTTGCCCAGAACACAATCCTTGAAGAGAAAGTTAGTAGGCTGCAAAACCTACTTGACCAACTCTCACAAGGAGAAAGACCATCTGCCTCCACCAACCCACAGATGGCACCTTCTGTTGAAGGTTCCCCAAACACTGAGCCACTCCAAACTCAACCACCTGCCTCTGCTTCAGGCCTATCTCTCAGGAACAGAACCCTCCTGAGCAAATAGGTGCTGTACTTCAAAATTCCCTCCCTCTCATCACACCCATAATCACTGATATTGTGACTAAAGCCATTGATGAGAGGCTTTCCTCAACTTTACAACCCTTGATTGATGCTGCTGTGCAAAGACACTTTCTGCGGTACAAACCCCCTCCTCCAATGCATCCAAAAAGGGGGAGAGTACTGCAGTGAAAGAAAAGAAGAGGAAAAGAACAGAGGAAAGAAGGAAGAGAAGCAAGCCCAAGAGGAGGAGAAAGAAAAGCAACCACTGCTCACTTACAAGCGAAAGAAAAGTGCTGATGATCATATTGCTGAAGACAAATCCTTGAGGAGTTGGTAAAAGAAGCTGATACTACACACAGCCGATCCATGGATAAAATAATTGAACAACTCTTCAGGCAAGGGTTTGATACAGCCACACTGGATAGTGAGATCAGAAGGTTGGAAGTGCAAGAGATACAAACCGATGGGCTGGGTATGATGCTCTTGAAAAAGAGAGATTGGAAATAATGATCCGCTTCATTGCAAAATACTTAGGAAGATCGTTAATGGAGATTCGCGCGTGGACCAGGGACAGTATTCTAGCTATAGCCACCAGAATCTGTCTGTCTGAGCATTCAACAGGGGATTATTGTGGAAGCCCTTGATGAGGCTGGGGCTGGTAAAAGGTTGGAGATGGCTAAACTCACAAAGGCGAAAGTTACTACAAAGATGCTGGATCAACCTTCCCTTCCACCCACTCAAACACTGCCTACCCCTCAAATCTCCCAACCAATCTCTAAGCCAAAATCCAAACATCCTCATTCTTCAAAACCAATTCCTTCACCAACCCAACCATCATCCAGTGATGCACCTAGAAGGAGGAGAAGGGTGCTGAGGATGGAAGAAGAAGAAGAAGGAGAGGAGGAGAAGATGATAGTCTGCCACTCTCTGCTGTTCTAAAGCTACCAAAACCCCGAAGTCAACCCATGATCACACCTGACTCTCAAAGGGAAATGGTCAGAGTCAAGATAGAAGATGAAGAACAGCAGAAACAGCACGATGAGCAACTGTTGAAGATGGTTGACAAGGAATTTCCTCAGTCATCATCTATTCAAGCCATGAAGGGCATGCTCAAAGGCTGTACACTCTCAGGCACACTTTTCAGTATCAGAAGGAGAGAGTGAGAGTATGGCCAGACCCGGGTGAGTTCTAGAATCCATAAAAGAACTATTCCACACAGATACAATGGCCAGGTCAGAAAAACAATAGATTCTACCATCATGTTGGCCATTGTAGTCTCACCTTCAACTCATTATGGGGAAGTAAATCTCATGAATGGGATAACACTCTGTGTCCAGTTCCCCAAAAGAGTTTCCCATTCATACCCTGCAAAAAAATATCTGAGATTTCTTCCCAGCCAAGTTACATGGGTCATCTTCTCTACTGATCAAGAAGGAAAAAGACCAACATTTTGCCAACAATAAGTGGGATAATAAATAATTTAGAGGTTTTGGCTGCATTGGTTCAGGGAGTTTGTTGGACCAAAAGAACCATGAGCCAAGATCAGAATACCCTAAGCCCACATGGTATCACAACAACTGCTGAAAGCTCATCAGCAGTTTGACAAGTGCTGAAGACTTCAACAGCTGAAGATCAAGTGCTGAAGACTTCAACAGCTGAAGAACTAAATGCTGAAGCTGAACAGCTGAAGACAAGTACTGAAGCTTCACAGCTGAAGAACACAAGTACTGAAGCTGAACAACTGAGAACACAAGTACTGAAGCTGAACAGCTGAAGAACACAAGTGCTGAAGCTGAAAGACCAAAGTACTGAAGTACAACAGCTGAAGAGTTTACAAGTGCTGAAGATCAACAACTGATGTACAAAGTCTGAAGACAAAGACTGAAGACATCAGCTCATGATATCTACTGAAGTCATCAGCTGATGAAACATCTGAAGGTCAAAGTCTGAAGATCAAGTACTGAAGCGTCAGTAGTTTGTCACAACTGCTGAAGAGTACTTCTTCAGTAGTTGTGATATCAGTAGTTTTATATTTCTAGTTTCAGTAGTTTTGTAAAACGACTGAAGAGCTTGTTCTTCGGTCGTTGTAGTTTCAGTAGTTTCTAATCAGTACTTTTATATTCTGTACTTAACACTCTGATATGTTCTCAGTAGTTGTGAACATTTCAGTAGTTTGTTAAGATTTAGTTATTTTTGTAATAGATCTGCCAGTTGTCACTTTCCGTGATAACAGCAGTGGTTGTTGCACTCTATATAAGGAGTACAACCTATTGTAATATTATGAATGATTTGAATGATTTGATTAGAAATATTCCATATCTATAAACATTCCTTGAATCAGAAATATATTCTCTCACTATACCGTATGTGCTCTTATTGCATACAAGTATCGATTTCTTGCTACAATTTGTCTAATTCCTGTTCTTATTCCACTGCTTTGAACTCTAATACATCAAACATGTGATCGCTGATCCTGTCAGGTAGTCACATAGAGATTCCAAGTGACTAGCCTTAGAGACTATGTAGTCCATGTTGAGATAGTTTTTTCACTTTAGTTACAAATTCCTCTCATTTTCATTAGAGAATCATTTGGGATGAATAATGGACCAAAGTCCTCTATCTCACCACCAAATCATGTTCTTAGCTGTTGGAATTTCCTTTACACACTGGTAGCTTCAAGGGAAGTTTCAATGGGCTGAGTTCTATGGTTGAGGTCTGAATGATGTAATCACTGCAGAAGTGAGTGCCTCTTCTATATGATCTCCTAACTGTGTTCAGGGAGATCCACTCAGTGTAGGTGGTGATGTGGGCTGGATAGTGGAGTGGTAGGATCACTCATCTCTCTTTGAGTGGGGAGAGGAGTAGAAATACTCATGGTACTCATTGAATCCCACATCATCATCATGATAGATTCAGGTTAAGGTTAGGTTGTTTGAGATCTAGAGTTGGGGATGGTAACTATCCTTGAAGGTTTTTCACTTGAGTGTTGATTAGTGTGAAAGTTTAAGGCTACTGGGCTAATGAGCTCATCAAGCTGAGCATGAGAAACCTCAGCACTGATTCTTGATGAGATGGGAGTGGTTTGCTCCTCACGAGAAGTGGGAGATACAATTTCCATTTCCTCTTGTATGGGTGATGATATGAGCGCCTGCACAAGCTGAATAGCAAGTGTAGAAGTTTGTTTGGGGTTTCCTTGGTAGGTGATGGTTATTTGAGGTTGTTTTGGTGGTTGAGAGGTAGAAGGTGTTGGTTCAACACTAACTTGTGTTGCTAGGTTGTCATCTGAGCATAAACTCTAACATTTTAGGAACAATGGTTGTTTCAACCCTAGAGAAGCCAACAGTTGGCTGCTTCAAGATTTTAAATATGCCTTACTTCATTTGTCATAATTTAAGAATAATACATGTTTCGCTTAATTGTGAGCCCAGTTCACAATTAAGAATGTACTGAACATATCTAGGAATCATGTAATACTCTAACGAGTCCATGTTTTCCCGTATATTTTATCGACGAATTGAGAGTACCTGAACTTGACGCCTTGAACCATTCCATGAACTACGAAGGAGAGATCCTTAGGAATGTGGTACCACCCCCATGTTGGCAAGTTGTGAATGACCACATGTAGTAAGTACTTCTACTGGTATGGACCTTCATTTTACTAATGGTCTATGCAGAGAAATCTCCTTTGTAGCCTATCTATTTAAAGGTCTCATTGACAGCTTCCTTTAGGAAGGATAATTGACCTTCCTCATCATCTAGCTGACCATTGTGGATGATGGCTGGAGTGATGAAGATTGTCTTGCCCTGCATAGTATCAGATAGTGCCTTCTCCCCATCTAGGATGACCTCATGACACGTCCTCCAAAACTCAAGCGATGATCCTTATAGAGAGTAGGATCAAGAGTTAGGTAGGTGAAGTAGTTTGTCAGAGCCAGAAGCATAAAACCTCTGATAAACTATGATCTTTCTCAGAATTCAATAGAGCAACCTGATTGTGTTGCATGTGAAGCTGCATGGAGAAATGAGGGTCATTTATGCAGTTTAGGTTGGCCATTTGAGAAAGTTTAAGGGTGAAGAAAATGAAGTACAAAGGCGGTTTCTGGTGAATTTAGGTTTTGTAAAGGGTACATAGGAAGAAGATAGTGAAAGAGGGGGAACCATTGGGTATGCATATGAAATGAATATCAGACAAAGATAATGAAATAGGATAAACTTGAAATCCGGATGTCGGTCCCACCTCTGAAAAAGCAGTTTTCATTGGCCCAAAAGTTAGTTTTCTTGGAAGTCTAAAATCTTCCAAAGGTAATTTCACTTCAGAAGTTTTGATGAAAAGCTTCCAAGCCCAAAGAGCTTCGGAAGATATTCCATGGAGTTTAGGAAACTTTTGCTTCGGAAGAGATTAACACTTGAAAGTTTAATAGAAACTTCTAAGAGTTGATTGCTTTCACAAGAAATTGTTCTTTCAATATACTAGTATTTAATAATAAGTTAAGCTTCTAGGATATTTTTAGAAATTTCTTCCAAAGGTACATTTTCTTAAGTAGTTGTTTGTTTTTGAAGACTTAATTTATCTGAAAGTTAATATAAATCTTCCATAGGATAAAAGATCAAAAAATTTAAAAAATCTAAGGAATGTCTTTTTAAATAGATTATTCCTTTTAGAGAAAAGAAGGCCTTATGTATAAGTGATAAAATAGACAACTTAGGACACACAAAATTTAGAAATAATATGATTAAATTTTATGAAAAACTCAAAGTTAATCATCCCGATAGCTAAAACAAGATATTAAATCTCTGTTAATGAAACCTTGGTAAATATATCGATATGTTGTTCATTTGTGTTAACTTTAAATAGTTTGATTGACGCCTTCTCAAAATATTCTCTAATCAAATGATACCTGATATTGATGTGTTTTGTCCTTGAATGCTGCATAGGATTTTTTATTGTTGTCTATGTAGATGGGAGTCTCGTTTTAATATAATCCATAATCTAGCATCTATTTTTAATCCAAAGCACTTGAGCACAACTTGTAGTGGCAATGTATTTAGCTTCAGTAGTTGATGCAAAGGGACAAGATTGCTTAGCCTTGACCATCAATACTGCGGAAGTTTTGCTGACTGGACCTTCGGAAGTGTTGGGTTTGTAGCAAGTTTATTAAAGATTGTTTAACCATTTAAAGAAAAAACACAGTGGATTTATGAACATGTATATTATGTTTAGATTCTGAAAATAAACCGTTTTTCAGATTCAAGAAAACAAACCCAAGAATAAGGATCATGAATATGTTAAAAGAATGCTATCATAACAGAAACAACCATAGGGTTGTTCTTAGAATACAACCTTTGTAAGAACAAAGATGAGATGGATGTAAGATGATGGAGAGGATGTTCTTGAATGGAAGCCTCCAAAGAAGAAGACCTCAAGCTTGTATACCCACATGCTCTTGCCAAATCACCTAACTTGTTAGGGAGTTGAACAACAAATCTCTTCTCCTTCTTGCAAATCCAAAAATCTGCCAAGAGAGACTCCAAGATCAGCCAAGACATTCGAAATATTTCAGCGAAGAGAAGGAAGAGGAGAGTTCTTTTGCATGTGTGTGACAGAGACTATGTTAGGGATGGAGTGTAAGAGATTTAAAGTCCTGTATTAAACCAAGACAAAAAGAATCCCTAGACCACCAAGGGGGCGGCCGAAGTGGAGTTAAAAATGGGTTCCCACCCATTTTAATTTTATAAAACTTTACACTCTTTAATACATAAGTTTAGGAAATTAAAACTCTTTTAATTTTATAACTTGAAAACACTTTTATTTGTTATTATTTAAGTCACTTAAATAATGAAACAAACATTTGTCATGAACAAATTATCCATATATTGTTGTTCTATTTCAAAAGCAATGTTTTAGAAAAACCATTTTTTAAAGTGGTGTCAATATTTATTTGTTTGATCTTATCAACAAATAAATATATATTGGTGTTTGTTTAGCTTGTTATTGGGTATGACCCGACTTGGATCATAACGTACTAACCACATCAATCTTCGATGTGTCTTGGGCATACAAGATCCAACAATCTGCCACTTGCACAAGATTCATAGATGATTGATGCAAGCAGTAAATACCACGTAACAACAGTTTACTACCCTTAATACGTATGACTAAGTGCCATTCAATAACATCATCCCCTTCAATTACCTTACCCTAATTGTTTTAGGTGAATCACATCTATCCCTTTGTTTCAGATGTCATGTTAAATCCTTGAGACACAGAGTGATCATTCTTCATTGATTTAACTTTCAGGCCTTAGGCATCTTACTCTCAACGAATAAGAGGGACAAATTCCATCTTGGCTACATACGTCTCTCACAATCACCTCGTATTATACCTGAATTCAGCCTTATGTACTACCATGTTTAACAACGGCAAAGAACTAAGTCAAAGTATTACATTCGATGAATATAAAAACCCAATATATATCTCAGGTCAGAGGATACCAAATGATATTCACCTCTACTCAAAATTACTCATGATCAATTTGGAAGATTCCATGTAGTAATATTTGATATGCAGGTCAGTCCAATATTTGTATCCCACAAATATCTTTGAACTTTGGCAGCAACCATTTGCTCTATATTCATCTATATGAATATCCACCAATCTAAGTTCATACTAGTCTTACCTTCATACTTGTTCCCACAAGAATGAATGACTACGGACGTTTTAAGTAAATGATTTACTCATGGATTTAAAACATGTGAAATAGGAATATTAGTTGAACCATTAGAACCAAATAACTCATTCAACTAATAAAGGTTTTAAATAACTATATACAAAATTAAAGATCAAATCCAATCACTAGAATATTGAAGTCCCATGGCACAAGTATGACTTTCATGCTTTGCCTTTTCAAGAAGCTTCATGAGTGTATATGCAAGATTTTGATCCATATGAACCTTGCGAATACATATATTTCCCTTTTCAACTTCATCCCTTATGTAGTTGAATCTTCGTTCAATGTGCCTAGTCTTTTGATGTGCACGGGGTTCCTTGATTTGAGCAAGCGCACCCACATTATCACAAAAAGTTTCTAGAAGGTCCTGAATGGAAGGGACCACCCCTAGATCGGCAATGAATTTCTTCTACCATGCAGCTTCTTGAGCTGCTAATAAGCGATGACGCATTGTGATTCTCTGTTGATAATGGCACCACATCATGCTTAGAGCTCTTCTAGGAGATCGCTCCTCCATTCAAGATGAAAATGTATCCTGATTGTGATCAGGAATCATCCAGATCAGTTTGGAAACTTGCATCCATGTAACCTTTTACCACGAGTTCTTCCTCACCAGATCCATAGATTAGGAGCATAACTTTAGTCCTCCTTAGGTACTTAAGTATGTTCTTAATAGCCATCCAATGAGTATTTCCAGTATTTTGCTGGTATCAGTTTGTCATGCTTAAAGCGCATGACACGTTCGGCCTAGTGCATTTCATTACATACATATGCATCCTATAGCAAATTCATATGGGATTCCCTTCATTTGTCTTGCTCATCCTTTGAGCATGGACGTTGAGTCGTACTCAATATCGTTCCTCTTTGAATAGGTACCATTCCTTTCTTAGAGTTTTCCATCTTGACCTCTTCAAGATCTTGTCAATGTATGCACTTTGATTTAAACCTATCAACCTCCTTGATCTATCCCTATAGATCTTTATTCAAAAGATATAGGCGGCTTTAGCAAGATCCTTAAGGGAAAAATAGCTTCCAAGCTAGGCGTTTACACCCTCTAAGGTTGGGATGTCATTTCCAAATAGTAGAATGTCATCGACATACAATACAAGGAAAGTGATGATGCTCCCATTAGCTTTCTTGTATTCACATGCTTCATTAGCATTTTTGATGAACCCCAATTTGATTATCTTTTCATCAAAATGGTGATTCCAACTTCTTGATGCTTGCTTCAATCCATAGATTGATTTCTTTAACTTGCATACTTTGTCAAGATGTTTTGGATCGACAAAACCTTCGGGCTAAACCATTTAGACATCTTCCTCAAGATATCCATTTAGAAAAGTGGTTTTGACATCCATTTGCCAAATCTCATAATCATAGTGGGTAGTTATGGAAAATAATATCCTAATAGACTTTAGCATTGCAACTGGCGAGAAAGTCTCATCATAATCAACCCCTTGAGTTTGAGTGAAAACTTTGGCTACAAGTCCAGCTTATAAGTATCCAAGTTTCCATGCATATGGTTTTCTTCTTGAAAACTCACTTACTTCCAACTACTTTGGACTTGAGAGGTGGTACAACCAAGTCCCACACTTTGTTGTCATACATGGATTGCATACTAGATCTACGAACATTTTAATGTGTATTGATCAACTATTTGATCATCCTCAACGTCCTCATGTTGAGTGTTAGTGTCAACCTAACATGTATCAGTTTGTGGTTCTTGATCATCCTCAAGATCCACTGCTCTAATGCTAGTTCCTTCCATAAGGAATTTAGCTTCTAAGAACTCAGCCTTCTTCGCAACAAACTCCTTTTGTTCCAAAGGATCATAGAAATAATATCCTATAGAATCTCTAGGATATCCTATAGAGATACACTTAGCGGAACGGCTTTCTAACTTATTAAGGTGGGGGTGTTAACATAAGCCTCACATCCCCATACCTTTAAATATGATAGTGATATTCCATGCCATATTTCAAAAGGTGTCCTTTGCACTTTCTTGGTCGGGGCCATATTCAAAATACGGGCAGCAGAGAGCAAGGCGAAACCCCAAAATGATAGAGGCATTTAGCTTCTAGCCATCATAGATCGAACCATGTCCAATAGAGTTCGATTTCTCCCCTTGGACACATCATTGTGTTATGGTGTTCCTCGTCGAGATAGTTGGGAGACAATCCCAGAACTTCTAAGATGATATCTAAAAGCATCAGTTAGATATTCACCTCCTCTATAGGTGTGGATATTTTTATTGACATGTTGAGTTGATTTTCTACTTCATTCTGGAATCTTTTGAACATTTCAAAAGCTTCATCTTTGTGTCTTAACAAGTACACATACCCGTATCGACAATAGTCGTCGGTAAAGGTAATGAAGTATCTTTCATTATACCTAGTCATTGGCTTAAAAGGACCACATACATCTGAATGTACCATACCTAATAATTCTTTTCCCCTTTTGGTTTTGCCACTAAAAGGTGCCTTAGTCATTTTGCCTTGTAAACAAGATTCACATACATCAAATGAATCATATTCACGTGCTTTCAAAAGACCATTCTTTTGAAGTGTTTTTTATGTGGTTGTTGTTAATATGAATAAGACGGCAATGCCAAAGATAGGTGTTACTCAAATCCAATTTGAACCTTTGTGGTGGTTTGGTACAATGAGCTATCATATAATGTGTTTACACCAACCAATTCATAAATACCATTAATAGGAATAGCTTTAAAATAAAGATTTCACTTAAAGAAACATGAATTTCATTCTCAATAAATGTCATAACTTAACCATATTATCTTAATTGGGAAACTGAAATAATTTCCTAGTCAAAATAGGAGCATACAAAACATTGTTCAAAATTGTTTCCAAACCATTTGGATGCTTCAAGATGTAGTCCCCTTGGTGTTCAACTTGAAAATTTTGCCCCATTCCTCATGTAGAGGCTTATATCCCCTTTCTTGAAGTTGTTACTTCTCTTGAACCCTTGCAACAATTTGCAAATATGAGTTCCACATCCGGTATCCAATACCCACGTGTTAGAGGATATTAAATTAGATCAATATGAATCATGAAAATTGTACCTGAGGTGCGCCTAACATCCTTCTTAGCTTGCAACTCTTTGAGATGGATAGGACAATTTCTTGCCCAATGTCATATCTCCCCACACTTAAAGCATGGCTCATTCGAAGAAACCTTTTGCTTCTTCTCCGCTTGTTTTGGTGGTGGCCCTCTTATTGCTCATTTTCCTTTTCCCCTACCGTACCCTTTACCCTTGGTAGCCTTTACCTTGGGTAAGGATTCGTTTGAAGCCTCGGGTAGTGACTTCAGCTTGCCCATTCGCTTGTAGATGGTAAGCATTTGTAAAGCAATGGTGAACTCCATAACGCGCCATTGCTCGTTCGAGCAGATTGTTACAGAAATGAGTTACTCAGTCACTAATTAGAGCTTTGGGGGCATCGAAACGAGAAAATAGTTTTTTTAAGAATTTGACAACGTTTCTGGCATCATTAGTAGGCAGGATTTGAGCTTCAGCCCATTTTGAAACGTAATCAACTGCTACCAAGATGTAACGATTGCCAAATGACACCAGGAATGGCCCCATGAAATCAATACCCCATACATCAAATATCTCGCATACTTGAACCGGTTTCTAAGGCATCTTATCTGGTGTTGAGATATGGTTGCTCTTCGACATGCATCACAGGTGCGTACCATGCTGTGAGCATCTTTGAAGATTGTGGGCCAGTAAAATCCAGAGTCAACACTTTCTTAGCTGTTAAGGTTGCTCCATGGTGTCCTTCGGTGGGTCCTTCATGAGAGGGCCTTAGAATTTGTTCTACTTCTCTTCCATATGCACATCTTCGAATGAGTTGGTCTGCACCAATTCTGAATAAATACGGGTCTTCCTAATAGTAATGTTTGATATCAGTAAAGAATTTCTTCTTTTGCTCATAAGTCATTCCTTTGAGAAGGATTCCGCTTGCTAAGTAATTTGCAAAATCGGCAAACCAAGGATGTTCATCGATTGAGGATTGAACGTGCATAAGGAATTCATGAGGAAAGTTATCATTTATTGTGACTTCCTCAGTTCGTGAAGGACTTGAATCCTCAAGACGCGAGAGATGATCAGCCACTAGATTTTCTCCTCCCTTCTTATCACGAGTTTCGAAGTCAAATTCTTGAAGCAGAAGGATCCGACAAATCAATCTCAGCTTTGCATCTTGTTCGTTGAACAAATAACGAAGGCTGCATGATCGGTGTAAACAATTGTATTCGAAAGGATGAGATACGAGCGGAACTTGTCAAATGCGAAAACTACCGCAAGAAGTTCATTTTCGGTGGTGGTGTAGTTTTCTTGTGCATCGTTTAGTGTTTTGCTCGCATAATGAATTGGGTGGAATTGCTTGTCTTTCCTTTGTCTTAATACGGCTCCTACCGCGAAATTGCTTGCGTCGCACATGAGTTCAAATGGTAGTGTCCAATCTGGGGAAACCATGATTGGAGTGGTTACAAGCCTCTCTTTAATCAATTTAAATGCATTAATGCATTCATCAGATAATACAACTTGAGCATCTTTCTCGAGAAGTTGAGTCATTGGTCTAGCGATATTTGAGAAATCTTTGATAAAACGACGACAGAATCCTGCATGACCTAGGAAACTTCTGATATCTTTCACCGTTGTGAGATGTGGAAGTTTAGAAATAGTGTCGAGTTTGGCTTAACCGACTTAAAACCCTGCTCGAGAGATTTTGTGTCCTAACACTATTCCTTCCATAACCATGATGTGGCACTTTTCCCAGTTTAAAACAAGGTTAGAATCTTCACATCTAACCAGCATCTTTTCCAGATTTTCTGGACATTGCTCAAATGAGTTTCCAAAGATGGAGAAATCGTCCACGAAAACTTCCGTTGAGTGTTCAATCATGTCATGAAAAATTGCTACCATGCATCTTTGAAACGTAGCAGGACCATTACACAATCCAAAGGGCATTCACAGATAAGCAAATGTGCCATATGTACAGGTGAATGTCGTCTTCTCTTGATCTTCAGGAGCAATAGGGATTTTAAAATATCCTGAGAAACCATCCACGAAACAGTAGAACATTTTTCTAGATAATCGCTCGAGCATTTGGTCAATGAAAGGAAGTGGTAAGTGATCTTTCCTTGTGGCATCATTGAGTTTGTGATAGTCTATGCAAACTCTCCCTCTGGTAACCGTACGAGTGGGAACAAGCTCATTCTTCTGGTTAGTTACAACACTCATTCCTCCTTTCTTTGGAACAACTTAGACGGGACTGACCCAAGTGAATCAGAAATATGGTAAATCAAATCGGCATCTAGCAGTTTGATTACTTCTTTCTTCACCACCTCTTGCATACTCGAGTTTAAAAGTCTTTAAGGTTGAATGGCGGATTTGAAGTTCTCCTCGATCAATATTATATGAGTGCAAAAGGATGGATTGATTCCCTTGATGTCCATGATTTTCCATGCAATTGCTCGTTTATGTGCCTTAAGCAAATTGAGAAACTTGTTTTTCTCATCAATTGATAAGGCGGATGAGATTATGACAGGAAGTTGAGTTGTGTTTTCAAGAAAAGCATATTCGAGATGAGATGGAAATTCTTTGAGCTCTAAAACTGGAGGGTCTTCTATAGAAGGTTTGGCTTTTGGTTCTAGGTCTTGCTCAATGATCTCAAATGCTTCTTGATGAAGTATTGTTTCATCAACTTCAAGTTCTTGAATGATTTAGTTCTCACAAACGGGTTCGGTGATTTGGACTTCTATTAGTTGAGTGTTGCAAGCTTTATTTTAAATAGTTTTCTCCAAAAGACAACTTATGATCGAATAGCAAGCATCAACGTAATAGAGTAAGTCATCATGATGTTGAGGGTGTTTCATGGATTGGCCTATATCGAAAGTTACTTCCTCCTCCTCTACTCTAAGCGTGAGTTTGCCTGTACAAACATCAATGAGAGCTCGAGCAGTCGCTAAGAAAGGTCGACCTAGGATAAGTGGAACCTTTTTGTCTTCATCCATGTCAAGGATCACAAAATCAACGGAAATACGAATTTGTCAATTTTAACTAAGAGATTTTCAATGATGCCCCTCGGATATTTGACAGAACGGTCAGCTAACTGGATGCTCATACGGGTAGGTCTAGGTTCACCTAGGTTTAATTTTTCAAAAACTGCATAAGGCATAAGGTTAATGCTTGCACCTAAATCAGCTAATGCGGTACTGACAGAAAGATTTCCTATTAGGCAAGGTATGGTGAAAGTTCCTGGATCAGTCATCTTTTAAGGTAGTTTTTTTTGAAGAACTGTAGAGCATTCCTCGTTCAAAACTACGTGTGATAACTCTTCCAGTTTCTTTTTGTTTCACAAGACACCTTTTTGAAACTTAGCGTAGTTTGGCATTTGTGCTAAGGCCTCCACCAAGGGCAGATTGATGTGGAGTTGCTTGAACAACCCAAGGAATTTGCCATATTATGCCTCCATACTTTGTTGTCTCAACGTCCTGGATATGGAGGTGGTGAAACATAAGGTGGTGTTGGAGCGTATTTCTTGGCTGGGTCTTCAATAAAAACAGGTTGCTTTTTCTTATCACTCGCATTCCATGGAGTTTCAGTTTCTACCTCTTCAAGGATGGGTTGTAATGCGGGTGCATCACTTTGAGTGGTTTTGCCACTCCTGGTGGTGATGGCTTTGACTTGAGCATTAGGGTTTGTTATATTATTGCTGGGCAAAGCTCCTTGAGGTCTTTCAGATAGCTATTGTGCTATTTGACCTACTTGGTGCTCTATGGTTTGCAATGATGCTTTGTTGCTTTTGATGTCAGCTTCATTTCTTTTGAATCTCTCCTCATTTCTTCGATCAGATTTCCGGATGTACTCATCTATGGCTTGTGTGGTTAACAACAATTGCTGCAATACGTCTTCCATTGATGATGCTCCACGGTCTTGGTTACTACTGCTTGGACCTTGGTATGGTTGTTTTTGTTGTTGGTAAGGTGGCCTTCGGTTGAATCCACATGATTGTTGGTTATTAACAGCATCTCTATAATTCGAGTTGCTTCTCCAATTTGAGTTGTTGTTGTATGAGTTGTTTAGGCCTCCTACGTAGTCAACATCTTCAACCATCATAATGCCTTGTGGGCATTCGTTGGTCTTGTGTGAATTTTCACATGTGTTGCATCGTGTTGGAGTTTTTTTTGCTCGCTTTGCAATTGTTCGAATTTTTTGGTTAGAGCTTCTAATTGGGCTGCAATTAGGGTTTCAGAGTCTACTTGATGAATACCTTTAGAAATAGGTTTGGTTCTTAAGGATTCTAAGCAAAGCTCTTCTTAGCTACTCTTTCTAAGGCTTGGTATGCTTCCGTTGGCGTGACACTTCCAAAATCTCCTCCCGCACTTTGGTCTACCGCTTGCTTGTGGGCTCCGCTGATTGCATCATACAAGGTTTGACACTGCAGCCACAGATCAAGTCCGTGATGTGGGCATCTCCAAAGAGACTTTTATATCTCTCCCATGCTACGTGTAATGATTCATCGTCGTCTTGGCGAAAACTTTTGATGCTGCTTCTTAGTTTGGCAGCGCGATCGGGTGGAAAGTATTTCAAAATGAATTGTTCAGCCATTTCCGCCAATGTGGTGATGGAACCAGGCGGAAGTGAATCAAGCCAATCGATGGCTCGGCCTCGAAGTGAAAATGGAAAAAGTCTTAGTCGAATGGCGTCGTCTGAACAGTTATTGATTTTGAAGGTTGCATAGATACGACGGAATCGTGATATGTGATCATTTGGATCTTCCTTTTGTAACCCATGGAACTTAACAGAGTTTTCTTCGAGTTTGATAATACTAGACTTAATCTCATAATTGTTGGCCACTATTGCTGGTTGGACAACACTAGACTCATAACCATCTATTGACGGTGTGGCGTAGTGTGTCATCTTCATTTCCTCGTCTTGGTTAGCCATGTTTTCTTCAAATGGTGTATCTTCCCAAATGTCTTCTTCAATGACTGGTGCAGTCTGTTGTGATCTTTTGTGCAATCTTTGACCAAAAAGTCGTCCGGGTTCCGGAAGAGGCGGAACAAGTTCAGAACTAGACGAGTCGGACATACACTAACTTAAAGAAGCATAAACTAACTAAGGCTTAAAATGAATCAGCAAAAGTAACTAAACTAACTAGGGCAAATGACCTAAAAATAAAAATAAAGTTTAAACAAAAATATATTAACAAGTTATATACAAGATAGTCAAAAATTTAGTTTGTCTTTCAAACTGTCGTGTGTCCCCGGCAACGACGCCAAAAACTTGATGGGTGCGGATAGTATATATATTTTGAAAAATGATATCCTAGCAGCAATAGGTAGTAAATATTATATTATGCTAAACTCCACACTTCTCACAAGGTGCACTCACACTTGGCTCAATATATGGAGTCATAATCAAGATTAAGTATGACTAATACACTCAATTGCCTAGTATGAATACTTGTGAAATCATAAGCTTGTTAAGGGATCAAATCCCCACCTACATAGATATTTACTTGCATAAATCATTTGGTATTGATGGGTTGCAATTTGGCTCGGGCTCGGGTATAAAATATTTTGAAAAAGTGGTTAATTGCTAAAGACGATGGTCTTGGCTTATTTTTATAACATAAACTAGATGGAAAGCAATGAAGGCTCCCTATACAATACTTCAAGCTAGAAGGGATATGCTAGCTTGAGGACTCGTTTATGGTCAGATTGTCAAGACCATATTTTGCTTTCAAGAATCGTACTTCATCTTTTACCCGAAGATACACAAAACTTTCCATTCTCAAGGATCGTTCGGCTTGAAGCCTAATAGCACCCAGTCGGATTAGTTCTGTGTATTCGTATTGAGATTCAGTTTGATTCTTTTTGCATTTTCCATTATGAGACCAATTTCCACAATTCAGGCATCTTTCATATGTTTTTGCCCGTCTCTTTATAGCACTTTTTGAAATTCCACAAAATGGCATAACTTGTTCCTTTTTTCGCCATTTCTTTCTTGCGTCAAACATGAGATTGAAAATTTGTTCACAGATTTCGGTGGAAGTCCCGGTTTTGCGTGATGAAGGCAACAAAGCAAATTGAAATCAAAAGAATGCATTCTAGTTCTTTAAGGTCTGCCGGTAAAAGACCAATTTTTTTTAAGCCAAAAGCGTATCTTTAACAAAAATGGGTTTTGTAGAAGGCTTTTGGTTAAGTGACATGGTGGCTTGGGTGATTGAAAGATAAAAAATATTTAAGCTCAACGGGGCTCACTATGGTTGAAGTTCGGGTAAGGAAAATTAAAGACAGTGGTTGGGGCTCGATGGTTAAGGTTTCCTAGTGCCTAACTCATTTTTATGCAACAAATACTAATTAAGGTCTTGAAATGCATACCCAAAGCAAGTTCTAGTTACACGTACCATATGGCACCCTCAATTAAATCTGAATGAAAGTAGAATTGCAATTTGGCAAAAGCTGTTTAAGGCTTAAAAATAAACTCACATATGGATGGAATTGGGTAATAGTGCTTCATTTTACATGATTAATATTTTACAAGATTAGATTATTTCTTTTAAGGATATCACAAAAAACATTTTCAATTTTACTTGGACGTCATGAGTTTACTTCTTTATTTCCCAAAAACGTATATATATAATTTAGTTTATCAAAAATAATTTTTGGTTTTGGAAAAAAAATTACTTGCTAAGTGATCTTTTCTTAAAAGTTTTAAATTTGGACTTTTTTAGCAAAGTCAAATGCATTACTCCCATCCCCACACTTAATTCACATTGTCCTCAAAGTGATTATATAATCAAGATTGAGAAAGGGTAATGAAATAACTCCCCTAAAAATGATGAAATTTTCAGTTGTGTTTGGTTGGCCTCGTGTTGTTAGAATCCTCGGTATCACCTGAAATGTCACCAATTTATTAAAAGCGTTAAAGTCCTAAACACACAAAATAAAAACAAAATGATATAAATTGAAGATAGATTGGCACAAAACAACTGTGTCGGGTCCCCGAAAATGATACGGTTTTCAAGGGCTTTGTGGGGGAATATCCCCCCACTCATGGTACATTCGGTTCCTGATGTATGTGACATTGTTACTGAGGTCATCGACTCGAGAGTGCAGACTTTCGACTCGGCTGAAGGCTTGTTGGGCATATTCAAATGATGGTCTTGCATGGTCGTTGGTTGTTTGTATTGACTCGTAAAGGTCTAACATGGTCGGGAATTCCCTTGTACATGAACTTGAAGATCCAGCTCCAGCTCCTTCCGGCTGTATTGGCATGTCGAGATCCATAATTATTTCTTCGGGGTCCGCCGGATCACAGATTTGTCCCTTCTTATACATGAATCTTGGCTGCCTATTTGGTAGGCTTGTCACCATGTACATACTTGTGCAAATGCTCAAGTCTAACAGTCCCGGCATCACTCCTTCAGTTCCCTCAGTGTTATAGCCATAGCTTTCGTATAAGTTCAAAATCAAGATTCCTCCAAACATAGGTGTTGGAGCACCTACAATCGCATTCCTGGCAAAAACATTACAAAACAAATACCCAATATTACATGGCAAATGATTAACCATACAATATAAAATGAACAAGTCCCTCAAGTTAACAACTCCCTTGCTTTGACCACGAGCTATTATGGAATGACTAAGTAACCAATGAATGTATCGCAGCAGCGGGTCTCGTATCTGACTGCTTTTTGTTTTACTCGAGTTGAACCCTCCAGTTCCAATCCGCTCCCAAAATGATTTCCTCATTGCACCACTTTCCGCGTCTTTACTTTCCTCGTCCGAGAAAGTATGGTATGTCGACGTTCCACATACTGCTTCCTCCTCCATTTCCTGTTCCGTGTCGATCCCGAGATAGACACCAAACAAGGCAATGGATGTTTTGTGCCAATGCCCAGCAAGTCTGAATGAAACTGCATTATTATCCCAAGGATCAGAGTTTTTCATGCTAATTTTGAAAGATGCTAAAAATTCAAGAGTTAGTTCATAAACGGAAGGTCTATTTTGTGAGAATAAACGCTTCCATTGGACACTCAATAATGTATTGAATCTTTCTAGCTGTCTGACTACCGCTAGTGTTTCTTCATCTGCTTGTAAATGGGGTCTGTCAACCCTTTGTAGCAGCCTTTGAAGTCTCTCATGGCACCATTTCTCGCGGCTCGCTTCAAAACGTAAGTAGGGATGATACATGATCCTGAAATTTCAAAAATATGTTAATCTATACAAAACCAATTCTTGAGCAGTTTCATGATGTTAGTGAAAATCATGTGTTTTTCAAGACATAACATCATAATGGTTCAACTCATGATCAAAAATGGTTTAAAAGTTTATCATCCAAGGAATACTTTTTGAACATGGGGTGCGTTTTGTGAAACGTGGGGGTGCGGTGAACTTGGTAAGGCATGAATCTTGACTCGAGCATGCGTGGTTATGTTGTAAATGGTTGATTAAGCATGGGTTAACGTTTTCTTGCTTAAAAATCAAAGATTGTACGTTTAACATTTTAATTATTTGTTATAATTCAAGATACCCAAAAATATATTTTACATTTAATACCACTTGGGAACTTGAACATGATTAACAAATATTTCACCACGAATTATGAAGATAGTCTTGATAAGATAAAAAGAAAAAAACTCATTAGCAACTAACAAACTAATAACTAACGAAACATACTAATTAGCACTAATCTACTTACAAAAATAAACATGAACAAGTAGGTTGAAAGTATTCATCATTCCATGAAACGTTTAAGAACAAGTCTTTACATATAATTGCTAGGATTTCGGTTGTTTAGAGACCTAATCACCTAACTATATGTAAATGACTTTCATAATCAAAGGAATTAGTAAACTAACCTTTTGTTGAAACACTCTTGAAAGAACTCTTGAAAAGATGAAAGAAAATGGAAAAACAAAATGAAAATGAGAGTGGATACGACTTTGTAGGCAATTGAGGTCGGTATTTGTCATGCAAATTGAAGAGGAACAAGACAAAAGGGTAAAATATGTCAGCTTGTGTCATTTTTTGTCGAACATGGGGACGTGCCTACTTGAGCATGGGGCCGTGTTCAAGTGTTGTTAGGTGGTTTTAGTCTTTTGTTGTTTCGTTTTTTAGTCTCGCGCATTGTGTAATTTTCCCGGTTAAGTTTTACCAGTTTCAAATCATCAGAAAAGATACAAAATTAGTCCTACAGTAAATAAACACAAGCCAAAATGCAAATTACATTTCCTAAGGTCCTACGGTTACATAATACGTTAAAAGCTGAGAATCCGAAACAGCAAAACCAGACTCTTAACGTGCAACAGCGCACTTAGCACATCACGAAATGCTTCTAAAAGAAACTTCCACACATTTCGTGTGGAAGGTTCAGGATGGGATAGTGAGAGGTGCGGTTGCTTAATTCCGCAAGCTGTCGGTTAATGGAAATGAGTTCCTCGCTCATGTGTTGAACTTTTTGGATAAGTTCAGCTAAGTGTTAGGATGCAGTGAGGTTCATTTCAGTCAGTTGTTTGATTAGTTCATGCAGCTTGAAGAAATATTCTTGAGTCGTTGGTTCTCGTGTTTCAGAACATGGTTTCTTCGCAGGATTCCAGTTTGAACTTCCGTGACTTGATTCTTTCATTTTTCAGATATTTATAAACAAAAGCGAGTGTGTTGAAAGAATGGAACAAGTGTGGTAGTTATATACAGGTCGTGGAAAGTGAACACGGGGGCGTGTTTGGCTAGGCACGACCTCGTGCTTGTCAGAATTCGTCTTAATTCGACATGTAACGTTCCAGAGTTGTCAGCGAAGATCGTGGAAAGAAATTTTCAGAGACACGGGGGCGTGCTTGATGAGGCATGGCCCCGTGCTTGTGCTTGTGGGATCCTAAAAATTGAAAGAAAGTAAGAAAATTTTATGTACAGGTGTCGCGTTCAAGCTTCAGGTCTTCGGCACGACCCTTCCCCACAGTTAGTTTTCGTCGAGGCGGAGGTGTAATTCCTCCGAGGGAATTTTTTTTGGTCTATCATTATACAGTTTCAAATGATGACCATTTACTTTGAAACTTAAACCTTCGTTGTTATAATTTTCAATGGCACCATTCAGAAACACGTTTTTCATCGTATAAGTTCCAGATCAACGTGACTTCAGTTTTCCGGGAAACAAACGTAAACGATAGTTATACAATAAGACACGTTCTCCCACATAAATCATTTTGTGTTCTTTAAATGAGCGTCATGGAATTTCCTTCTTTTCTTTGTAAACCCTAGCGTTTTCATACGCATGTTCTCTCAATTCTTAATTCATGGATTTGTAGGAATCGATTCTTTCGTGCAAGGTTTTGGTCCAGGTTTGTTGCTTTATGTGCCCAAAAAGCCTTGTGCTCTAGTTCCACAGGTAGATAACACGACTTCCCATAAACTAGTTTAAACTATTTTGTGCCGATGGAGTCTTATAGGCTGTTCAAAAAACCCATAATGCATCATCTAACTTGATAGACTAGTCCTTGTGATTTTGACATACAGTTTTCTCAAGGATTTGTTTGAAGCCTCGGTTAGTGACTTCAGCTTGCCCATTCACTTGTGGATGGTAAGCAATTGTAAAGCGATGGTGAACTCCGTAACGCGCCATTGCTCGTTCGAGCTGATTGTTACAGAAATGATTTACTCGGTCACTAATTAGAGGTTTGGGGGCACCGAAACGAGAAAATAGTTTTTTAAGAAATTTGACGACGTTTCTGTCATCATTATTAGGCAGGGATTGAGCTTCAACCCATTTTGAAACGTAATCAACTGCTACCAAGATGTAACAATTGCCAAATGACACCGGGAATGGAACCATGAAATCAATACCCCATATATCAAATATCTCGCATACTTGAACTGGTTTCTGAGGCATCTTATTCGGTGTTGAGATATTGGTTGCTCTTTGACATGCATCACAGGTGCGTACCATGATGTGAGCATCTTTGAAGATCGTGGGCTAGTAAAATCTAGAGGCAAACACTTTCTTAGCTGTCAAGGTTGCTCCATGGTGTCCTCCAGTGGGTCCTTCATGACAGTGCCTTAGAGTTTGTTCTGCTTCTCTTCCATATAGGCATCTTCAAATGAGTTGGTCTGCACCGATTTTGAACAGATACGGGTCTTCCGAATAGTAATGTTTGATATCAGTAAAGAATTTCTTCTTTTGCTCATAAGTCATTCCTTTGAGAAGGATTCTGCTTGCTAAGTAATTTGCAAAATCGGCAAACCAAGGATGTTCATCGATTGAGGATTGAAGGTGCATAAGGAATTCATTAGGAAAGTTCTCATTTATTATGGCTTCCTCAGTTCGTGAAGGACTTGAATCCTCAAGACGCGAGAGATGATCAGCAGCTAGATTTTCTGCTCCCTTCTTATCACGAATTTTGATGTCAAATTCTTGAAGCAGAAGGATCCAACGAATCAATCTCGGCTTTGCATCTTGTTTGTTGAACAAGTAACGAAGGGGCATGATTGGTGTAAACAATTGTTTTTGAAAGGATGAGAAACGAGCGGAACTTGTCAAATGCGAAAACTACCGCAAGAAGTTCTTTTTCGGTGGGGTGTAGTTTCTTGGTGCCGTTTAGGGTTTTGCTCGCATAATGAATTAGGTGGAATTGCTTGTCTTTCCTTTGTCCTAATCCGGCTCCTACCGCGAAATCGCTTGCATCGCACATGAGTTCAAATGGTAGCGTCCAATCTGGGGAAACCATGATTGGAGCGGTTACAAGCCTCTCTTTAATCAATTTAAAGAATTATGCTTTCATCAAAAATACAACTTGAGCGTCTTTCTCGAGAAGTTGAGTCATTGGTCTAGCGATTTTTGAGAAATATTTAATGAAACGACGGTAGAATCGTGCATGTCCTAGGAAACTTCTGATATCTTTCCTGGTTGTGGGATGTTGAAGTTTAGAAATAGTGTCGACTTTGGTTTGATCATCTTCAAGCCCTGCTCGAGAGATTTTGTGTCCTAACACTATTCCTTCCGTAACCATGAAGTGGCTCTTTTCCCAGTTTAAAACATGGTTAGAATCTTCACATCTAACCAGCACCTTTTCCAGATTTTCAAGACATTGCTCAAATGAGTTTCCAAAGATGGAGAAATCATCGATGAAACTTCCATTGAGTGTTCAATCATGTCATGAAAAAATTGCTACCATGTCACACGAGCATTACACATTCCAAAGGGCATTCACAGATAAGCAAATGTGCCATATGGACAGGTGAATGTCGTCTTCTCTTGATCTTCGGTAGCAATATGGATTTGAATATATCCTGAGAAACCATCCACGATACAATAGAACATTTTTCCAGATAATTGCTCGAGCATTTGGTCAATGAACGGAAGAGGGAAGTGATCTTTCCTTGTGGCGTCATTGAGTTTGTGATAGTCTATCAAAACTCTCCATCCAGTAACCGTACGAGTGGGAATAAGCTCATTCTTCTCGTTAGTTACAATAGTCATTCCTCCTTTCTTTGGAGCAACTTGGACGAGACTGACCCAAGGTGAATTAGAAATAGGGTAAATCAAACCGGCATCTAGCAGTTTGATTACTTCTTTCTTCACCACCTCTTGCATGATCGGGTTTAAACGTCTTTGAGGTTGAATGACGGATTGGAAGTTCTCCTCCATCAATATTCTATTAGTGCAAAAGGATGGATGTGTTTCCTTGATGTCCATGATTTTCCATGCAATTGCTCATTTGTGTGCCTTAAGCACATTGAGCAACTTGTTTTTCTCATCAATTGATAAGGCGGATGAGATTATGACAGGAAGTTGAGTTGTGTTTTCAAGAAAAGCGTATTTGAGATGAGATGAAAGTTCTTTGATTTGTAAAACTGGAGCGTCTTCTATAGAAGGTTTAGGCTTTGGTTCTAGGTCTTGCTCAATGATCTCAAACGCTTCTTGATGAAGTGTTGTTTCATCAACTTCAAGTTCTTGAATGATTAGGTTCTCACAAACGGGTTCAGTGATTTGGACTTCTATTAGTTGAGTATTGCAAGCTTTATTTTGAAGAGTTTTCTCCAAATGACAACTTATTATCGAATCGCAAGCATCAACGTAATAGAGTAAGTCATCATGATGTTGAGGGTGTTTCATGGATTGGCCTATATCGAAAGTTACTTCCTCCTCCTCTACTCTAAGCTTGAGTTTGCCTGTACAAACATCAATGAGAGCTCGAGCAGTCGCTAAGAAAGGTCGACCTAGGATAAGTGGAAGCTTTTTGTCTTTATCCATGTCAAGGATCGCAAAATCAACGAGAAATACGAATTTGTCAATTTTAACTAAGAGATTTTCAATGATGCCCCTCGGATATTTGACAGAACGGTCAGCTAACTAGATGCTCATACGAGTAGGTCTAGGTTCACCTAGGTTTAATTTTTCGAAACTGCATAAGGCATAAGGTTAGTGCTTGCACCTAAATTAGCTAACGCGTTACTGACAGAAGGATTTCCTATTAGGCAAGGTATGGTGAAACTTCCTGGATCAGTCATCTTTTGAGGTAGTTTGTTTTGAAGAACTGCGGAGCATTCCTCATTGAAAACTACGTGTGATAACTCTTCAAGTTTCTTTTTGTTTGACAAGACACCTTTTAGAAACTTAGCGTAGTTTGGCATTTGTGCAAAGGCCTCCACCAAGGGCAGATTGATGTGGAGTTGCTTGAACAACCCAAGGAATTTGCCATATTGTGCCTCCATTCTTTGTTGTCTCAAACGTCCTGGATATGGAGGTGGTGAAACATAAGGTGGTGGTGGAACGTATTTGTTGGTTGGTTCTTCAATAACAACAGGTTGCTTTTGCTTATCACTCACATTACTTGGATTTTCAGTTTCTACCTCTTCAAGGATGGGTTGTAATGCCAGTGCATCACCTTTAGTGGTTTTGCCACTCTTGGTGGTGATGGCTTTGACTTGAGCATTATGGTTTGTTACAATATTGCTGGGCAAAGCTTCTTGAGTCTTTCAGATAGCTGTTGTGCTATTTGACCTACTTGGTGCTCTATGGTTTGCAATGATGCTTTGTTACTTTTGATGTCAACTTCATTTCTTTGGAATCTCTCTTCATTTTTTTGATCAGATTTCTGGATGTACTCATATGTGGCTTGTGTGGTTAACAACAACTGTTGCAATAAGTCTTCCATTGATGATGCTCCATGGTCATGGTTACTACTGCTTGGACCTTGGTATGGTGGTTTCTGTTGTTGGTAAGGTGCCCTTCGATTGAATCCACATGATTGTTGGTTATTACCAGCATCTTTGTAATTCGAGTTGCTTCTCCAATTTGAGTTGTTGTTGTATGAGTTGTTTGGGCCTCCTACGTAGTCAACATCTTCAACCATCATAGTGCCTTGTGGGTATTCGTTGGTCTTGTGTTAATTTCCACATGTGTTGCATCGTGTTGGAGTTTTTCTTAGCTCGCTTTGCAATTGTTTGAATTTTTTGGTTAGAGCTTCTAACTGGGTTGCAATTAGGGTTTCAGAGTCTACTTGATGAATACCTTTGAAATAGGTTTGGTTCTTAAGGGATTGTAAGCAAAGCTCTTTTTAGCTGCTCTTTCTAAGGCTTGGTATGCTTCGGTTGGCGTGACACTTCCAAAATCTCCTCCCGCACTTTGGTCTACCGCTTGCTTGTGGGCTCCGCTGATTGCATCATACAAGGTTTGACACTGCAGCCACAGATCAAGTCCGTGATGTGGGCATCTCCAAAGGAGACTTTTATATCTCTCCCATTGCTACGTGTAATGATTCATCGTCGTCTTGGCGAAAACTTTTGATGCTGCTTCTTAGTTTGGCAGCGCGATCGGGTGGAAAGTATTTCAAAATGAATGTTCAGCCATTTCCGCCAATGTGGTGATGGAACTAGGCGGAAGTGAATCAAGCCAATCGATGGCTCGCCTCGAAGTGAAAATGGAAAAAGTCTTAGTCGAATGGCGTCGTCTGAACAGTTATTGATTTTGAAGGTTGCACGGATAAGAAGAAATCGTGATATGTGAGCATTAGGATCTTCCTTTTGTAACCCATGGAACTTAACAGAGTTTTCTTCGAGTTTGATAATACTAGACTTAATCTCATAATTGTTGGCCACTATTGCTGGTTGGACAACACTAGACTCATAACCATCTATTGACGGTGTGGCGTAGTGTGTGTCATCTTTTCCTCGTCTTGGTTAGCCATGTTTTCTTCAAATGGTGTATCTTCCAAAATGTCTTCTTCAATGACTGGTGCAGTCTGTTGTGATCTTTTGTGCAATCTTTGACCAAAAAGTCGTCCGGGTTCCGGAAGAGGCGGAACAGTTCAGAACTAGACGAGTCGGACATACACTAACTTAAAGAAGCATAAACTAACTAAGGCTTAAAATGAATCGTGCAAAAGTAACTAAACTAACTAGGGCAAACTACCTAAAAAAAAAATGACGTTTAAACAAAATATATTAACAAGTTATATACAAGATAATCAAAAATTTAGTTTGTCTTTCAAACTGCCGTGTGTCCCCGGCAACGGTGCCAAAAACTTGATGGGTGCTGATAGTATATATATTTTGATATAGATTTATTGCACACATTCAGTTTTAATTGGTTATTACTAATACTAAATCACACACACAAAAGGCAGTGTACATGTTGTGTGGTAATATAGTTTTGGTAAGAACCGAGTATCAATCCGTGGACACACCTAGCCTACTTAACAAACTTGATATTTGACTATCAGATTTGGTTTTTGTTAAAGAAAATGATAATTTGTATTAGAAATCTTTTTAGGATTTAAAAATAAACAATATAGAAAGAAAGTAAACTAAGATTTGAAGGGTTTGGATTTAAAACCAGGGAACAAAAGTTATCATCCTAATTAGATCTACTTATGTAACTGTGATGAATTGGTGGTGTGATTTAAAGATATGGATTAATGTAATTATGTTAATATAATTATGTAAATGTTTTGTGACCTATTTGACATACGATTTCTGAAAACATAACTTAATGTCGAAAAGAGAGTTGATCAGGTTCCTTCCTAACATACCATTAATTTTAGAAAACCGTAACAATTACTGAAGTTTTCGAACAAATAAAAGGGAACCCGCAAATGATCAGAAAGTTAAAGTGATATGATTTCTAATACCCATTTCTAGTTCATTAACCATGAATTTATAATGAAGACCGGTTTCGCGAATGAAAGTTAATCATATGGTTTTTCAACTTTGTATGACGATCACAATCGCAAACCTTAAATTTATAGTTTCCCATTCAAATGTAGATGCTACCCATCAATAGTTTTCCCAAGACCACCATAACATTAACATAATATTTATCACACCATTAGTTCATCACAAATTACATAAGTTTCATCCGATTAGGATGATAAAAAGAGTTTAGCTCATAATGACCTTGAACATAACAACATATAACAAAGAAGCTAGATATGTAATCATTGGTGAAATGGAACAATCAAACCGATAATCCACAATGGATAGAGTTTAGACGATTCTGAGCTTCTTCCAAATGTTGTATGCACCTCCGGAGCCTCCAAATGATCTTGAAGTATTGATTACCAAGAGAGTTCTGCAGAGTAACTCTCCCCCAAACCTTGCCAAAAATGGTGAACTTAGGCTTCTGTTTATAGGCTTTCCCGAGTGTTTAAGCACGGCCCCGTGCCTAAAAGGCACGGCCCTGTGCTAGTACAATGCTTACAAAAGTTGGTCGGCTCATACACACAGGTTGTGTTGGGCACGGCCCCGTGCTAAATGGGGCACGAGCCCGTGTTGGTGGTGTGGCACGGCCCCATGCCTAAAAGGCACGACCCCATGTCTACTTTTAGGGAACATTACTTTTCGTCTTGTCAGATGTCCAACACGGGGGTGTGTTAATTTAGCACGGTGGTGTGTTTCTGGCAAAGCATGGGGGCGTGCTTAAAGAGGCCTGGACCGGTTCTTGGACTCCAAGCTTGGATTACTTCAATTTCTTGCTAAATATGCTTCTTTTGTCCAACTTGCCCTTTTAAACACCTGAAACCACAATTTAAGACTTTTATGTACATTTTCATCATTTTAAGGAAGATATTAAGGAATAATGTGCTTTTGATAGGATTTTTATGTATAATTTGGAGCACATCAATAAGCATCAATCACAATATATTACATGCCCAACATACCATTTATGACCTCAAAAGTCAACTTTCATAACCCTCGGGAACCTCCTAGGTCAAAGCCTACATTACTCCTTTTTCCCCAGAAAGTCAGAATTTTTCTAAGTGTTCACCCGCATTTCCTACAGTTCATCCGCATTTCCTATAGTTCATCCACATTTGTTATAGTTCATCCGCATTTTCCTTATTGTTCATCCGCATTGGATTTACTTCATCTGCATTTGTCATCCGCATTCGATTTACTTTATCCGCATTTGTCATCCACATTAGCCTAACTCATCCGCATTTCCATACTTAGTCAAATGCTCATCTGCATTGACTCACATCATCCGCATTGACATACTTTGCTCATCCGCATTTCCATACTTAGTTAAATGCTCATCCGCATTGACTCTTTGCTCATCCGCATTTCCATACATAGTCAAATGCTCATCCGCATTTCCACACATAGTCAAATGCTCATCCGCCTTTCGATACATAGTCAAATGCTCATCCGCATTTCCATACATAGTCGAATGCTCATCCGTATTTCCTGCACTTAGCCAATGCTCATCCGCAGTGACTTCATCCGCATTGACCTACCCATTGGTTATTGCTCATCCGCATTAACCCTTTTCATCCGTATTTACTTCCACACACTTAGGCAGATTTAAAAACTTATCAATGGGTCTAAAACATCAGATTCAATTTCCATGCACTATTCATCATGTTCTAAGCTTAATTCTTACCCTCTAAGCATTAGAACACAATCATATATCATCAAGCATGAACATAGTCACACATCACATCATAACATCATCATACACACATTCAAGCATACGGGTCCGAAACCCAGCTATAAAAAACATACATTCATGCATTTGCAGCCCCAAAATCCGTTAAAAACCAGTAAAAGAGGTGTCCTAGAACTCACCTTTGCAGCTCTTGAGTATGGCTTCTTCCAACTCGTTTGCAAATTGAATTCAACCTCCAAGAAACCCACTTAAAACATAGCTGAACACATACAAACACACATAAGCACAAATCCGAGGATAAGACTAGTCAAGTGTTGGGGTTTGTTAGAACAAGATACATAGTTTAACCATTTAAACTTTGTAAAAACGTAGCAGAAACTAGCTTTATAACATAGTTAATGAACTGAAAATTTTGGATATCATTTTGATGTTATAAAGTTACTAACAAACCCAAGAACAAAGGACCTTTTATAGGTGAATAAAACTAGCTATGTGAACACAAAACTAACATTTTGGACAACCATAAAGAGGCTGCCATAAACTACCTTTCAGCAGCAAAATGTCGAAATTGATGAGGATGATTTGGACCAAGAAAGAACGACCAAGGCACAAAAATAAGGTCCTCTCAAGCTTGCATACCCTAAGCTCTATGACAAACACCTTGTTTCTAGGATTTGAGCACCAAAAACCCGAAAGAAAAGGCTGCTGGGAACCTTTCAGCCGTGAATCACTTCAACAAGAGGAGAAAACCCTTTTTCTTTCTTGTGGTTTTGCATGTGAGAGAGAGAAGAAGACGTAGTGAATGAATTGTCAAATGTGTTGTTCGAAGACTACAAGTGAAAACCAAAACAAGGGGCACACACAAAGGGGCGGACGAATCCCTTTCACTTTTGGGTTCCCCCCCCCAAACTTAAAACACAATTTTAACACATTAAGAAGTCACTAATATGAGTTATACATATAATTAACCTTTTAATTGTATAACTCACACACACTTCATTATTACTTGATGTTATTTAAGTAATTTAAATAACATTGAAACAATATCTATAAACAAAATATCCATATAAATTGTTCATCTCATATGCAACTTATTTAGAAAACCCATTTTCTAAATTGGTGTATTTATTTAATAACATGATCATATCATCAATTAAATATTATTTGGTGTTTGCTAAGCTTGTTATTGGGTATGTCCCGACTTGGATCATAACGTACTAACCCCATCAATGTTCTATGTGTCTTCGGCATAAAGAATTCAACAATCTCCCACTTGCACAAGATTCATAGAAGATTGATGCAAGCAGTAAATACCACCTAACAACGGTTCACTACCCTTAATACACATGACTTAAAGCCATTCAATAACATCATCCCCTTCAAGTATCCAACTTGAAATGATTTAAGTGAATCAATCATTTATCCTTTGTTACAGATGTCATGTTAAATCCAAGGACATAGAATGATCATTCCTTGTTGATTTAACTTAATCAAGCCTTAGACATCTTGCTCTCAATGAATAAGAGGAACAAATTCCATCTTGAATACATACGTTTCTCACAAACACTTCATGTCACGCGTGAACATAGCCTTACGTTCTGTCCATTATTTCAGGGCAGTGAAGAACTAGCTAAAGGTATAACACTTGGTGAATATCAAAACCCAATATGTGTCTCAGGTCTGAGGATACCAAATGATATTCGCCTTTACTCAAATTTACTTATGATTAATCTAGAAGATTCCATGTAGTAAAATTTGAGATGCGGGTCAGTCGAATATTTGTATCTCACAAATATCTATGACTTTGGCAACAGCCAATTGCTCTATATTCATTCCTTTTGAATATCCACCAATCCAAATTCATAATAATATTACCCTCATATTTGTTCCCACAAGTATGAACGATTACAGGCATTTAGAGTAAACAATTTACCCATGGATTAAACATGCTAAATTGGAACATTTATTGAAATATTATAGCCTAATAATTTTATTCAAGTATTAAGGGAGTTCCAAATATCCAAATACAAAATCATAAATCAAATCTAATCACTAGAATATCGAAGTCCCATGGCACATGTATGACATTCACGCTTTGCCTTTTCTAGGAGCTTCGTAAGAGGATCCGCAATATTTTGATCTATGTGAACTTTGCAATACATATCTTTCCTTTCTCAACTCCATCTCGTATGTAGTTGAATATGCGCTCAATATGCCTTGTCTTTTGATGAGCACGAGGTTCATTGATTTGAGCAATCGCACCCTCGTTATCACAAAAGATCTCTAGGGGGTCCTGAATGGAAGGGACAACCCCTAGATCGGCAATGCATTTCTTCAACCATGCAGCTTCTTGAGCTGCCAATGAGGCGGCGACGTATTTGGATTCTGAAGTTGATAAAGCCACCACATCTTGTTTAGAGCTCTTCCAAGAGACAACACCTCCATTCAGAATGAAAAAGTATCGAGATTGTGATCGTGAATCATCACGATCGGTTTGGAAACTCGCATCCATGTAACCTTTTACAACGAGTTCCTCATGACAAGATCCATAGATTAGAAACATATCCTTAGTCCTCCTTAGGTACTTAAGTATGTTCTTAACGGCCATCCAATGACTGCTTCCAGGATTTTGCTGGTAACGGCTTGTCATGCTTAAGGCGCAAGAAACGTCCGGCCGAGTGCATATCATTGCATACATGATGAATCCAATAGCAGATGCGTATGGGATTGCCTTCATTTTATCTTGCTCATCCTTTGAGCTTGGACATTGAGTCATGCTCAATATTGTTCCTCTTTGAATAGGTACCGTACCTTTCTTAGAGTTCTCTATCATGAACCTTTTCAAGATCTTATTAATGTATGCACTTTGATTTAAACCAATCAAGCGCCTTGATCTATCCCTATAGATCTTTATTCCCAGAATATAGGCAGCCTCACCAAGATCCTTGATGGAAAAACAACTTCCACGCAGGGTTTTTACACCTTCCAAGGTTGGAATGTTATTTCCAAATAATAGTATGTCATCAACATACAATACTAGGAAAGTGATGATGCTCCCACTAGCTTTCTTATATACACAAGCTTCATCAGCATTCTTGATGAATCCAAATTTAATTACTTTTTCATCCAAACGGTGATTCCAACTTCTCAATGCTTGTTTCAATCCATATATTGATTTTTTTTAACTTGCATACTTTGTTAGGATGTTTTGGATCGACAAAACCTTCAGGCTGAACCATATAGACATTTTCCTCAAGATATCCATTTAGGAAAGCCGCTTTGATATCCATTTGCCAAATATCATAATCATAATCAGCAGCTATGACAAACAATATCCTAATAGATTTTAGCATCGCAACAGGTGAGAAAGTTCCATCACAGTCAACCCCTTGAGTTTGAGTGAAACCCTTTGCTACAAGTCTTGCTTTATAAGTATCCAAGTTTCCATGCATATCGGTTTTCTTTTTGAAAACCCACTTACTTCCAATTACTTTGGAGTTAAGAGGTGGTATAACCAACTTCCATACTTGATTGTCATACATGGATTGCATCTCAACGTTCATGGCTTCAAGCCATTTGTCAAAATCCGAATTGCACAACGCATCATGGTTTGTGATTGGTTCATCTAAATCTATCACATAGCATCCATCAGTGAAAAATCCATATCTTTCAGGTGGATTACTAGTTCTACCAGGTCTGCAAACGTTTTTTGTGTATTGAACAACTATTTGATCGCTTTCAACACCCTCATGTTGAGTGCTAGTGTCAACCAAATGTGTATCGAGTTGTGGTTCTTGATCCTCTTCAAGATCCACAGTTCTACTACCAGTTCCTTCCATAAGGAACTTGGTTTCCAAGAACTCACCCGTTTTGGCGACAAACTCCTTTTTTTGTATTGAATCATAGAAATATTATCCCATAGAATCTCTTGGATATCCAATAAAGATACACTTTGTGGAACGACTTTCTAACTTGTTCGAGGTGGGAGTCTTCAAATAAGCCTCACACCCCCACACTCTCAAATATGAAAATGATGGAACCCTTCCATGCCATATTTCATAAGGTGTCCTTTCCACTTTCTTGGTTGAGGCCATATTCAAAATACGGGCCGCAGAGAGCAGAGCAAAACCCCAAAATAATAGAGGTAATGAGCTTCTAGCCATCATAGATCAAACCATATCCAATAGAGTTCGATTTCTCCGCTTGGACACGCCATTATGTTCTGGTGTTCCCGGTGGAGATAGTTGTGAGACAATCCTACAACTTCTAAGATGGTCCCTAAAAGCATCATTCAGGTATTCACCTCCTCTATGGGTGCGGAGAATTTTAATTGACTTATTGAGTTGATTTTGTACTTTATTTTGAAAGATCTTGAACATTTCAAAAGCTTCATCTTTGTGTCTTAATAAGTATACATAACCATATCGACTATAGTCGTCAGTAAAGGTAATGAAGTATCTTTCATTGTACCTTGTCATAGGTTTAAAAGGACCACATACATCCGAATGTATGATACCTAATAAATCCTTTGCCCTTTCGGCTTTGCCACTAAAAGGTGCCTTGGTCATTTTACCTTGTAAACAAGACTCAAATACATCAAATGAATCACATTCATTTGTTTTGAAAAGACCACTCTTTTGTAGTGTTTGTATTCTTTTCTGTTTATATGACGAATACGGCAATGCCAAAGATAAGTGTTACTCAAATCCGATTTGAGTTTTTTGGTACTAGTTTGGTATAATAAGCTATCATTCAATGTATTTTCACGAACCAATTCATAGATACCATTGATGGGAATAGCTTTAAAGTAAAACATGTCATTCAAAGTAACATGGATTTCATTTCCAATAAATGATAATACATATCCAAAATGTTTTAATAGGGCTAGAGAAATAATGTTCCTAGTCAAACTAGGAGCATACAAAACATTGTACAAAATTACTTCCAAACCATTTGGAAGTTTCAAGATGTAGTCACCACGGGCTTCAACTTGAACTTTAGCCCCATTGCCCATGTAGAGGCTAACATCCCCTTTGTTGAAGTTGCTACTTCTTTTGAACTACTGCAACAAATTGCAAATATGAGTTCCACATCCGTTATCTAATATGCATGTGTTAGAGGATATTAAGTTTAAATCAATATGGATCATGTATATAGTACCTGAGGTCTGCCCGGCATCCCTCTTTGCTTTCAACTCTTAGAGATGGACAGGACAATTTCTTGTCCAATGTCCAATCTCCCCACACTTGAAGCATGGGTCATTAGAAGCAACCTTTTGTCTCTTCTCCTGTGCTTTGGGTGGCACCCTTGCCATCCCTTTCCCTTTTCCAATTACGGGTCCCTTACCCTTTGCAACTCTTGCCTTGGTGTGGGATGAGGCCACTTCTTGTTCCCACCTTCATTGATGGTGAGAACGGGTAAAACCGTTTTACCCATGGCCACCTCGGCTGTTTTGCGCATAGAATGAAGCTCACCAATGCTTTTGTCCCAAGCATTCTTGTTGTAGTTCAACACGAACGTCTCAAACCTTTTGGTAAGGCCATTGAGGATCAAATCCGTATCCAATTCCTTTGAGACGGGACAGTTTAGCCTTTCGAGGCAGTCAATGTGACTTTTCATCTTAAGTACATAAGATGAAACTGATTGGTTGTCGTCCATACGACATGCATGGAGCGCTCGAACAAGGTAAAACCCTTAGTGTACTTTATCCAATCCTCACTAGGTTGATCGGGGACAGGGTCGTCTAAAACATATGATCGTTTCTCTTGCTTGTGAACGATTCTCAAGTTTCGATACCAATCGATAAAATTGTTATGATTTAGATGTTCCTTTTGGAGAATCGCTCGTAAAGATTGGGCAGACGTGGATGAATTATCATGATTATCATAATTAATGGTGGCCATCTACAAAATCTAACAAAGATCAATTTTTGTATTTTCAATATTGTTATATTAATAATTAATATCTCTTAAGGTCAATTTCATATTAAAATATACACCCAACATTACATTTAAATAGTGGTTAGGTGACCTTTATCCCATGATTTAAATTAATAAGGTTGTCAACGATTGACGATTGCAACCATTTGCAACTTCTAGAGGTATCGGATCGACTTGAAACATCATATGTAAAGTCGGCATGTTAATCCCATCAACACCATTTGGAAACCATATGGTAGGTGATCCATTGGACATGGTTTGCAAATCAAGACACCCTACTTACACACACGTGTGAGTTTTCCAAACTAAGAGGTTAGGTGACCTTTATCCCACGAATATGGCATTCTCACCTCAAGTTACAAGTTCCCTCAAAATGGTTAGGTGACCTTTATCACATTAGGAGTTCCCGAGTGATTCAAGTGTGGTGTAAAAGGATGGTGTTGATCTTATTTTTTAAAAAAATTAGAGAGATTATAATACAAGTTTAGAAAACCTTATGTATACATATTTGTATGTTTTCAAAAACAAAATACCCTATGGTAAATTGATTAAAACCCCTTTTAATCTTTGAAATCATTAAATAATTTTAATAACCTTTTATTAGCTTTTAATGATTAATGCCCATTTAGACAGTTATTATGATCATGGAAAGGATTGTTAAGCAAACATCATATATAAGTAATCAACCATAATACCATAACCAAACGACCAAGAATCAACCAAATATTAGTGCATAACCATAGCATCTAAAGTGGCCACACTTGTTTGCCATCACAAGTGTGGTCCATAGGACATTCCTAAGGGACAAACCATAACACAAAAGGCTTCCACGAACCTCCCACTTGAAACCGCATCCAAATGCTCCATGTTTCTTGTGTCTTCCCTTTATGCTTCTAACGTGTACATCTTCATATTACAAGATATTATATCCTAATACAAGATTTCTAGCAAAATGAAAAGTACCTAATCTATTTATTACAGCCCAATAATAAATAAATTACACTTTAAACCAAGCACAAATAAAAGATTATACAACCCAATTGAATGAATAAATACAACCATTACAAACATCCAAATAACACAAGGTCAAGGGCTAGGTTATGCACCATAATGAACAATGATCATATCATCCAAACCAACAATGAAACCTCACCTAAAACCCACGAAATTTCAGCCTACATAAACTAAAATTTCGGGTTTTATCTTGTCCAAACAAACAAACAATACAACATACATATCTTTCAAAGTTTAATCACAAGCATGTGTGATATAACTTTGAAAGTTTGGGGTTTCATAATACATGAAAATAGCAGCCCGTAAAAGGGGTTTCAATGTCCCATAAAAATAACTATTACAAGGACAAAACAAGCTAGTTATCCACATAACCGGCTCTAGATGCCAATGTTGGGGTTTGTTAGAACAAGATACATAGTTTAACCATTTAAACTTTGTAAAAACCCAGCGGAAACTAGCTTTATAACATAGTTAATGAACTGATAATTTCGGATTTCATCTTGATATTATAAAGTTACAAACAAACCCAAGAACAACGGACCTTTTATATGTGAATAAAACTAGCTATGTAAACACAAAACTAACATTATGGACAGCCATAAAGAGGCTGCCATAAACTACCTTTCAGCAGCAAAATGTGGAAATGGATGAGGATGATTTGGACCAAGAAAGAACGACCAACGCACCAAAAGAAGGTCCTCTCAAGCTTGCATAACCCAAGCTCTATGACAAACACCTTGTTGCTAGGATTTGAGCACCAAAAACCCGAAAGAAAAGGCTGCTGGGAACCTTTCAGCCGTGAATCACTTCAACAAGAGGAGAAAACCCTTTTTCTTTCTTGTGGTTTTGCATGTGAGAGAGAGAAGAAGATGGAGTGAATGAATTGTCAAATGTGTTGTTCCAAGACTACAAGTGAAAACCAAAAAAAGGGGGCACACACAAAGCGGCGGCCGAACCCCTTTCACTTTTGGTGTATATGACATATGGGCGGCTATACCACCTTTTACACCCACTTTTAGAATATTATGTCCTCTTGGACACTTTTTACCCCTAGACTTGGTTTTATTTCTTTTACTTATTTTCTTTCACTTTATTCATTCTTTTCTTGAATTTAGAATAACCGGGTGTTACAAGTCCACCCCCTATAATAGGTTCCGTCCTCGAAACCTGTTATTCCTCAAAGAATTATGGGTAATGTTACCTCATCTCTTTTTCAGTCTCCCACGTAGACTCGGATCCCTTCCTGTGCTTCCACTGTAGACGCACAAGGGGAACCACTTTATTCCTTAGCATCTTTTCCTTTTGATCAATGATTGCCACTGGTTGCTCCACCTAATTGAGCCGTTCGTCTACTTCGATATCCTCCAGTGAAAAATCATGTCTTCATCAACTAAGCACTTTCTCAGATGAGATACATGGAATGTCAGGTGAATTCCACTTAACTCATGGGGTAACTCCAATCTATAGCCACCTTTCCTACCCGAGCAATGATTCAAAAGGGCCTATGTATCTTGGGCTCAACTTGCCCCGCTTTCAGAAATGAATAATACCCTTCCAAGGTGAGACCTTCAACATAACCTGCTCACCCACCTTGAACTCAATCGGTCTACATTGTTTATCTGCATACGACTTCTGTCTATCTTTGGCTGCCTTCATGAAGGCCTTGATCTTCTCAAACTTCTCAGTCATAGCCTCGATTACCTTGACGCTTCCCAATTCCTTTTGACCAATATCACCCCAACAACGAGTGTTCTGCATCTCCTACCCTATAGCATTTCGTATGGTGGCATGCCAATGCTAGCCTGATAGCTATTGTTGTACGAGAATTCAGCTAACGGTAAGTGGTCGTCCCAACATCCTCCAAAATCAATCACACATGCCTGAAGCATGTCATCCAACATCTGAATGGTCCTCTCTGACTGACCATCAGTTTGGGGATGATAAGTCGTACTAATATGTAATCTCATCCCCATAGCGTCTGTTAGGACCTGGTATTTGAACGAAATACCTAGTGATTAGCGTGTAAACCAGATCAAATAGTGCGGAATCCTCTTTGATTGGCGATCCATCAGTGAGAACACACGAAGAATCAATCAAAATTGGATCTAACGTTAGAAGTCGATTGGGAATTGATCTAATGTGTTCTGTGAACTTGGAGAAACGAATTGGGAGGCTTCTGGACGGCTAGGCTATGTCTGGAATCGTAATTAACGAATGCTCTAGTTTTTCCATGAATTGGGTTGTATTTATAGGTTAGTATTGTTCATTCGTGCGACTGAACCATTATTATGGTTCAGTCGTGCGATTGAACCATGCGGTTGATTCATCCGCACGACTGATTGTTCAGTAGTGCGACTGAGCCAATCTTATGTTACAATCTTACGACTGATCTAGTCTCCTGGTTCAGTCGTGCGACTGAGTCATTCGTATGAAGTTATTCATACGTATGGTCCATTCGCATGGGCCATTCGCATGAGAACTTCATTTTGTTAAGTTTGAATGTATTAATTAATATAACATTATGTGTAACAATTCAAACAACCACAAACCTAATTAACCAATTCAACGTCGACTCATTAATGAAATATTAAACATTATAAATAACAAACAAACAATATCATTTCATTAATCATTCCAAGCATTACCTCAGAATCAGTCAAACAAGATCTATTACATTCATATCATTATCTAGGGACATACATGTATCAACAAACACCCCCTTGGACCTAGATCTCTCTAATCTCTTGTTTTCTGCATAACCTCCTCGTATTTCTTGTACTTCTTCTCTTTTGTGACTCCCGTGTGAATCTCAAACGCGAAGCAGAGTCGTATAACGTTCTGGAACTGGAGGGCTTGTACAATATCTTGCGTATCATAGAACAGTGGCCACTTGTATAGCATATAGACATCATTATGCGACAAGTTAGTAAGCCACATCGGGTCGAATACCCTGATCGTATCCATTTGTCCCTCTTTGCTTAGGACTATGACCGCTTCAGCTATTCTCCAATCGTAGTACCACCACTTAAAATGTGGAGTGAAGTCCTGTGCCATTTCCCTGAGTGGGATTCTTGACATTGTGCGTGGAGGATTCCACTTCAACACTATCTTGGGCTTGCCAGTAATGGCATCAACCTCAGACCTTCTGATATACCTAGTAGGCTGTTGGGGTCTGAAGTTAACCCATCTAGTGTGGTACTCCTTCTTTAGGGCAGCCTCGAACCAGCCTGACATCTTCCTCGGTTCAGCATACAAAAGCTTTAGCTTAGCCAGCTGGTTGAGCTCAAACCTGGTAGAGTCTTCAGATCATGTGGGAATCTGAAGTACTCTATGCCCTGTTCTCTCTTAACCGCATAAGCATTAAGATCCTCAAAATACGCCCATGCTATGATCCTTCCTGACACCTTGTGATGTTTCTTGACTCTATAGAGTTTGGTGTAGGCATCCTTCTTTGGTGCAACATGTTGGGCTCTAACTTCTTCAAAACATGCAGCCCACTCAACCTTTCGAATATCGACATCATCATTTGAGGCTTGGGCTGTTCCTACTACTTTCTCTGTTTCTTGCTCCTTCTTGTTCAACACCTCAAAAGTATCGCTGACAAGGGATTCACCCAGATTGGGGACCATATTACCCTCATTGTCAGCGTAATGAGGGTAATCCTCGGCAGTGATATCTTCGATCTCGACTTCATGAACATTGTTGAGCTCTTCGTCACTAGTCGAATCGCATGTAGGAGCATCTTTCACTATCTCATCTGGATTTAGCTTGAAAATCTCTGCGAGTTGCTCGTTTGATAGGTCATGAATTATTTCCCCTTCTTCAGGGGTTTAATTCACTGACCTCCTAACAATCCCATGCAGATCAAGAATCATTGTTAGCTGAGTCTTGACCTGCTGAAGGGAGCAACATCAAACTCATCTCTTTGGTAATTTGGATCTGTTTGATTTAAACATTCAACACATAAATCATTAGTAATTAATCAAACAGAAATGCATTAACTTAATATAAACATTCAATACATCGTTTTCAATACAGGATTCAAATACAAAAGTAAATAAATACATAACCATCTAGTCTTTACTTTTATCCTGTATCATCGTCTCGTCAATTGGAGGAGCAGAAGTAGAAGCTGGTTGGTCTTGTCTGTTCTTTGACCTTTTTTCTTGACCTGAAGCAGAGGCCGATGCAGCTGCATCCCCTCCTTCTGCTTCATCATCATCGTCCTTCTCCTCTGTCCTATCTCCTTCGGTTTCCTCATTCTCCTCTGTATCACCCTTATCATCCTCATCATCATCTTCATCATCATCATCTCCGTCCCCTTCCTTGATCTTCAAGGGCTCCTCCTTAGATCCTTTCAGCTTTACATGATAGTCTTCTTTGCCTCCTCCAACTCCTCTATCTTCTTGCTTGATGTGACACTATGTGCTTGGAGTTGGGCTATCTCAGTGCTCTGAGCAACCATCTGTTGGGCCTGCTCCTCTATAACTAGAGACTGCTCTGCAATCTGGTGAGATTGTGAAGCAGTCAGGTCAGTAAGCTGGCGGATTGGGCCGCCTTCTCCTCATCTGCATCCAGTAAGCGCATCACCATCCTGTTGAGCGCAACAGCTGTTCCACTACCCCGATTGGAGGTAGAGGTGATCCATAAGTATGTGAGGGATGGGCTGAGGGTCCTGCTTGGTGTGAAGTTATGGTGGTGGTGGCTGTAGTGAAGATAGGTCTGTGAAATGGTAGAGGTGATGTGGGAGTAAAGGATATGGTGGTGGATGGATCTGTACTGTGGTGGGAGGTATGGTGGTGGCTGTGGTAGCTGTGGTGGATATGGTGGTTGTGGTGGTGGATGGTGTGGCTGTGAAAATGATAGTGGTGGTGTTAGAAGTAGAGGCTATGGTGGTAACGAAGGTCAACCGACGCTTCTTCTTCTGACCATGGGGCTTAGCCATCCTTTTCCTCCTCGTCCCCGTTGAGGTGGATGCTCCCCCTACAACCCTGCCTGCTGACCCCGGTGCATAGCTTGGGTCAGTATCAGTCTCTCCGGAGTCTCTCGGGTGTTCACCAACCACCCTTAGCCCATGTTCTGTGGGAACAACTTTGCTTCCCACAGTTGGCGTTAGGGGCTCCTCATCCTCCTCCTCCTCCTCCTCCGCACCATGAACAAAATCCTGATGGAATCCAGCTGACTTGGCTACTTCTCCAGCTGGGATGGACACTAGAGGTACAACATCAGACACAGTGCCTCTAGGTGGAATAGGCATACCATCTCCAGCATCCCCACTGTCATCATCATCCGAGTCATGAGTGGGTAGAGCATCTGCTCCACATCAGAGTTACTATCATCGTGGCGCCACTTTCTCTTGGCTGGCACCACGTAGTCCTCCCGGCCAGATGCCCAAACAACCTCCTGATAGGGGGTTTCACTTGCTTCCCCCTGTACACCTTCATCTTCCCCAAGGTAGTGTCATCCATCACCTCGAGGACTACCGCATCCTCCTTCTCCTTCGGCAAGGAGGGAAGCTTCTGATCTATGATCATCTGCATAAACCTCGGGTACATACAGAAGCCCTCCTTCCCTTTCCCCTTGATGTTCTCCACCAGGTAGGTGAAGATCATCTTGGAGAAGCTGAACGGGTGGTTGAGCACCAACGCAACATATGCGTTCTGTATCTGGTCGGATAGCTCATCAAAACCTCCCTTCGTGGAAGCTATGCACTTAAGCAGCACGTGCGCAAGATACTTAAACTGGGGACAGAGGTTACTCCTGTGGAGTACCCCAGCATTGATGTCCCAAGAGTACTTGGCTCTATGAAAGCATCCTCTGACTGTGAGGGGGTTTAATCGAGTCGGACAATCAGTGTCATCCCCCAACTGTAATACGATCCTTAGATCCTCCTCTGAGATAGTAACAGCCTCTCCAAAGATGGTACTTCTGATGCAATGAGGCTCAGACGATCTATCAACTGTAGCGCCTTCCCAGAAGGCCTGCTGAATGGATCGATACGGAGTACAAGGAGTAGATATGGCATGTGCAATCCTCGATCTCAGTATAAATGTGATGATGCCAGAGAAATCAGCAGCGTTTCTGGATGTCAAATCCAGATGAGCATATATATTTTGCTTCGTGCTCATAGTCCATCGACTCGCCATCTGTTACACAAAGATAGTAAACGTTAGTACCATTGGCTAAGAAAGTCATGAAACACTTAAACTTGAAGAAAATCTTTCTGTCATGCGATTGAAGTTGTGCGACTGAGATCAGTCGTGCGATTGAACACTGCGAATGGGGTTCAGTCGTGCGACTGATCCCATGCGTACCATTGAGTGTGCGACTGGGCTCATACGTATATAACCTCATGTGGTTAAACCAGTCGTGCGACTGAACTTCATACGCATGGTTCAGTCGTGTGTTTAAGCAGTTCGCAGCCTTCAGTCGTGCGACTGAAGTTCATCAATCTGTCCATTCGCATGATGTACTGACTGTTCAATTAAAATTCACTTTTCACCACTTCTGAGTTTCAGACATCGTTATCTGGTTCATTTGACTCGCAATACATTCTTATAACACCTTACATCTTTAATTTCTTTTGTTTGAGTATTTAGTTAGGTTATTTAGTCACTTAAGTCTCGGTTCTTTTGCGAGTCTGAATGTACCGATTTTGCATCAAATTGAAAGTTATGGGAGTGCTTCTTTACCGTAAATTACCTGTAGAGTCGATGTATATGGTCAGTAATCAAGAAACGGGGGATTTAGAGATCAAATGAAATTTGGGCAGAGTGGCATTAAGTCGTGGGATTCAGGGTTAATTTGAGGGTGGTGAGTCTCTGCGACCGACTCCCCCTCTATTTATACTAACCCTAGATTCAATCGTGCGACTGAGCTCATACGCACCTTTCAGTCGTGCGAGTGGGAATCAGTCGTGCAATTGGTTCAGTCGTCCGACTGGATCTCAGTCGTGCGACTGACTCACTCGTCCGCCCTTAAGCGTCCGACTAGGCCAATCCTATGGGCCATTCGGTTGGATGGTCCATATTCATGGTCCATTCGTATGAATGGCTTCCATTCATATGATTGGTCCATACGTATGTTCCATTCGTGCGAATGGGTCATACTTATTAAATTTTCTGCCAATTTGAATATCTAACATTTAACACCCCTTTAATTATAGAAATTAACGTTATGAGCATTTGATCATCTCAGACATGATCGTTTTGACTTGAAAACTTTTTGATCACCACAGACATGACTGTTTTAAACTTTTAAAACACATGTGGTCATCTCAGACATGACCCTTTTAGTGAGTTGATCCCTTACTGATTTTCCTGATGTAGTCCGACAAACAAACAAACTAAAATGACTAACTAAATTAGAAAATTAAACTAAAGAATAAAAATAAGAATTGTTTTTGGCTTTTTGTGAGAGATAAATCCTAAGATAGAAATCTACTGGATTTGGTTCCGGAATAGACAGCTTCAACTTAGACTGACCATACCTGGACCAATTCAATTTTGGAATCATACAGGCAAGTCAAATCATTTTGGACTTGTTATCAAAATCTTTTGATGCTCGATTCTTGGTGTTCATCCAGAGTCGTTAGCAACTTTAGGAAATCATACTGGAACTCTTAGATTACCACATTGATTTGAACTTTTAAGAATTGCAACCACATTGATTGTCAATATGTTTGTCCACTTAAATCCATACACAGACTTTTGACACAAACTGGTAATGTTTTAGGTTTAATTATCTAACTAACATTTGTGGATCCTACCTTATATGGTAGTCAACATTCCTCAGGAGCTTTTGAGCGGTCTATGGGTATTATTACAAGGAGAGACTATTCTTAGAGCTTTCAAAGAGAAGCCAGTCCTCAGGTCAGGGCCATCGCACAGTAGAGAGGCGGCAAACAACAATGAATTCTAGAATATCTAGGTTATGCTTATCCTCAGGTCAGTGCCATCGCATAGTAGAGGGGCACACAACCTATCTCCTTGTTAGAGCAACTTAATATTATTTTGCACAAAATGCATCAACAACATAAGTCATTAGCTTTATAGCATTTGTCTTTCATTTTTTCTTGCTTTGCTCTATTTATGGTCATCCGCACACATTTGTGGCGTTTACATGCTCATTTCCCCTTAATTGAATATTGTTGACTGTGTTAACCAGTTATAAGATGGAAGCCCACAGTCAGTTGAACAACTTAGTTTGATCTTGAAATCACCAGTCAAGTCTAATCATCTATTGTGTTGAATCTACCGACATATCATTTGTGGTCTAGCAACCTCTAGGTCTACTCTCGTTGTGTTGCCTTAGGAGTTACCAGTTTTTCTATCATCTTCCCTTTTATATTGCTTAGACTACACAGACTTATACTTTGAATCTTTGCATCTTTTCTAAATTTAAATTTACACTCCCTCTTGATTTGTTCCTGTGTACTATCATTTTCCAAAGGGTTGAATCGGTATCACAGTTACGGTCTACCTTATATTAGCTATCCACTCCTTCTCCCTCGTTTTTTTAAATGTTACTTGCTGACAAATTCTCCCCCTAAAATACTAAAATCATAACTGGTTTAATTATTTTAGGATTTTAATAAACAGTAAAATAACATGAGTTAAATTAAACAGACTAAAATAAACAAATAAAATAAAAAAGAAAAAAGATAAACTTTAACTAAACTACATCAGACTACACATTATCATCATCAGGAATAACCTCACCTTTCTTTTTAATGTCGTTGACCTCTAGCAAATATTGAAAACGTGGTTTATCAAAGCCTTTAGTATAGAGGTCAGCGCATTGAAAATCAGTATTAATTTTTACCACATCAATTAAGTTCTTTTCAAAACAGTCTCTTATGAAATGGTATTTAATACAGATATGTTTGGTCTTAGGATGTTGGATCGGATTTTTAGTTACTGCAATTGCAGCAGAGTTATCAACACAAATAGGAGTAAGGAGAACTTTAAACCGTAATCCCACATTTGCTTTTGAATCCAGATGATTTGTGAATAGCAACTTGCAGCAGCAACATATTCGGCTTCACAGGTTGACAATGCAACTGATGTCTGCTTCTTACACTGCCAAGTAACTAGTCTTCTCCCAAAGAATTGGCACCCTGTGGATATAGACTTGTAGTTCATCTTGAAGCCTCCGTAATCCGAGTCACTATACGCCGTGAGCTCAAAGTCATCATCATGAGGATACCACAACCCAAGTGTGGGTGTACCCTTCAGATAACGAAAAATCCTTTTGACCTTGATCAGATGGTTGACCTTAGGCTTAGCCTAATATCTAGAACATAAACATGTAGCATACATGATATCAGGTCTTGAGGCAGTGAGATACATGAGGGATCCAATCATTCCTCGGTAAATCGTGGCATCTACAAGATCTCCATTTTGATCAGGTGCTATGTCTTGATTTGTAGCAAGTGGAGTCCTAGCAGCAGATGCATTCTCCATGTTAAAACGACTGAGAATGTCTCGTGCATACTTGGTCTGATGTAGAAAGATCCCATTTGGTGTCTGATCCACCTGTAACCCGAGAAAGAACTTCATCTCCCCCATAGCACTCATCTCAAACTCTTTCTTCATAACTGCTTCAAACTCTTTGCATAACTCTTCGTTCTTTGAACCAAAGATTATGTCATCAACATAGATCTGTACGAGCAGTAGGTCGCCATCTTATCCTTTAATGAACAGCGTGCAGTCAATGACTCCCCTGCAAAAGCTGTGTTTCACAAGATGAGTTGAGAGTTTCTCATACCAAGCTCTTGGAACTTGATGAAGCCGTATAAAGCCTTGTCGATCTTGTAGACTCTATCCTGATGATAAGGATCTTCAAATCCCTCAGGTTAACTGACATAGACTGTTTCTCTGATTCCCCCATGAAGGAATGCACTCTTTACATCTAATTGATAGACTTTATTCTTCATGTACGATGCATAGGCAAAGAAGATACGAATGGCTTCCATCCTTGCCGCGGGTGCAAACACATCATTGTAGCCAATTCCCTCGACTTGGCGAAAACCTGAACCACCAATCGAGCTTGTTCCTGATAACGACCCCTTGGTCATCCTTCTTGCATTTCAAGACCCATTTGGTGCCAATGACTTTAGCACCTTTAGGTCTATCAACCAGAGTCCATACACCTAACTTCTTGAACTGAAGAAGTTCTTCTTGCATGGCACTCACCCACGACTCATCATTTAGTGCATCTCTTACATATGTTGGCTCAAACTGCGAGACAAAACACCGATAAGCACCATCATGAATGTAACCCTTCTCCATAACCGAGGTGTAGTCAGCTGAATAAAGCTGATTTCGGGTTTGTACTCCTAATCTGAAATCCCCAATGACATTGTCTAGGGGATGATAGACGTTTAATCATGATCCTGGAGTAGTGGGAACAGCTACCTCAGAGCCAAGATTATGAACATTTGGTTCTGCATCTAAGGTAGTTGGAGTTTGAGGTTCCGTAGTTGAAGGTGCATCACTTGTAGATGCTTGTGGACTTTCAGGAACTGGAACCTATTCCTCCTGACTGTTCTACTCATCTTCTTCAGCTTCATCTCCAGAGGAGGAGTCACTGTCATCGACTACTTCCCCTGACTGAATAGATGATTCTTCCTGTGAGCTAGATGATGTATTTGAGATATGATACATCATTCTAGTAGCTAACTTGTCATCAGAGGGAGAGAGAGGGATGTTGAAGGACTTGAAGAATCCATCATAGTCGAAAAAGTAGGCGGGTCCTTTGCCAGTAGGTGGTGTGGTATATCTCTGAACGTCAACATTACACCACACTTCTACTAGACCCGTTGATGTTGGACCAAAAGAACCAATGAGCCAAGATCAGAAAACCTCTAAGTCCCACATGGTATCACAACAACTGCTGAAAGCCTCATCAGCAGTTTGACAAGTGCTGAAGACTTCAACAGCTGAAGATCAAGTGCTGAAGACTTCAACAGCTGAAGAACGCAAGTACAGAAGATGAACAGCTGAAGAACACAAGTGCTGAAGCTGAAAGACCAAAGTACTGAAGTACAACAGCTGAAGAGTTACAAGTGCTGAAGATCAACAATTGATGTACAAAGTCTGAAGACAAAGACTGAAGACATCAGCTGATGATATCTACTGAAGTCATCAGCTGATGAATCTACTGAAGTCATCAGCTGATGAAACACCTGAAGGTCAAAGTCTGAAGATCAAGTACTGAAGCCTCAGTAGTTTGTCACAACTGCTGAAGAGTACTTTTCAGTAGTTGTGATATCAGTAGTTTTATATTTCTAGTTTCAGTAGTTTTGTAAAAGGATTGAGAGCTTGTTCTTCAGTCGTTGTAGTTTCAGTAGTTTCTAATCAGTAGTTTTATATTCTGTACTTAACACTCTGATATGTTCTCAGTAGTTGTGAACATTTCAGTAGTTTGTTAAGATTTAGTTATTTTTGTAATAGATCTGCCAGTTGTCACTTCCATGATAACAGCAGTGGTTGTTGCACTCTATATAAGGAGTAACAACCTATTGTCATAATGTGAGACGGGAATGATATGATGTTTTGATTAGAAATATTCTTTATCTATAAACATTCCTTGAATCAGAATATATATTCTCTCACTATACCGTATGTGCTCTTAATGCATACAAGTATCGATTACTTGCTACAATTTGTCTAATTCCTGTTCGTATTCCGCTGCTTTGAACTCTAATACATCAAACTTGTGATCGCTGATCCTGTCAAATGGTATCAGAGCGGGTTATTCATTGATCGATCTAATAATTGATCATTGAAACTGCTATTCAAGATCTAAGTTTGATTGAATTAGCTTTTGTTTTTGCAAGAAACAGTTATAGAGATTGAATTTTCTGTATTTTTGGTCATTCATCCTGAGATCTTTTCTGGTTTTCATTGAGTTTGTTGTGGTATGTGTAAAACTTTTAAAAGCTTGAATTAAATTGTTTTTGAACTGAAAATGACTACTCCCTCCAATGATCCTCACAATACTGGTTCCTCAACCAAGCCACCAATGCTGGTTAGGAATGAGTATAACATATGGCAACGACGAATGCTCCATCACCTGTCTGTTAACAGCGCAGGTTGTTGGACATCAGTGGTACATGGTCCACACAAGCCTATGGTGAATAACCCGTAAACCAATCAAATGGTTCCGAAGAGGAGGGAGCAATACTCAGATGAGGATAAGAAGTTGCTTGAAATTGATGCAAAAGCCCATGGAATTCTGGCCATGGCACTGCCAAATGAAATCTATTCTGGGCTAATGCATCATGAAACTGTCCATGACCTCTGGAATGCCTTGAAAGAACAATTTGGAGGAACAGATGAGGTCTTGGCAAATAATAGAGAAATTCTTGCCAACAATATGAGACATTCTCTCATAGAAAGGGTGAGACACTGACTCAACATATGAGCGGTTCTCTTGTTGATCTCTGAACTAAAAATGGTCAAACTTGAGTACACAAATATTCAGATGAATAACAGATTTCTCAGATCACTCCCTGAGAGATGGGACACATATACTATTGTCGTACACTCCAGTGCAAGTTTGGACAAACTATCTCTCACCCAACTCCATGGGAAACTGCTCACGTTTGAGAGAGAGATAGAACAGAAGAGAAAGCTGTCTTCATCTGGAAAGCTCACTGAAGACTTTGTACCAGGCAACACTGCCTTGGGGTCATGAGCCAGAATATGCTTCATCTGAATGCCAGTATGATGAGCATATTAACTTCTCTTCAAGCACTTCTGATTCTGCATTTGTGAGTGTTGATGGTCAGTTTACTGGGTGTAATAATGACAATTATGCTTCATTATGGATGATCTCAAGGGGATTGCTGATGACGACTTAGAAGAGATGGATATTTTGAGCCAAATGGCCCTGATAAATATCAGATCTCAGAAGTTCTATAAAAGAACTGGAAGAAAATCCCAGGACTCTCTGGCAAAACCAAAGTTGGTTTTGACAAGAGCAAGTTGAGGTGTCACAAATGCCAAAGGCTTGGACACTTTGCAAGAGAGTGTAGATCAACTGGATCTAACTCCACTGCACCCTTTGTGACTTTTCCTGGCAATAGTCAACACACAGAGGGCACATCCTGTCACTTCTAGTCATCATCCTCAACAACAATCTCCGGCATATTTGTTCCTCAGGGTCAAATGCCATATCCGTACCCTTGTTATTACATGCCACAGTCAAATCAAGTTCAAATTCCTATGGCACCACAACCTCATGCACTACCAAAACCTCAGCCATCCCCAATCATCAACAAACTCAACCTCAACAACACAGCTTCTCACCCAGGAGTTGTTGACTGGAGCAGTTTACCAGATGACATGTCTGGTCATGACCAACTGTTTCAGGTGCTGGTCAACATGGTGGTGACAGTCCTTTTGGGAATCTAGCTCTTATGGCTTTGGAGTCTGCTGATACTTCATTTTCTAATGCCTCTACACCTCAGGTATCACAGGTATCCTCTGAGGCAAAAGCCAAATTATGTTCTGAACCATGCATAGCAGCATTTGCTTCCATTAGAGAAGCAAATGTAGCTCTAATTAATAAGAACATTGAGCTAGAACAAATAATTTCAAAAACAAAGCTGAGTTGAGTCTGTGCTTAAAGATAAAAATGATGAGATTTATAAACTGAATTGCCAAATAATTGATGATAAGGCTAGAGAAGAGGTACTTCTAGAGAAGTACAAAGATCTCAAAGAAACCCTTGCAGTTACCCAGGTCGAGTGTGATAGATGGGTACAATCATACAAAGTTTTGAAATGCTTCTTAGTAAGCAATTGCTTCAAATGTGAAGTTTGGAATTGGTTACAATCACACTGCTCCACCTACAGATTTTACCCCAAGAGCAGAGGTAGAATCTGATGGTGAGAGTGATAACCAATCCATCACATCATGTGATCTACCTTCTGATACAACACAATCAGAAAGTAGCAGTTAGCATCAAGCCCTCTTTGAACTTATCAGCTGATGTTGATGGTCAAATGCTGACACTCACATGATAATGAGTTGATCAACTCAGGAGTTAATTCTGAAGGTCCTGAAAGGACTAGAGAACAGGATTTAACACCTGAAGTTCAAACTTCAACTGCTGTCAGTACTGAAGAGAAGAAAACTGCAGTAGAAAGAGTTTGAAGACTACTAAAGAGGCAGTCAAGAAAGCAAACACATGCTTCCAAAGCATTGAAGAACAGTCTTCAGTTGCTTCACCCTCTTTAGTTGATGATCAACCTAAGATGAAGAAGAAACCATGTGAAGTATGTGGTTTGTTCAATCATCTTACAGATGACTGTTGGTACAAAAGAGGTTCCAAACTCAACACTAAAAGAAGAAATTAAAGAGAAATAGTTAAAGTGAAAACTGAGTTTGAGACCACATTTGTATCAGTAACATCAAATCCTGTAACCCTTAAGTCCTCAAAGAAATCCAAAAAGGAAGGGGTTAAACAGGTGACAGCTGAGAGTGCTCAGAAGAAGAAGGTGCAACATAGGAACTTATCAAACTCCATTGGCAATGTGTCTGATGAGCTGAAAGCTTTATCAAAAATCAGACACAACTGGTAATGATGTTCAACATCTGTTGGGAAGAGTTAACCAACTAGATACTCCTATGTTGAAACCACAGAAAAGGAGGTCCAAGCCAAAGGACTCCTCTTCTACACCATCTTCTTCCTCTCAGGCTGTTGTTTCAAATAAACCTGTTAGTTTACCATCTATTGATGAGACCAGGCCAAAACCAAAAAGGTTTGGGTCTCCAAACTAACTGATTGTTTATTAATGTAGGGTTCTTCAACATGCCAAAGTAGCATCTGGTATGTAGACAGTGGGGGATCTATGCACATGACTGGGAACAACTCTCTTCTTCATGACTACTCTCAAGGAAGAAAGGGATTTGTTTCTTTTGGCAATGATGCTAGGGGTTACATCATTGGTAAGGGTTTGTCTCCAATGGAGAAATCAAATTTGATGATGTTAATCATGTGGAAAATCTCAAGTACAATCTCTTGAGTGTCAGTCAAATGTGTGATAAAGGCCATGTTGCTCTTTTCACCAGTCAAAACTGTAGGATTCTGTCATCCAAAGTTTTGCACTTGATTGACAAGGTGTTGGATGATCACACTCTCCTGAGAGCCAACAGGACAGGAAGAGTGTATGCCTTAGATCTTTCTAAGAAAATAGATCTAAAGGCAATCCTTGCCTATTTTCCAAAGCCTCTTCTCAAGAATCTAAACTGTGGCACAGAAGGCTTGGTCATGTTAATCTCAAAAACATGAATCAGCTTACCCCAATAGTTTAGTCAGAGGCTTACCAATAAAGGAGTTCCACTGTGATGAAACCTGCACTGCTTGTTTAAAAGGAAAACAGCACAAAGTCTCATTACCTCCTATTGAAGTGCCTAAGTCCACTGCCTGCTTGCAATTACTGCATATGGATCTATTTGGTCCTGTGAGAGTAATGAGCATGGCAAAGAAGAAATACTGTCTGGTAATTGTGGATGATTACTCCAGATTTGTATGGACTTTCTTTCTACATTCAAAGGATGAGGCTGCTCAGAAGATTATTCACTTTGTGTTGTATATTGAGAAGTAGTATTCCCTTCCAGTCAAGTGTATTAGGAGTGACAATGGAACTGAATTCAGAAATCATACACTTGATGACTTCTATCTTTCAAAGGGAATCAAAAGGCAGTTTAGCATTCCAAGGACTCCAGAACAAAATGGAGTAGTGGAGAGAAAGAACAGGACCCTCATTGAAGCTGCAAGGTCCATGCTGGCTGACTCTGGTTTGCCACTGACCTTTTGGGCTGAAGCTGTTAACACAACTTGCTATGTGCAAAATAGAGTTTTAGTAAATCAGAGGTTGATGAAGACTCCATATGAAGTCCTCCATCATTTGGCTCCTCTGATTTCATTTTTCAAAGCATTTGGGTGTCCTGTTTTATTCTCAACACAAAGGATCAACTCCATAAATTTGATCCTAAGGTGGATGCAGGGTATTTTGTTGGTTATTCATCTACTTGCAAGGCATACAGAGTCTTCAAGTGCAGACAAAAATGGTTGAAGAAACTCTACATGTTAAGTTCAATGAATCTCCAAAGGACAAGATTCACAAAGCCCTGTGGAGTTATTTGATTTGGACATACTGCAATATGTTCCTTATCAAACTCCTGCTGTTGCTCCTGTCAACAGTTCACCACCTGGTGGTACTGCTGATGATGATGATGATTGCAGTACTCACCTCTTCAGTTTAGTGATCAGCTGCCTGATTCAGCTAGACCTGATGTTCCTGTAGCTCTAGTAGCACCATCCACAACAAATGCTGATGAGATCTCTTCGAATTCAACTTCCTTTGAATTACCATCCACTGATTGGTTTCAGGAAATGATTCACCATCACCATCTGTTACTGTTGAGCCTGCTACAAACACTTGCACAGATCTCATTGTGTATCAAGATCTGAAGAATCACCCTATGTCTCAAATCATTGGTGATATCACTGCTGGAGTATCAACAAGAAGTCAATTGTCAAATTTCTGCTTCTATGCTCTCTTCATCAGTCAGCAAGAGCCAAAGAATTATCACATTGCTTTAAAAGGACAATGGATGGGTTGATGCCATGCGCTTGAGCTTCTTCAATTCAAGAAACAGCAAGTGTGGGAACTGGTTCCTCTACCTCCAGGTAAGTGTGCAATAGGCACTAAATGGGTGTTTAGGAACAAAACTGATGAAAATGGGCTTATTGTTAAGAACAAGGGCAGACTGGTTGTTCAGGGGTTTGCACAAGAAGAAGGTATTGATTATGATGAAACCTTTGCCCCTGTAGCCAGACTGGAAGCAATTCGATTGTTTTTAGCTTATGCTGCTTATCAAAACCTAAAGTTTTTCAAATGGATGTCAAAAGTGCATTTTTGTATGTAAAAATTAAAGAAGAGGTTTATGTATGTCAACCTCCAGGCTTTGAGGACAATAAAACCTAATTGGGTGTATAAGCTTGATAAGGCTCTTTATGGGTTAAAACAAGCTCCTAGAGCCTGGTATGAGACATTATCAACTTTCTTCTGGAAAATAATTTCACTAGAGGCTCCATAGATAAGAATTTATTCATTAAGAAAAGCTGGGCAGATAACTACTTCTTTCTGGGGTTGCAAATCAAACAAAGGCTGATGGAATTTTCATTCATCAGTCCAAATACACAAAAGATCTTTTGCAAAAGTTTGATTTACAAAACTGTAAGCCTTGTTCTACCCCCATGTGCAGCACCACACAACTGGATACAGATCAGAAACGTAAAGTGGTTGATGAAACACTTTACAAATGTATGATTGGGTCCTTGATGTATTTAACAGCTTCTAGACCAGATATTATGTTTGCTACATGTGTTTGTGCTAGATTTCAGGCTGCACCTAAAGAGTCTCATGATTGCAGTCAAGAGGATCTTTAGATATCTGCAAGGCACTCCATCTCTAGGTTTATGGTATTCTACTGGACATTCTGGTAAATTAGTTGCTTTTCTGACAGTGACTATGCAGGGTGTAAGTTGACCAGGAAATCAAATTCTGGTGGATGTCAATTCCTAGGCAACTGCTTGATTTCTTGGCAGAGCAAGAAACAGACCTCAGTTGCTACATCAACTGCTGAAGCAGAGTACATTGCAGCTGCAAGTTGTACATCTCAGGTACTCTGCTTCAAAACCAACTTTTGGACTATGGCATTACATAGAACTAAGACTCCATTGTTAATGGATAGTGCTTCAGCTCTTTGCATTGTCAAAAATCCAGTCCAGCACTCTAGGACCAAACATATAGAGATCAGACATCATTTTATAAGGGATTGTTTTGAAAAAGGTCTGATTGAGCCTAAGTTTGTGCCCAGTGCTGATGAGCTTGCAGACATTTTTACTAAGCCTTTGGATAGTCCAACTTTCCAAAACCTGGTGTTAAGGCTTGGTATGCTGCAGCTAGAAAAAGTGACAACTACTGATGATCTTAGTAATAAGTACTGATGATCATTAATAACTACGTCACATATAAGTACTGATGAGCTCTTTTACCCTCAGCAGTTTTTATAACTACTGAAGGCTAAATGTCTCATAAGTACTGAAGTACTTTATCTGTTCCAAACTACTGATGTAGTTAAAACTACTGATGTAGTTACAACTACTGAAATCAGTATAAACAGATAAGTACTGATGTCCCATGAAACAACTGAAATCCGCCAAAAAGGCTGATGAATGTGTTGAGGACAGTATGAAACAGCTGAAAAGCTAAGAATTGACGAAAACAGCTGATGAGAAATTTCTCTTCAGTCGTTTGTACTACTGCTGTTTCATTCTAAACAACTGAAGCAATACCATGTCTTCAGTAGTTTTATAACTACTGATCACTAATACCAAGTTTTCAGTTGTTTGCAACAGCTAATGACTAAACCACTGTCTTCAGTAGTTTCACAACTACTGATGACAAACAACAAGTCCTCAGTTGTTTCAATCATCTGAAGTTAAAACCACGGTCTTCTGTAGTTTTCTAACTTCTGATGCCTAACCCACGACTTCAGCTGTTTCAACGTCTGAAAGGATAATACCATGTCAACGGTCGTTTAAAACTACTGATGACTAACACCACATCCTTCAGTCGTTTTCTTACCGTACCCTATAAATATCCCTGACCTAAGCCTTCAATGCTTCATCTTCTTCAAACCTAACGTTCCTCTCCAAAACTTCTCTCTTCTCAATGGCGTCCATGCAAATTAAACCGCGACACAACTGTGTTGCCTACCTTACTAAATCGCTTGTCTGGGCTAAGTTCGATACTGCTATCGATCTTATGGTTCAGTCCCAATACAATACGGCATTTCTTCTGAATCCCATACTACATGCCGAATCCCTTCAACAATTTTGGATGAACGTTACTATTACCACTGGGGAGAACACACACCATCTCTCCAGTCGGTCGTCAATAACAAAGAAGTAGTCATCACTCCTGCAGTTATCCGCCAATTCTTCATCTGGATGATGCTCTCTTTCCTGCTGGATATCCGAAGGGCACCACAGATCTATCCTTTACCCAACATGGATATCAAGGCAATCTCAGTGCCTCCACTATCCTGAAGAAACACTTTAATGACGCTGAGCGCCTATTTTTCACATGGTGAATGTATGTTTGGCTCCTAAGACGTCGTCTTGGGATCAAATGTCGACAAAATGGCAGCAGGTAATGTATTCTATTCTTGAGCAACAACCGCTAATCTTTTCAGAAATAATATTTTCGGAGCTCAAGGACATGGCTCAAAAACTAACTGCCAACCGTTGGATACTATATCCACGGTTCATAATGGCCATCATTACAAACCAGCTTAATGCTGAGGGACTTGTTGGCTTGGGAGTCCCTGCTACGGCTGTTCTGCCGGAAGTATACTCCCGGCACAACTCTGACCAGACACTCAAAATGGCTGCCAAGCTGCGAAAACCCACGCAGCTGGAACCCACAGCCACCACCTCCAAATCAAAAGTCCCCACCAAACCCACCAAAAAGAAACCCAAAACGGCTACTCAGGGAATTGAGTCCCCTGAGGATGCCCCTGCACCACAAACGCAGGATATATCCACTAGTCCAAACCCCCTAGTGGATACAATGACTCTTCCAGCCATAGCCGCTCAGGCTTCCTCTCAACAGGAGCCTGCAGCAACCACACAAGGGGTACCTACATATCTGGGATCTTCCTCACTTGAGGAGATTGCCATTGAAAAGCACCAACCTCCCCAGGTGCACACTGCTTCTATCCCTTCACCCCAAAACCGCCCCTCACAGCCCAACTTTAATAGTTGCACACCGCTGACTCAACTGCACTCCTCACCCCCTCCCCAGAAACCACTTACTACTGGGAACACCTCTACAATTGAGGGGGAGGAACACAGTGCACTTGAAACCCCACAGCATAGGGGTTTACCACTTCCATCTCCTGGTGTAGACAAGGAGCTTAGAATATCTAGTGAGGCTGCCACCTCCTCTGACTCAGCACATGATCAGAATGAGGCTGGAAACATTGCTAAGACCTCACTAGAGGCAACAACTGATGATGGATTGTCCTGAGGCTGGAAGTCCCCAGTACCAAGCACAAGGGGCACATGCACAACTGGTCTACACCCAGTGCATGTAAATCCTGCTCTAAGCAGGAGGTCCGATGATTCAGTTTCGGCTGATGATGACCTGGGCTTTTTCTACGATGTTCTTGCCCAGAACACAATCCTTGAAGAGAAAGTCAGTAGGCTGCAAAACCTACTTGACCAAATCTCACAAGGAGAAAGACCATCTGCCTCTACCAACCCACAGATGGCACCTTCACCTGAAGGTTCCCCAAACACTGAGCCACTCCAAACTCAATCACCTGCCTCTGCTTCAGGCCTTATTTCTCAGGAATAGAACCCTCTTGAGCAAATAGCTGTACTTCACAATTCCCTCCCTCATCACACCCATAATCACTGATATTGTGACTAAAGCCATTGATGAGAGGCTTTCCTCAACTTTACAGCCCTTGATTGATGCTGCTACAAAAGACTCTTTCTACGGTACAAACCCCTTCCTCCAATGCATCCAAAAAGGGGGAGAGTACTGCAGTGAAGAAAAGAAGAGGAAAAGAACAGAGGAAAGAAGGAAGAGAAGCAAGCCCAAGAGGAGGAGAAAGAAAAGCAACCTCTGCTCACTTACAAGCGAAAGAAAAGTGCTGATGATCATACTGCTGAAGACAAATCCTTGGAAGAGCTGGTAAAAGAAGCTGACACTACACACACTGAGATCCATGGATAAAATAATTGAACAACTCTTCAGGCAGGGGTTTGATACAGCCACATTGGATAGTGAGATCAGAAGGTTGGAAGTCCAAGAGATTCAGACCCGATGGGCTGGGTATGATGCTCTGGAAAAAGAGAGATTGGAAATAATGATCCGCTTTATTGCAAAATACTTAGGAAGATCGTTAATGGAGATTCGCGCGTGGACCAGGGACAGTATTTTGGCTATAGCCACCGAATCTGTCTGTCTGAGCAATTCAACAAAGGGATTATTGTGGAAGCCCTTGATGAGGCTGGGGCTGGTAAAGGTTAGAGATGGCTAAACTCACAAAGGCGAAACTAACTACAAAGATGCTGGATCAACCTTCCCTTCGACCCACTCAAACAGAGCCTATCCCTCAAATCTCCCACCAATCTCTAAGCCAAAATCCAAACATCTTCATTCTTCAAAACCAATTCCTTCACCAACCCAACCATCATCCAGTGATGCACCTAGAAGGAGGAAAGGTGCTGAGGATGGAAGAAGAAGAAGAAGAGGAGGATGAAGATGATAGTCTGCCACTCTCTGCTGTTCTAAAGCTACCAAAACCCTAAAGTCAACCCATGATCACACCTGACTCTCAAAGGGAAATGGTCAGAGTCAAGATAGAAGAAGAAGAACAGTAGAAACAGCACGATGAGCAACTGTTGAAGATGGTTGACAAGGAATTTCCTCAGTCATCATCTATTCAAGCCATGAAAGGGCATGCTCATAGGCTGTACACTCTCAGGCACACTTTTCAGTATCAGAAGGAGAGAGTGAGAGTATGGCTAGACCCCAGGGTGAGTTCTAGAATCCATAAAAGAACTATTCCACACAGATACAATGGCCAGGTACGAAAAACAATAGATTCCACCATCATGTTGGCCATTGTAGTCTCACCTTGGGAAATCATTGATGAATTCAAGAAAGCTCACCAAGCAAAGAAGACCCCTCAAGCTTTACTAGAAAACAAGATGATTAGAAGGGGTGTTATATAAAAGCTTGAAGACATCCAGAAGAATGAGCTCCAGTTACTCCTTGAAGGCAACCATCCTGATGAATTTGTATATAGGGAGGTAACTACGGTGGAGCTGAAAAATGGCAGGACCATGAAGTACTTATCAGAGTACTATGGTCCAGAGTTCTTCTTCGAAGGAGGAGTAGAAGAACTCTCTCAGGAGGAACAAGTTTTTCTCCTTGAGGCCTATGTTCGAGAGTCATACAGACTCATTATGGGGAAGTAAATCTCAGAATGGGATAACAACTCTGTGTCCAGTTCCCCAAAACAGAGTTCCCATTCATACCCTGCCAAACAAATATCTGAGATTTCTTCCCAGGCTGGAGCTTACATGGGTCATCTTCTCTACTGATCAAGAAGGAAAAAGACCAACATTTTGCCTACAATAAGTGGGATAATAAATAATTTAGAGGTTTTGGCTGCATTGGTTCAGGGGGAGTTTGTTGGACCAAAAGAACCAATGAGCCAAGATCAGAAAACCTCTAAGTCCCACATGGTATCACAACAACTGCTGAAAGCCTCATCAGCAGTTTGACAAGTGCTGAAGACTTCTACAGCTGAAGATCAAGTGCTGAAGACTTCAACAGCTGAAGAACGCAAGTACTAAAGCTGAACAGCTGAAGAACACAAGTGCTGAAGCTGAAAGACCAAAGTACTGAAGTATAACAGCTGAAGAGTTTACAAGTGCTGAAGATCAACAACTGATGTACAAAGTCTGAAGACAAAGACTGAAGACATCAGCTGATGATATCTACTGAAGTCATCAGCTGATGAAACACCTGAAGGTCAAAGTCTGAAGATCAAGTACTGAAGCCTCAGTAGTTTGTCACAACTGCTGAAGAGTACTTCTTCAGTAGTTGTGATATCAGTAGTTTTATATTTCTAGTTTCAGTAGTTTTGTAAAACGACTGAAGAGCTTGTTCTTCAGTTGTTGTAGTTTCAGTAGTTTCTAATCAGTAGTTTTATATTCTGTACTTAACACTCTGATATGTCTCAGTAGTTGTGAACATTTTAGTAGTTTGTTAAGAGTTAGTTATTTTTGTATTAGATCTGCTAGTTGTCACTTTCCGTGATAACAGCAGTGATTGTTGCACTCTATATAAGGAGTGACAACCTATTGTAATAATGTGAATGACGGAATGATATGAATGATTTGATTAGAAATATTCTATATCTATAAACATTCCTGAATCAGAAATATATATTCTCTCACTATAACCGTATGTGCTCTTAATGCATACAAGTATCGATTACTTGCTACAACTTGTCTAATTCCTGTTCGTATTCCGCTGCTTTGAACTCTAATACATCAAACTTGTGATCGCTGATCCTGTCAGTTGAGTTGTTGTAAACTCACTTGTTGGGTATGCTGTATCCTAGAAAGATTCCTTCATCTGCCTTCTCACTGAATTTACCTTCCTGTGTCTTCTTCAGAAGTGTGCACGACGCGCCAAATGGTTCGAGATACTCCAAATTCGGTTTGCGTCTTTGTAGTAGCTCGTAACATGTCTTTCTGTGGCGCTTGACTATGAGGACTCGATTCAGTGTATAACATGCATTCACCACTTCCTCATTCTAGAATTGGATAGGCAATTTCGAGTCTGCCAGCATAGTCCGTGCTGTCTCTATCAAACTCCTATTCTTTCTCTCAGCAACGCCATTCATCTGAGGTGTGTAGGCAGAAGTGAATTGATGCACAATTCCCTTTTCCTTGCAGTATGCCTCCATCTCTTGATTCTTGAATTCTGTCCCGTTGTCTGAGCGTATTTGTCGAACTTTTAGCTTGTAGAGTGATTCCAGTGTGGTTACAAACTCCTTGAATGACTCAAATGTTTCTGATTTGGATTTCGGAAACATTACGCAAGTGAACCTTGAGTAGTCATCAGTGACCACAAAACAGTACAAGTCGCCTGCAATGCTCTTTGTACTAACTGGACCAAACAGATCCATGTGAAGAAGTTCAAGAGGAAGTTCTATGAAATGAACTTTCTTTTCCGTATGAGACTTCTTCGTCTGATTGCCTTTCTTGCAAGCTACACAAAAATCAGGAAGCTGGAAGTTCTTGACATTAACTCCTCTCACCAGATCCTTCTGAATCAAGTGATTCATCTTCCTTTGACTAATGTGTCCCATTCTCCTACGCCAGGAGATGGAATCCTTCTCAGTAGCTTTAGATAGAAAACACTAAACCTCATGATCCGTTGTAGAAGCTGTTGACACATCCAAAACATAAAGGTCTTTATATCTTGAAGTAGTCATCAGAACTTGGTCCTCTAGGATCACGTAGTCTTTCTTTAGCACGTAACACTTCTTGTTGTCGAAGATGACTTTAAATCCCTTATCTCATATTTGGGAAACAGAAAGTAAGTTATTTTGTAGTTTTTGAATATAGTTCACCTTATCAAACTTAACTTTATGATTCCCCACTTCTCCCTGGGTTGTGATATAGCCTCCCTTGTTTCCAACAAACCAAACATGCCCTCCTTTTATTTGCTTGACGTTTGATAAAAGGGCACTGTTTTGTGTCATGTACCTGGATGCTCCGCTGTCTACAATCCACGTGTTAGTTTCAGCACTGTATCGAACACCCTGCACATACAAAGTAAAGGATTAGTTTAGGTTAGGAACCCAAGCCTTTACTGGCTTGGGTTTCCCAGAGGCATCACACATCATAAATTCTACCTATTGACCGTTAGAGAGGGTAGCTCGGGTTCCTTCTTGTCATCATTATCAGACACAGAGGATGTCTTCTCCTTCCATAATGCAGATTTGTGCAAGGCCTGTTTGTGATAAACAGTCGACTGACTTACAGGTTGAATTTTAGGTTCACTAGTTCTTCTAGGTGGAGTCATAGAATTCCTCTTAGAAGACCTAGGCTTTGAAACCTGAGGTTCAATCTTCTTCCTAGGTGTCTGATAGAAATGACAATAGGAGGCAATGTGTCCATATTCACCACAGTTGTAGCACGACCTGCTATCAACTTTATGATTAAACTTTCTTTGTGGAGAAGTGTGTGACACTCTAGTAACATCACTCATTCTAGGTTTTGACTCTGGTTCTTTTGATTTTTCTCTGGTTTAACAAAGTTAACTGTTTTAACCTGTTTAACATCTTTTTCTTTTTGGTTAATTGGTTTTGACTTGAAATATGTGAAAGATTAACCTTAGAAGTCTTTTTAGGTTCTCATTTGACTCTGTTTGACCCTGACTTTAAGTTAACCTTTTCATATTCCTTTTCCAAATTAACAGAACGCAATTTACCCTTCGCCTTTGAAGTGGCCTCCTTTTGTTTGTTTCCAGAGTCAATACATGAACATAAGTTGTTGGACCAAAAGAACCAATGAGCCTGATCAGAAAAACCTCTAAGTCCTAAAGACATCACAACAACTGCTGAAGACTTGATCAGCTGTTGTAACAAAGTCTGAAGATCAACAGCTGAAGACTAAAGTACTGAAGACTTCAACAGCTGAAGACCAAAGTCTGAAGATCAACAGCTGAAGACTAAAGTACTGAAGACTTCAACAGCTGAAGACTAAAGTACTGAAGACTTCAACAGCTGAAGACCAAAGTCTAAAGATCAACAGTTGAAGACTAAAGTACTAAAGATCAACAGCTGAAGTACAAAGACTGAAGACATCAGCTGATGACAACAGCTGAAGTTCAAGTACAAGTACTCAAGCCATCAGAGTTTGTTAGAACATCTGAAGAAGCACTCATCAGTTGTTGTGATGGTTTCCTTTCAGTAGTTTTCTTTTTGTTTCAGTATTTGTATAACGACTGAAGAGCATGTTCTTCAGTCGTTGTAGTTTCAGTAGTTTCTTTTCAGTAGTTGTAGTGATAGTTAACACTCAGCATTTTTGTAAGAAGATGTCGGCTGTTTGACATCTTCAGTAGTTGTGTTAACTATCAGTAGTTTGAATAAATTCTGTTAGATGTCACTATCAAGTGATATCAGCAGACGTCACATCTCTTATATAAGAGGTGTTGACCTAGTTGTATGTGTGACATTCTGTTACCATGAAAGCGGATATTGAATGAAATATCTTTCGCAGAATTCTCTCTGTCTATAACCGTTTGTTCTTACCTTGAATATCTTTTGTGTTCTTGTGAATTGGCCAATTCATTGTTTGATTTCCGCTGCTATACTCCCTACTCAATCAAACGTAGATCACTGATCTTAACATATGGTATCAGAGCTGGTTAATCATTGATCGATCGAACAATTGATCATTGAAACTGCTATTTGATATCTATGTTTGATTGAATTAACTCATTTGCAAGAACTGGTTATAGATTATTGAATTTCTGCTGCTTTCATTTATTCATTTTGAGATCTCTTGTTAGGATCAGTGATCTACGTTTGATTGATTAGAGAGTATAGCAGCGGAATTCTAACAATGAATTAGCCGATTCACAAGAACGAAACAATATTCAATGAAGAACAAAGACGGTTATAGAGAGAGAATTTCTGCAAATATATTTCATTCAATATTCGCTTTCGTGGTAACGAAATGTCACCCTTACAATTAGGTTGACACCTCTTATATAAGAGATGTGACGTCTGCTGATGTCACTTGATAGTGACATCTAACAGATTTATTACAACTGAAACACAACTACTGAAGATGTCAAAACAACTGACATCTCTTTACAAAAATGCTAAGTGTTATCAGTTGTTGTAACTACTGAAAAACATAAAACTACTGAAACTACAATGACTGAAGAACAAGCTCTTCAGTCGTTTTACAAAACTACTGAAAGTAAAAATATAAAACTGCTGATATCATAACTACTGAAGAAGTACTCTTCAGCTATTGTGACAAACTACTGAAACTTCAGTACTTGATCTTTAGACTTGAACTTCAGACGTTTCATCAGCTGATGACTTCAGTAGATATCATCAGCTGATGTCTTCAGTCTTTGTCTTCAGACTTTGTACATCAGTTGTTGATCTTTAGCACTTGTAAACTCTTCAACTGTTGTACTTCAGTACTTTGAACTTCAGCTTCAGCACTTCTGTTCTTCAGCTGTTCAGCTTCAGCACTTGTGTTCTTCAGCTGTTCAGCTTCAGTACTTGTGTTCTTCAGCTGTTGTTCTTCAGCACTTTAGTCTTTAACTGTTGAAGTCTTCAGCACTTGATCTTCAGCTGTTGAAGTCTTCAGAACTTATCAAACTGCTGATGAAGCTTTCAGCAGTTGTTGTGATATCATGTGGGACTTAGAGGTTTTCTAATCTTGGCTCATTGGTTCTTTTGGTCCAACAAACTCCCCCTGAACCAATGCAGCCAAAGCCTCTAATTTATTTATTTTCCCACTTATTGTTGGCAGAAAGGTTGGTCTTTTTCCTTCTTGATCAGTAGAGAAGATGACCCATATAAGCTCCGGCCTGGGAATAAATCTCAGATATTTGTTTGGCAAGATATGAATGGGAACTCTGTTTTGGGGAACTGGACACAGAGTTTTTATCCCATTCATGAGATCTACTTCCCGTGAATGAGCCTGTAGGATTCTCTGGTGTAGGCTCTGAGAAACATGATTTGTTCTTCCATGGTCAGGTTCTCGGCTTCACGATCAAACAATCCTTCTCGCCCATACAGCTCTGAGATGTACTTGGCCTGTTTGCCATTTTTGAGCTCAACTGTTGTAATTTGTCTGTATGCAAACTCATCAGGATGATTCCCTTCGAGTAACAGACTGAGCTCATTTTGTTTGAAGTTCTCAAGCCTCTTGTAGACTAACCCCTTTTTAATAATTCTATTCTCTAGCATATTCTGGGGTGGTTGTTTAGTCTCGTAGGCCTTCTTGAAATCTTCGACAATCTCCCAGGGTGATACTACAAGGGCCACTGTGATCACTTCATCTACGATCCTCTTGACTTGACCCTTGTATCTCGAAGAAATGTATTTCTTTACAATCCTGTGAGCCACCCTCGGATCAGGCCATACTCTCACCCTTTCCTTCTGATATTGAAATGTGTTGGCGAGAGTGTACAATCTCAGAGCTTCTTTCTTCATGCTGATAATTGATGACGAAGCAGCATAAGTTTTGTCAATGCTTTTCAGCATTTCATCATCATGAAGCTTTTGATGCTCCTCTTCTTCAATCTTTACTCTCACAACATCCATCTGTGAGGTGGGAGTGATGGGCATAGGTTTGGCTTTCGCCAATGTTAGGACTGCAGACAGAGGCAGCCTATCTTCTTCCACATCATCATCCTCTTCTTCTTCTTCTTCTAGCCTCAACACCCTTCTCTTCTTCTTCTTAGGTGCATCATCGGCTGTTGGTTTAGATGGTAAGGGAGTTGGTTTTGTGGGTTGAGGATGTTTGGTTTTGGGCTTTGAGATTGATTTGGATATTTGAGGGGTAGGCTGTTTTTGAGTGGGTGGAAGGGAAGGTTGTTCCAGCATTTTGGTTGTGAGTTTAGCCTTTGTAAGTCTTGCCATTTCAAACCTTTTTCCAGCCCTAGCCTCATCAAGGGCTTCAATGATAATCCCCTTGTGGAATTGCTCAGACAGACATATTCTGGTGGCTATAGCCAGAATACTGTCTCTGGTCCACGCACGAATCTCCATCAAAGATCTTCCTAAGTATTTGGCAATGAAACGAATCATGATCTACAATCTCTCCTTTCCAGTACATCATACCCAGCCCATCGGGTTTGAATCTCCTCCACTTCCAACTTCCTGATCTCACTATCTAATGTGGCTGTATCAAAACCTTGCTTGAAGAGTTGCTCAATAATTTTATCCATGGATCGACTGTGTGTATCATCAGCATCTTTTACCAGCTCTTCCAAGGATTTTTCTTCAGCAGTAGGTTGATCATCAGCACTTTTCTTTCATTTATAGATGATCAGTTGTTGCTTTTCTTTTTCCAACTCCTGGGCTTGCTCTTGGGCCTTCTCATCCTCTGTTCTTTTCCTCTTCTTTTCTTTCACTGCAGTACTCTCCCCCTTTTTTGATGCATTGGTGGTAGGGGTTTGTACTGCAGAAAGTGTCTTTTGCACAGCAGCATCAATCGATGGTTGTAAAGTTGAGGAAATCCTCTCATCAATGGCTTTAGTCACGATGTCAGTGATTATGGGTGTGATGAGAGGGAGGGAATTTTGAAGGACAGCAACTATTTGCTCAGGAGGGTTCTGTTCCTGAGAAATAGTGCCAGAAGCAGAGGCAGGTGGCTTAGTTGTTGGGAGTGGCTCAGTGTTTGGAAACCTTCAATGAAGGTGCCATCTGTGGTTTGTGGAGGCAGATGGTCTTTGGTCCTTGAATTTTTGGCAAGCAGCTCTTTGAGTCTGCTCACCTCCTCTTCCAGGATGGTGTTTTGGGCGATTACATCGTAAAAGAAGCCCAGGTCATCATCAGTAGATACTGAATCATCTGACCTCCTGATAAGATCAGGATGAACATGCACTGAGTGTAGCTCAGTTGTAGCATGTGCCCCTTTGTCTTGGTACTGGGGACTTCCTGCCTCAGGACTATGTCCGTCATCAGCAGTTGCCTCTGGTAAGGACTTAGGAATGGTACCAACTACAACCTGATCATATGCCGACACAGAGAGGTGGCAGTCTTACCAGAAGTTCCAATCTCCATTGCTACACTAGGAGAGGGAACATTGTAACCCCAATGTTTGGCTTTGGGGGGCGGTTTGCATGGGGTGAAGGGATAGAAGCAGTGTGCACCTGGGGAGGAAGGTGCTCTTCAATGGCAATCCCCTCAAGTGAGGAAGATCCCAGATGTGTGGTACCCCTTGTGTGGTTGCTGCAGCCTCCTGTTGAGAGGAATCCTGAGCGGCTATGGCTGGAAGAGTCCTTATATCCACTAGGGGGTTATGACCAGTGGATATAGCCTGCGTTTGTGTTGCAGGAGCATCCTCAGGGGACTCATTTCCCTGAGTAGCCGTTTTGGGTTTCTTTTTGGTGGGTTTGGTGGGGACTTTTGATTTGGAGGTGGTGGCTGTGGGTTCCAGCTGCGTGGGATTTCGCAGCTTGGCAGCCATTTGAGTGATTGGTCAGAGTTGTGCCGGGAGTATACTTCAGGCAAAACAGCCATAGCAGGGACTCCCAGGCCAACAAGTCCCTCAGCTTGAAGCTGGTTTGTAATTATGGCCATTATGAACCCGGATATAATATCCAACGGTTAGCAATTAGTTTTTGAGCCATATCCTTGAGCTCTGAAATTATTATTTCTGAAAAATTTAAAGGCTGTTGCTCAAGAATAGAATACATTACCTGCTGCCACTTTGTAGACATTTGATCCCAAGACGAAGTCTTAGGAGCCAAACAGACATTTACCATGTGAAAATTAGGCGTTCAGCGTCATGGAAATGTTTCTTCATTATAGTGGAGGCACTAAGGTTGCCCTGATATCCATGTGGGCAAAGGATAAATCAGTTGTACCCTTTGGATATCCAGCAGGAGAAATGGCATCATCCAGGTGTAGAGTTTGACAAAGTATTTCGGGAGTGATGACCACTTCGTGGTTGTTGACGACCGACCGGAGAGACGCTGTGTCGTTCTCCCTAGTGGTAAGTGTGACGTTCATCCAAAACTGTTTGAGGGATTCGGCATGTAGGATTGGATTGAGAAGAATGTCGTTTTGTATTGTGACTGGACCATAAGATCAATAGCAGTATCGAACTTAGCCCAGAATGGAGATTTGGTGAAGGTAAGCTACACAGTTGTGTCGCGGTTTGATTTGCATGGACGCCATTTAAAAGAGAGAAGTTTTGGAGAGATGAACGTTAGGTTTGAAGAAGATGAAGCTTTGAAGGATTAGGTCAGGGATATTTATAGGGTACGGGTTAGAAAACGACTGAAGGATTTGTGTTAGTCATCAGTAGTTTTAAACGACTGTTGACATGGTATGACCCTTCAGACGTTGAAACAGCTGAAGTCGTGGTGTTAGGCATCAGTAGTTAGAAAACTACTGAAGACCGTGGTTTGGACTTCAGATGATGAAACAACTGAGGACTTGGTGTTTGTCATCAGTAGTTGTGAAACTACTGAAGACAGTGGTTTTGTCATCAGTTGTTGTAAGCAGCTGAAGACTTGGTATTAGTCATCAGTAGTTATAAAAACTACTGAAGACATGGTTTTGCTTCAGTTGTTAGAATGAAACAACAGTTGTAGAAACAACTGAAGAGAAAGTTCTCTTCAGTAGTTTTCGTCAATTCATAGCCTTTCAGCTGTTTCATACTGTCCTCAACACTTACTCATCAGACTTTGCATCTGCTTTTCAGGTGTTTCATAGGACGTCAGTACTTATCTGTTTGTACTAATTTCAGTAGTTGTAACTACATCAGTAGTTTGGAACAGATAAAGTACTCAGTACTTGTGAGGCATTTAGCCGTCAGTAGTTATAAAAACTACTGAAGGTGAAAGGACTCATCAGTACTTATATATGACATGGTTACCAATGATCATCAGTAATTATTACTGAAATCATCAGTAGTTGTCACCTATTCTAGCTGCAGCATACCAAGCCTTAACACAAGGTTTTGGAAAGTAGAACTATCCAAAGGCTTAGTAAAAATATCTGCAAGCTCATCAGCACTAGGCACAAACTTAGTATCAATCAGACCTTTTTCAAAGCAATCCCGAATAAAATGATGTCTGATCTCTATATGTTTGGTCCTAGAGTGCTGGACTGGATTTTTGACAATACACAGAGCTGAAGTACTATCCATTAATAATGGAGTCTTAGTCTCTGTAATGCCATAATCCAGAAGTTGGTTCTGAAGCCAGAGTACCTGAGAAGTACAACTTGCAGCAGCAATGTACTCGGCCAGTAGTTGATGTAGCAACAGTGTTTGTTTCTTACTTTGCCAAGAAATCAAACAGTTGCCTAGGAATTGACAACCACCAGAAGTTGACTTTCTAGTTAACTTGCACCCTGCATAGTCACTATTGAAAAAGCAACTAATTTGCAAGAGTGTCCAGTGGAATACCATAAACCCAGAGATTGTGTACCTTGCAAATATCTAAAGATTCTCTTGACTGCAATCAAATGAGACTCTTTAGGAGCAGACTGAAATCTAGCACAAACACATGTGCAAACATAATATCTGGTCTAGAAGCTGTTAAATACATCAAGGACCCAATCATACATCTGTAAAGTGTTTCATCAACAGCTTTACCTTTCTGATCAGCATCCAGTTGTGTGGTGTTGCACATGGGATTAGAACAGGGCTTACAGTTTTGTAAATCAAACTTATTCAAAAGATCTTTTGTATATTTTGACTGGTGAATAAAGGTTCCATCAGCCTTTTGTTTGATTTGCAAGCCTAGAAAGAACTGTAATTCTCCCATTGCACTCATTTCAAACCTCTTTTTCATAATGTTGTAAAATCATCACACAACTGGGGATCAGAGGATGCAAAAATGATATCATCAACATAAATCTAAACAAGTAGCTTATGTGATCCACCTTCTTAATAAACAGAGTTTTATCAATGGAGCCTCTAGTGAAATTATTCTTAAGAAGAAAAGTAGAAAGTGTCTCAAACCAGGCTCTAGGAGCTTGTTTCAACCCATAAAGAGCCTTATCAAGTTTATACACCCATTCAGGATGTTTATCCTCAAAGCCTGGTGGTTGACACACATAAACTTCTTCTTTTATTTTACCATATAAAAATGCACATTTGACATCCATTTGAAAAACTTTAAGATTGTGGAATGCAGCATAGGCTAAAAACAATCTAATTGCCTCTAGTCTGGCTACAGGGGCAAAGGTTTCATCATAGTCAATACCTTCTTCTTGTGAAAACCCCTGTACAACCAGTCTAGCCGTTCTTAACAATAAGCCCATTTTCATCAGTTTTATTCCTAAACACCCATTTAGTGCCTATTGCACACTTACCTGGGGGAAGAGGAACCAGTTCCCACACTTGCTGTTTCTTGAACTGAAGTAGCTCAAGCTGCATAGCTTCAACCCATCCATTGTCTCTCAAAGCAACATGGTAGTTCTTTGGCTCTAGCTGACTGATGAAGAGAGCATAGAAGCAGAAGTTAGACAATTGACTTCTTGTTGAAACACCAGCATTGATATCACCAATAATCTGGGACATGGGTGATTCTTCAGTTCTTGATAAACAATGAGATCTGTGCAAGTGTTTGTAGAACCTTCAGCAGCAGCAGATGTTGATGAGACTCTTGAAACCAAGAATTAGATGGTAACTCAAAAGATGTAGAGGAAACAGAGATCTCATCAGCATTGTTGTGGATGGAACTGCTGAAGCTACAGGAACATCAAATTTAGCAGACACAGGCAGTTGGTCACTAAACTTGAAAGGTGAGTATTGATATGATCATCATCATCATCAATACCACCAGGTGGAAGACATGCTGCAGAAGATGATTATCCACAGGATCTGCAACAGCTGGAGGTTGATAAGGAACATATTGCAGTATGTCCAAATCAACAACTCCACAGGGTTTTGTGGAATCTTGTCCAAAGGAGATTCATTAAACTTCACATGCAAAGTCTCTTCAACTATCTTTGTTCTGCAGTTGAAGACTCTGTATGCCTTGCAAGTAGATGAATAACCAACAAAATACCCTGCATCCACCTTAGGATCAAATTTATGAGTTGATCCTTTGTGTTGAGAATAAAACAGGGACACCCAAATGCTTTGAAAAATGAAATTAGAGGAGCCAGTGACGGAGAACTTCATATGGAGTCTTCATCAACCTCTGATTTACTAAGACTCTATTTGCACATAGCAAGCTGTGTTAACAGCTTCAGCCCAAAAGGTCAGTGGCAAACCAAATCAGCCAGCATGGACCTTGCAGCTTCAATTGGGTCCTGTTCTTTCTCTCCACTACTCCATTTTGTTCTGGAGTCCTTGGGATGCTAAACTGCCTTTTGATTCCCTTTGAAAGATAGAAGTCATCAAGTGTATGGTTTCTGAATTCAGTTCCATTGTCACTCCTAATACACTTGACAGGAAGGGAATACTGCTTCGGAATATACAACACAAAGTGAATAATCTTCTGAGCAACCTCATCCTTTGAATGTAGAAAGAAAGTCCATACAAATCTAGAGTAATCATCCACAATTACCAGACAGTATTTCTTCTTTGCCATGCTCATTACTCTCACAGGACCAAAGAGATCCATATGCAGTAATTGCAAGCAGGAAGTGGACTTAGGCTCTTCAATAGGAGGGAATGAGACTTTGTGTGTTTCCTTTTAAACAAGCAGTGCAGGTTTCATCACAGTGGAACTCCTTTATTGGTAAACCTCTAACTAAACTATTGTGGATAAGCTGATTCATGTTTTTGAAATTAACATGACCCAGCCTTCTGTGCCACAGTTTAGATTCTTGAGAAGAGGCTTTGGAAAATAGGCAAGGATTGCCTCTGAGATCTATGTTCTTGAAAAGATCTAAGGCATACACTCTTCCTGTCCTGTTGGCTCTCAGGAGAGTGTGATCATCCAACACCTTATCAATCAAATGCAGACCTTTGGATGACAGAATCCTACAGTTCTGACTAGTGAAAAGAGTAACATGGCCTTATACACATTTGACTGACACTCAAGAGATTGTACTTGAGATTTTCCACATGATTAACATCATCAAACTTGATTTCTCCATTGGAGACAAAGCCATTCCAATGATGTAACCCCTAGCATCATTGCCAAAAGAAACAAACCCCTTCTTTCCTTGAGAGTAGTCATGAAGAAGAGAGCTGTTCCAGTCATGTGCATAGATCCCCCACTGTCTACATACCAGATGCTACTTTGGCATGTTGGAAAACCCTGCAATAATAAACAATCAGTTAGTTTTGGAGACCCAAACCTTTTTGGTTTTGTGCCTGGTCTCATCAATAGATGGTAAACTAACAGGTTTATTTGAAACAACAGCCTGAGAGGAAGAAGATGGTGAAGAAGAGGAATCCTTTGGCTTGGACCCCTTTCCTGTGGTTTCAACATAGGAGCATCTAATTGGTTGACTCTACCCAATAGATGTTGAACCATCATAACCAGCTGTGTCTGATTTTGTGATAAAGCCTTCAGCTCATCAGACACATTGCCAGTGGAGTTTGATAAGTTCCTATGTTGCACCTTCTTCTTCTGAGCACTCTCACTGTCACCTGTTTAACCCCTTCCTTGTTGGATTTCTTTGAGGACTTAAGGTTACAGGATTTGATGTTGCTGATACAAATGTGGTCTCAAACTCAGTTTTCATTTTTACCATTTTCTCTTTAATTTCTTCTTATGTTTGAGTTTGGAACCTCTTTTGTACGAGCAATCATCTGTAAGATGATTGAACAAACCACATACTTCACATGGTTTCTTCTTCATCTTAGGTTGATCATCAACTAAAGAGGGTGAAGCAACTGAAGACTTGCTCTTCAGTGCTTTGGAAGCATTGTTTGCTTTCTTGACTACTCTTTAGTAGTCTTCAAACTCTTTCTACTGACAGTTTTCTTCTTTTCAGTACTGGCAGTAGTTGGAGTTTGAACTTCAGGTGTTAAATCCTGCTCTCTAGTCCTTTCAGGACTTTTAGAATTAACTCCTGAGTTGATCAACTCATGGATCATGTGAGTGTCAGTAGTGGAACCATCAACATCAGCTGATAGGTTCTGAGAGAGCTTGATGCTGACTTCTACTTCTGATTGTGATGTATCAGAAAGTAGATCACATGATGAGATGGATTGGTTATTACTCTCATCATCAGATTCTACCTCTGCTCTGGGAGTAAAATCTGTAGGTGGAGCAGTGTGATTGTAACCAATGCCAAACTTCACATTGGAAGCAGATTGCTTACTAAGAAGCATTTCAAAACCTTTGCATGATTGTACCCATCTATCACACTCTACCTGGGTAACTGCAAGGGTTTCTTTGAGATCTTTATATCTCTAGAAGTATCTCTTCCCTAGCCTTATCATCAGTTATTTGGCATTTAAGTTTGTAAATCTCATCATTCTTATCATTAAGCACAGACTCAAAATCAGCTTTGCTTTGGAAATTATTTGTTCTAGCTCAATGTTCTTGTTGATTAAAGCTACATTTGCTTCTCTAATAGATGCAAATGCTGCTATGCATGTTTCAGAACATAATTTGGCTTTTGCCTCAGAAGATACCTGTGATACCTTTGATGTAGAGGCATTTGTGGATGAAGTATCAGCAGAATCCAAAGCCATAAGAGCTAGATTTCCAAAGGGACTTTCACCACCATGTTGACCAGCACCTGAGAACAGTTGTTCATGACCAGACAAGTCATCTGGTAAACTGCTCCAGTCAACAACTCCTGGGGTGAAGAAGCTGTGTTGTTGAGGTTGAGTTTGTTGATGAAATTGGGAAGGTTGTGGTTCAGGCAATGCTTGTGGTTGTTGTGCAATTGGAGCTTGAACAGGATTTGGTTGAGGCATATAATAGCAGGGATAAGGATATGACATTTGACCCTAGGGAACAAAGTATGCAGGAGATCTAGGATGTGAATGATGACCAGAACCAGCAGGATGTTGCCCTCTGTTTTGTGGACTAGTACTAGGAAAAGTCACAAAGGGTGCAGAAGAGTTAGATCCAGTAGATCAGTGATCTACTCCCTTGCAAAGTGTCCTAGCCTTTGGCATTTGTGACACCTCAACTTACTCCTGTCAAAACCAACTTTGGTTTTGCCAAGAGTCCAGGAAATTTCCTGCCAGTTCTTTATAGAACTTCTGAGATCTGATATTAATCAATGCCATTGGCTCAGAATATCCATCTCTTCTAGATCATCATCAGCTATTCCTTTCAAATCATCTATAATGAAGCATAGATTGTTACTATTACTGCCAGAATGACTCTCAATACAACAAATGCATGATCAGAACTATTTGAAGAGAAATCAATATGCTCATCATAATTGCTTTCAGATGCAGCATATTCTGACTCATGACCAACCAAGGCAGTATTCCCTGGTACAAAGTCATGAGTGAGCTTTCCTGATGAGGACAGTTTCCTCGTCTGCTCTATCTCTTTCGAATGTAAGTTGTTTCCCATGAAGTTGGGTGAGAGATAGGCCATCCAGATTTGCACTGGAGCGTAGGACAATAGTGTATGTGTCCCATCTCTCAGGCAGTGATCTGAGGAATCTGTTGTTCATCTGGCTATTGGTGTATTCCTGTTTCACCATTTTCAGCTCAGATATCAAGCAGGAAAAGCGCTCAAATGTTGAGTCAGTGTCTCACCCTTCTATGAGAGAATGTCTCATATTGTTGGGCAAGGATTTCTCTGTTGTTTGCTAAGACCTCATCTGTGCCACCGAATTGTTCCTTCAGGGCATTCCAGAGATCATGAGCAGTTTCATGATGCATAAGCCCTGAATAGATTTCATTAGGCAGTGCCATGGCCAGAATTCCATGGGCTTAGCATCAATCTCAAACAGTTTCCGATCTTCATCAGAGTATTGTTCCTTCTTCTTCGGAACCATTTGATTGGTTTCCGGATGTTCACCATAGGCTTATGTGGTCCATGTACCACAGATGTCCAACAACCTGAACTGTTAATAGACAGGTGATGAAGCATTCTTCGTTGCCATATGTTATACTCGGTCCTAACCGCATCCGAGGCTTGGTTGAGGAACCAGTATTGTGAGGGTCATTAGAAGGAGTAGTCATCTCAGATTCAATCAAATTCGATTAAGCTATAAAAAATTTAGAACAAAACACAACAACCAATTGAACCAAGAGAGATCTCAAAATAAGAATGAAAGCGATAGAAATTCAATAATCTAATGAGTTCTTGCGAATATGCTAATTCAATCAAACACAGATATCAATTAGCATTTTCAATGATCAATTGTTAGATCGATCAATGATTAACCTGCTCTGATACCACTTGTTAGGATCAGTTATCTACATTTGATTGATTAGAGAGTATAGCAGCGGAATTCTAACAATGAATTAGTCCATTCACAAGAATGAAACGATATTCAATGAAGAACAAGACGGTTATAGAGAGAGAATTTCTGCAAATATATTTCATTCAATATTTGCTTTCGTGATAACGAAATGTCACCCTTACAATTAGGTCGACACCTCTTATTTAAGAGATGTGATGTCTGCTGATGTCACTTGATAGTGACATCTAACAGATTTATTACAACTGAAACACAACTACTGAAGATGTCAAAACAACTGACATCTCCTTACAAAAATGCTAAGTGTTATCAGTTGTTATAACTACTGAAAAACATAAAACTACTGAAACTACAATGACTAAAGAACAAGCTCTTCAGCCGTTTTACAAACTACTGAAAGTAAAATATAAAACTACTGATATCATAACTACTGAAGAATTACTCTTCAGCTGTTGTGACAAACTACTAACTTCAGTACTTGAACTTTAGACTTGAACTTCAGACGTTTCATCAGCTGATGACTTCAGTAGATATCATCAGCTGATGTCTTCAGTCTTTGTCTTCAGACTTTGTACATCAGTTGTTGATCTTCAGCACTTGTAAACTCTTCAGCTGTTTACTTCAGTACTTTGAACTTCACTTCAGCACTTGTGTTCTTCATCTGTTCAGCTTCAGCACTTGTGTTCTTCAGCTGTTCAGCTTCAGTACTTCTGTTCTTCAGCCGTTGTTCTTCAGCACTTTAGTCTTTAACTGTGAAGTCTTCAGCACTTGATCTTCAGCTGTTGAAGTCTTCAGTACTTGTCAAACTGCTGATGAAGCTTTCAGCAGTTGTTGTGATATCATGTGGGACTTAGAGTTTTTCTGATCTTGGCTCATTGGTTCTTTTGGTCCACATCTCTCTTGGTTCAATTTGGTTGTTGTGTTTTGTTCTAAATCTGCTATAGCTTAATTGAATTTGGTTGAATTTGAGATGACTACTCGTTCTAATGACCCTCCAATACCGTTTCCTCAACCAGCCTCCGATGCTGGTTAGGACTGAGTATAACATATGGCAACGAAGGATGCTTCATCACCTGTGTGTTAACATTCAGGTTGTTGCCATTTGTGGTACATGACCACATAAGCCTATGGTGAAAATCCGGGAAGAAATCAAATGGTTCCGAAGAAAAGGAACAATACTCAGATGAAGATCGGAAACTGTTTGAGATTATGCTAAAGCCATGGAATTCTGGCCATGGCACTGCCGAATGAAATCTATTCAGGGCTTATGCATCATGAAACTGCTCATGACCTCTCGAATGCACTGAAGGAACAATTCGGTGGAACTGATGAGGTCTTAGCAAACAACAGAGAAATCCTCGCCCAACAATATGAGACATTCTCTCATAGAAAGGGTGAGACACTGACTCAACAGTTTGAGCGTTTTTCTTGTTTGATCTCTGAGCTGAAAATGGTGAAACAGAATACACAACAGCCAGATGAATAATAGATTCCTCAGATCACTGCCTGAGAGATGGGACACATACACTATTGTCCTACACTCCAGTGCAAATCTGGATAGCCTATCTCTCACCCAACTTCATGGGAAACTGCTTACATTCGAAAGAGAGATAGAGCAGAAAAGGAAACTGTCATCATCAGGAAAGCTCACTGATGACTTTGTACCAGGGAACACTACCTTGGTTGGTCATGAGTCAGAATATGCTGCATCTGAAAGCAATTATGATGAGCATATTGATTTCTCTTCAAACAGTTCTGATCATGCATTTGTTGGTATTGATAGTCATTCTGGCAGTAATAGTGACAATTTGTGCTTCATCATGGATGATTTGAAAGGAATAGTTGATGATGATCTAGAAGAGATGGATATTCTGAGCCAAATGGCCTTGATTAATATCAGATCTCAGACTTCTACAAGAGAACTGGCAGGAAATTTCTGGACTCTCTGGCAAAACCAAAGTTGGTTTTGACAAGAGTAAGTTGAGGTGTCACAAATGCCAAAGGCTTGGACACTTTGCAAGAGAGTGTAGATCAACTGGATCTAACTCTTCTGCACCCTTTGTGACTTTTCCTAGCACTAGTCCACAAAACAGAGGGCAACATCCTGCTGGTTCTGGTCATCATTCACACCCTGTATCTCCTGCATAATTTGTCCCCCAGGGTCCAATGTCATATCCTTTTCCCTGCTATTACATGCCTCAGCCAAATCCGTTCAAGCTCCTATTGCACAACAACCACAAGCATTACCTGAACCTCAACCTTCCAATCTCATCAACAAACTCAACTTCAACAACACAGCTTTTTCACCCCAGGAGTTCTTGACTGGAGCAGTTTACCAGATGATTTGTCTGGTCATGAACAACTGTTCTCTGGTGCTGGTCAACATGGTGGTGACAGTCCTTTTGGAAATCTAGCTCTTATGCCTTTGGAGTCTGTTGATACTTCATCCTCTAATGCCTCTACACCACAGGTATCACAGGTATCCTCTGAGGCAAAAGCGAAATTATGTTCTGAAACATGCATAGCCGCATTTGCATCTATTAGAGAAGAAAATGTAGCTTTAATTAACAAGAAAATTGAGCTAGAACAAACAATTTCCAAAAGCAAAGCTGAATTTGAGTCTGTGATTAATGATAAGAATGATGAGATTTACAAACTTAAATGCCAAATCACTGATGATAAGGCTAGGGAAGAGATACTTCTAGAGAAGTATAGAGACCTCAAAGAAACACTTGCAACTACCCAGGTAGAGTGTGATCGATGGGTAAATTCTTGCAAGGGTTTTGAAATGCTTCTTAGTAAGCAATCTGCTTCCAATGTGAAGTTTGGCATTGGTTATAATCACACTGCTCCCCTACAGATTTTACTCCCGGAGCAGAGGGAATCTGATGGTGAAAGCAATAACCATTCTTTTCATCATGTGATCTACTATCTGATAGAGCACCATCAGAAGTAGAAGTCAGCATTAATTCCTCTCAAAACCTATCAGCTGATGTTGATGGTTCAAATGCTAACACTCACATGATCAAAAAGTTGATCACTCCAGGTGATATTTCACAAAGTACTGAAAATACTAAATGTATGTCATAACACCTAGAACAACAAGCCCAAACTACTGTATGTACAAAAGGAAGAAAACTGCAAGTAGAAAGGGTGGAAAACTACTGAAGAAGATATGAAGAAAGCAGGTACTAAAGGGAAGAAAACTGCTAGTACTGATAGCAAACTGCTGAAGAACAAGTCTTCAGTAGTTTCATCTTCTTCAGCAGATGATCAACATAAGATGAAGAAAAAGCCATGTGAAATATGTGGCTTATTCAATCATCTTACTCATGATTGCTGGTATAAAAAGGGCTCCAAACTCAAACATAATGAAAACATTAAAGAAAAAATGGATAAAATGAAAACTGAGTTTGAAATCAAATTTGTACCGGTAACATCAAAACCTGTGACCCCAAAATCAAAAAAGAAATCCAAAAAGAAAGGGGTTAAACCGGCAACAGCTGAGGTTGCTCAAAGAGAGATGGTACAACACAGGAACCCATCAAACTCAAGCACTAATGTGTCTGATGAGCTGAAGGCTTTATCACAAAATCAGACACAACTTGTTATGATGGTTCAACATCTATTGGGGAGAGTCAACCATTTAGATGCTCCTGTGTTGAAACCACAAAGAAGAAAATCCATGCCAAAGGATTCTTCTTCTTCACCATCTCCATCCCCTCAGGCTGTTATTCATAGCAAGTCTGTTAGTTTACCATCTGTTCATATGAACAGACCCAAAACCAAAAAGGTTTGGGTCTCAAAAACTAACTAATTGTTTATGATTGCAGGGTTCTTCAACATGCCAAAGTAGCATCTGGTATGTAGAAGTGGGGATCTATGCATATGACAGGGAACAACTCTCTTCTTCATGACTACTCTCAAGGAAGAAGGGATTTGTTTCTTTTGGCAATGATGCTAAGGGTTACATCATTAGAAAAGGCTTTGTCTCCAACGGAGAAATAAAGTTTGATATGTAATCATGTGGAAAATCTCAAGTACAATCTCTTGAGTGTCAGTCAAATGTGTGATAAAGGCCATGTTGCTCTTTTTACCAGTCAGAACTGCAGGATTCTGTCATTCAAAGTTCTGAATTTGATTGATAAGGTGTTGGATGATCACACTCTCCTGAGGGCCAACAGGACAGGAAGAGTGTATGCCTTAGATCTTTCCAAGAAAATAGATCTCAGAGGCCATCCTTGCCTATTTTCCAAAGCCTCTCCTTAGGAATCTAAACTGTGGCACAGAAGGCTGGGTCATGTTAATTTCAAAAACATGAATCAGCTGATCCACAATAGTTAGTGAGAGGTTTACCCATAAAGGAGTTCCACTGTGATGAAACCTGCACTGCTTGTTTAAAAGGAAAACAACACAAAGTCTCATTCCCTCCTATTGAAGAGCCTAAGTCCACTGCCTGCTTGCAATTACTGCATATGGATCTATTTGGTCCTGTGAGAGTGATGAGCATGGCAACGAAGAAATATTGTCTCGTAATTGTGGATGATTACTCCAGATTTGTATGGACTTTCTTTCTGCATTCAAAGGATGAGGTTGCTCATACGATTATCAACTTTGTGTTGTATGTTGAGAAGCAGTATTCCCTTTCAGTCAAGTGTATAAGGAGTGACAATGGAACTGAATTCAGAAACCATACACTTGATGAATTTTATCTTTCAAATGGAATCAAAAGGCAGTTTAGCATCCCAAGGACTCCATAACAAAATGGAGTAGTGGAGAGAAAGAACATGACCCTAATTGAAGCTGCAAGGTCTATGTTGGCTGACTCTGGTTTGCCACTGACCTTTTGGGCTGAAGCTGTTAACACAACTTGCTATGTGCAGAATAGAGCCTTAGTAAATCAGAGGTTGATGAAGACTCCATATGAAACATCACTTGGCTCCTCTAAATTCATTTTTCAAAGCATTTGGATGTCCCTGTTTATTTCAACACAAAGGATCAACTCCAAAAATTTGATCCTAAGGTGGATGCAGGGTATTTTGTTGGTTATTCATCTACTTGCAAAGCATACAGAGTCTTCAACTGCAGAACAAAGATAGTTGAAGAGACTTTGCATGTGAAGTTTAATGAATCTCCAATGGACAAGATTCCACAAAACCCTGTGGAGTTGTTTGATTTGGACATACTGAAATATTCCTTATCAACCTCCAGCTGTTGCACATCATGTGGATAAATCATCTTCTGCAGCATGTCTTCCACCTGGTGGTATTGATGATGATGATGATAATATCAATACTCACCTATTCAAGTTTAGTGACCGACTACCTGAGTCTGCTAAACTTGATGTTCTGTAGCTTCAGCAGTTCTATCCACAATAAATGCTGATGAGATTTATGATTCCTCTACATCTTTTGAGTTACCATCAAATTCTTGGTTTCAAGAGTCTGCATCAACATTGCTACTGCTGAAGGTTCTACAAACACTTGCATAGATATCATTGTTTATCAAGAGCTGAAGAATCACCCAATTTCTCAAATCCTTGGTGATATCAATGCTGGAGTTTCAACAAGAAGTCAATTGTCTAACTTCTGCTTCTATGCTCTTTTCATCAGTCAGCTAGAGCCAAAGAACTATCATGTTGCTTTGAGAGACAATGGATGGGTTGAAGTCATGCAGCTTGAGCTACTTCAGTTCAAGAAACAGCAAGTGTGGGAACTGGTTCCTCTACCCCCAGGTAATTGTGCAATAGGCACTAAATGGGTGTTTAGGAATAAAACTGATGAAAATGGGCTTATTGTTAAGAACAAGGCTAGACTGGTTGTACAGGGGTTTTCACAAGAAGAAGGTATTGATTATGATGAAACCATGCCTCTGTAGCCAGACTAGAGGCAATTAGATTGTTCTTAGCCTATGCTGCATTCCACCATGTTAAATTTTTTCAAATGGATGTCAAAAGTGCATTTTTATATGGTAAAATAAAAGAAGAAGTTTATGTGTGTCAACCACCAGGTTTTGAGGATAATAAACATCCTGAATGGGTGTATAAACTTGATAAGGCTCTTTATGGGTTGAAACAAGCTCCTAGAGCCTGGTATGAGACACTTTCCACTCTTCTTCTTAAGAATAATTTCACTAGAGGCTCCATAGATAAAACTTTGTTTATTAAGAAGGTGGATCAGCATAAGCTACTTGTTCAAATTTATGTTGATGATATTATTTTTGCATCCTCTGATCCTCAGTTGTGTGATGATTTTACCAAATTAATGAAAAAGAGGTTTGAAATGAGTGCAATAGGAGAATTACAGTTCTTTCTAGGCTTGCAAATCAAACAAAAGGCTGATGGAACCTTTATTCATCAGTCAAAATATACAAAAGATGTTTTGAATAAGTTTGATTTACAAAATTGTAAGCCCTGTTCTACTCCCATGTGCAACACCACACAACTAGATGCATATCAGAAAGGTAAAGTTGTTGATGAAACACTTTACAGATGTATGATTGGGTCCTTGATGTATTTAACAGCTTTTAGACCAGATATCATGTTTGCTACTTGTGTCTGTGCTAGATTTCAGGCTGCTCCTAAAGAGTCTCATTTGATTGTAGTCAAGAGGATCTTTAGATATTTGCAAGGTACACAATCTCTAGGTTTATGGTATTCCACTGGACACTCTTGCAAATTGGTTTCTTTTTCAGATAGTGACTATGCAGGGTGCAAGTTAACTAGAAAGTCAACTTCTGGTGGATGTCAATTCCTAGGCAACTATTTGATTTCTTGGCAGAGTAGAAGAAACAAACATCTGTTGCTACATCCACTGCTGAAGCAGAGTACATTGCAGCTGCAAGTTGTACTTCTCAGGTACTCTGGCTTCAGAACGAACTTTTGGATTATGGGATTACAGAGACTAAGACTCCATTATTAATGGATATTGCTTCAGCTCTGTGCATTGTCAAAAATCCAGTCCAGCACTCTAGGACCAAACATATAGAGATCAGACATCATTTTATTAGGGATGTTTTTTGAAAAAGGTCTGATTGATCCTAAGTTTGTGCCTAGTGCTGATGAGCTTGCAGACATTTTTACTAAGCCTTTGGATAGTTCAACTTTCCAAAACCTAGTGTTACGGCTTGGTATGTTGCAGCTAGAATAAGTGATAACTACTGATGATCTCAGTAAATAGGTACTGATGTTCATTAGTGACCATATCACATATAGTACTGATTCTGTTAAAACGACTGATAAAGTTACAAGTACTGATGTAGTTATCACTACTGATGTCCGTAAAAACAGCTAAGTACTGATGTCCTATGAAACAACTGAAAACAGCAAAAAGGCTGATGAGTAAGTGTTGAGGACAATATGAAACAGCTGAAAGGCTATGGATTGACGAAAACTACTGATGAGAACTTTCACTTCAGTTGTTTCTCCAACTGCTGTTTAATCCTAAACAACTTATGACAAAACCATGTCTTCAGTAGTTTCACAACTACTGATGACTAACACCAAGTCATCAGCTGTTTACAACAACTGATAACAAACCATGACTTGAGTAGTTTCACAACTACTCATTACTAATACCAAGTTATCATTTGTTTACAACACCTGAAGACCAAACCACGATTTTCAATAGTTTCACAACTACTGATGACTAAAACCAAGTATTCAGTTGTTTTCAAACATCTGAAGTCAAAACCATGGTTTTGAGTAGTTTTATACTGCTAATGCCTAAAACCAAAACTTCAGTTGTTTCAACTTCTGAAAGGGTAATACCATGTCATCAGTCGTTTACAACTACTGATGAATAACACCAAACCCTTCAGTCGTTTTCTAACCCTTACCCTATAAATACCCAATACCTAATCCTTCCGTGCTTCATCCTCTTCAAACCTAACGTTCAAATCTCCAAAACTTCTATCATTAATGGCGACCATGCAGCTCAAACCACGACATAACTGTGTTGCCTACCTCACAAAATCACCTTTCTGGACAATGTTTGATAACGCCATTGATCTAATGGTCCAATCTCCCTACCAAACGTCCTTCCTTCTAAATCCCACCATTCATGCCGAATCCTTACATCAGTTTTGGACGAAAGTCACCCATATAACTGGGGAGAACAACACCGAGTCTCTCCAGTCGTTCGTCAACAACCATCAAGTGGTCATCACTCCGGAAATCATTCGCCAAACCCTAAACTTGGATGATGCCACTTTCCCCGCTGGGTATCCAAAGGGCACAACTGATTTATCCTTTGCCCACCATGGATATCAGGGAAACCTCAATACCTCTACCATCCTGAAGAAGCATTTCCATGATGCAGAACATCTTATCTTTCACATGGTAAATGTTTGCTTAGCTCCTAAGACTTCCTCTTGGGATCAAATGTCTACCAGGTGGCAGCAGGTATTATTCTCTATCCTTGAGCACCAAGACTTAAACTTTTCTGAAATTATTTTTCTTGAACTTAAGGATATGGCCTCAAAACCTCTTTCTAATCGATGGATATTATCCTCGGTTCATTATGGCCATCATAGAGAATCAGCTGAAAGCTGAGGGACTTGTTAGCCTTGGAGTCCCTGCAATGGCTGTATTGCCTGAAGTATACTCCAGGAACAACTCTGACCAAACACTGAAACAGGCTGCCAAGCTGCGAAAACCCACGCAGTTGGAACCCACAGCTACCACCTCCAGATCCAAAGTCCCCACCAAACCCAAATCCAAAATGCCAAAGAAGGCTACTCAGAAGATGAGTCCCCTGAGGATGCCCATGTACCACAAACACAGGAAACACATACTCGTATTAACCCCCCAGTTGTGTCAAAGACTCAACCTGCCAAAGCCGCACAGGTATCCCTCAACAGGATCCTGTTGCAACCAATATTGGGGAACCCACACTGCTAGAGCCTATCTCACTTGAGAGGGTTACCATTGAAGCGCACCATTCACCCCGGGTGCAATCTGCTTCTACCCAATGACCACATGCAACCGCCCCCCAAAGTCCTACATTAAATGTTGCACAAGTGCTAAGTCAGTTGCACTCCTCACCCCCTCCCCAGATACCAATTACAACTGGGAATACCTCTACCACTGAGGGGGAGGACCAAAGTGCATCTGATAACCCACAGCACAGGGGTTACAATGTTCCATCTCCTAGTGTAGAAAAGGAGATTGGAACTTCTGGTGAGGCTGCCATTTATCCTGCTTCAGCATATGATCAGGATGTAGTTGGTACCATCACTAAGACCTTACCAGAGGCAACTGCTGATGAAGGACATAGTCCTGAGGCAGGAAGTCCCCAGTTCCAAGACAAAGGGGCACATGCTACAACCGATCTACACTCAGTGCATGTTCATCCTGATTCTATCAGGAGGTCAGGTGATTCAGTAACTACTGATGATGACCTGGGCTTCTTTTACGATGTGTTAGCCCAAAACACCATCCTGGAAGAGGAGGTGAGCAGACTCAAAGAGCTGCTTGCCAAAACTTCTGAGGATCAAAGACCATCTGCCCCTAAACCCCATAGATGGCACCTTCATCTGAAGGTCTTCCAAACACAGAGCCACTCCCAATACTCAACCACCTGCCTATGCTTCTGGCACTATTTCTCAGGAACAGAACCCCCTGAGCAAATAACTACTATCTTTCAAAATTCCCTACCTCTCATCACACCTATAATCACTGATATAGTGATCGAAACCATTGATGCGAGGCTTTCCTTAGTAATAGAACCCTTGATGGAGGAAGTTGTGGGCAAAAAGCTTTCTGACAATCAAACCCTTGCAACCAATGCAACCAAAAAGGGGGAGATTCAGTCAGTGAAAGCAAAAAGAAACAGGAGTGCAGAGGGGAAAGAGAAAGAAAAAGAAACAGAAGTGACAGAAGTGGAAAAGGGGAAGGAGTTGGCTGTGGAGACTGAAAAAGAGAAGGAGAAGGAAGTTGACATGGAGAAATCAAAGAACAGAAAGAATGAAAAGGAGACTGCCTTGGAGCTGATGGTGAAAGAGGCTGATGCGAACACAGTAGATCAATGGATAACATCATTGATCAGTTGTTTAGGCAAGGCCATGACACTGACAAACTTGACTCTGAGATCAGAAGATTAGAGATTAAAGAAATCCAAACTAGATGGGCAAGTTATGATGTGTTAGAGAAAAGGATGGAGATCATGATCAGGTTTATAGCAAAATATCTTGGAAGATCATTGATCGAAATCAAGGCTTGGTCCAGGGACAGCATCTTGGCAATAACCACCAAGATCTATTCGTTTGAAGTATACACTAAAGGATTAGTTGCTGAAGCTTGAATGAAGCTGGTGCTGGGAGCAGGACTGAACTAGCCAAGCAATCTAAAGCCACACTCACCTCCAAAATGCTAGAACAGCCTGTCAACATTCCCACACCAAAACCACCAAAAACACAACCCACCAAACTAACTCCCTTACCCTCAAAACCAATAGCCGATGATGTACCCCAAGAAGAAGAGAGAAGGGTATTGAGGCTAGAGATGATGAAGAAGATGATGATGAAGATGAAGATAGGCTGCCACTCTCAGCTATTATACAGTTGCCGAAGGCCACAAGTCACTCTCCAACAATTAGTCCTGAAACTCAAAGACAAATTGTGAAAATGAAGCTAGAAGAAGAAGAGCTTCACAAACAACATGATGAGGATTGTGAAAAATGGGTGTGAAAGGGGGTTAGTATAAAAGAGGCTTGAGGAAGTCAGAAAGAATGCGCTCCAGTTGTTCCTAGAGGGTAATCACCCTGATAAATTTGCTTATAGAATAATAACAACTGTGGCGCTAAAGAATAGGAAACAGGTCAAATACCTATCTGAGTACTATGTGCCAGAATCATTATTGAAGGAGGTGCTGAAGAGCTGACCATGGAGGAACAAATACCTTCCTCGAGGCCTATACAAGAGAGTCATACAGACTCATAGTGGGGAAGTAGATCTCATGGATGGGGTAACAGCTCTGTGTCCAGTTCCCTAAGACAGAGTTCCCATTCATACTTTGCCAAACAGATCATTGAGACTTCTTCCTAGGCCTGTGCTTACAAGGGTCACTTCTAAGCTGATCTAGAAGACAAAAAGACCAATCCTTCTGCCATAATAAGTGGGACATCTTCAATAAGTTTAGAGGTTTTGGCTGTATTGGTTCAGGGGGAGTTTGTTGGACCAAGAGAACCAATGAGCCTGATCAAAAAACCTCAAAGTCCTACAGACATCACAACAACTGCTGAAGACTTGATCAGCTGTTGTAACAAAGTCTGAAGATCAACAGCTGAAGACTAAAGTACTGAAGACTTCAACAGCTGAAGACCAAGTCTGAAGATCACAGCTGAAGACTAAAGTACTGAAGACTTCAACAGCTGAAGACTAAAGTACTGAAGACTTCAACAGCTGAAGACCAAAGTCTGAAGATCAATAGCTGAAGACTAAAGTACTAAAGATCAACAGCTGATGTACAAAGACTTAAGACATCAGCTGATGACAACAGCTGAAGTTCAAGTACAAGTACTGAAGCCTTCAGAGTTTGTTACAACAGCTGAAGAAGCACTCTTCCGTTGTTGTGATGGTTTCCTTTCAGTAGTTTTCTTTTTGTTTCAGTATTTGTAAAACGACTGAAGAGCATGTTTTTCAATCGTTGTAGTATCAGTAGTTTCTTTTCAGTAGTTGTAGTGATAGTTAACACTTAGCATTTTTGTAAGAAGATGTCAGCTGTTTGATATCTTCAGTAGTTGTGTTAACTATCAGTAGTTTGAATAAATTCTGTTAGATGTCACTATCAAGTGACATCAGCAGACGTCACATCTCTTATATAAGAGGTGTTGACCTAATTGTACGTGTGAAATTCTGTTACCATGAAAGCGGATATTGAATGAAATATTTTGTAGAATTTCTCTTGTCTATAACTGTTTGTTCTTACTTTGAATATCTTTTGTGTTCTTGTGAATTGGCCAATTCATTGTTTGATTTCCGCTGCTATACTCTCTAATCAATCAAACGTAGATCACTGATCTTAACATAAGGAATCTGGATCACTAACAAGAGGAGTAGACACCACATGATCCTTGATGGGATTATTATTTATTGGTCTAGTCTTAGTGTTCATCAAAGTCTTAGGTGGTGGTGGAATCACTTTATAACCCAATCCCTCCTCGTTGCTCCTTTCTCTCACTAAGTTGGGACTATGTGTGAAGAACTAGTCCAACTGTGCAGTTTCTGTTTTAATGAACTTGCTTCTACTTCTAGAACTGCCTTTTGCTTCTTAGTGTCTTCTAGGGAGTTTAGATAATACCTAATGTCATTAGCTTGGTTAAAAGCAACTACTTCGGTTTCCTAAGCTGTTTAGTCAAAAGGTCTATCTTTTCATTATAACTATGCTCATTTTGTTTTAATACCCTATTAGCCTTAGTGCACAGTTGCAAATCTTTTACTAAATTATCATTATGATCTAATAACCTACCAAAATTTTCATCTATGCTATTCCTAAAAGTATCACAATCAGAACAAGCATGATTATCAAACATTTGGTCAGTAGTACTTACCTGAGTTGATTCAGAAGAGTTAGCCATCAACGCAGCATCAGATTTCTCTGGTTCTAGTGATTCTGTCTTTTCTGTCTCTCACGTGGTAGTCTCCTCTTTAGGCTTGTAACTGACCTCGGTTGCAGTTGCTTTTTCACTATGTGACATCGGTATCTCAACTGCTAGATCTCCTTCACTACCGGAATCATGTCAATATCTTCTACGCTTGCAATGTTTGATTCCCCTGGTGAGACAAACCTAAAGCTCCAATCCTGTCCTTCATCATCATGAGCAGTCAAGCTTTTGGATCCTTGCTTGATGAAGTAGAACTGGTAGCTTGCTTGTCTTGACGAGTGAAGGACGAGAACGGGTTCCCGTTACCCGTCTTCTTAGGCTTGACATGTTCTCTTTTGAAGTGCCCCTTCTCTCCACAGTTGAAGCAGGTCACTTTGCTCTTGTCAAAGCCAAATGTGGTATCCTTAGTACCTACCAAGTTCTGTCCGGTTTGTTTTACAAACTTCTTCGCCCTCCGGACAGCACTAGCTAAGGCCCACAATATGTCCATCCTCTCAAGCTCCATTTCGTCCACCTGCTCGTAGTCCTCATTTACCAGATGGCAGTTTCCAATCTTCCCAGCAACAAGTTCATCATAAGAACGAACCACTGCAGCCAAAAGATCCATGTGTTCTCGAGCTACTTCCACAGTAACATTACCGAGATTTTTGGTCTTAAGTTTAGTAGCACTTGCTTCGGATCCAATATAGTGGGTACAAGAAGGTCCCGACGTGTCTGATCTTGAAGGAGACGCATGTGAAGGACCCGATGAGCTAGACACAAATGCAGTCTGGAGAGGTGCTCCAGATGTCTTAGCTTGAGGCGTGGCATTGTACGAAGCTGGATTTTGATTGTATGAAGACTTCTGAGCTCTGTACTTCATCCTAAGTGCCTCTTCTTGCAACTTAAGAATGAAGTCATTAATATCCAGTTTTGCCAGCATTCCATTCTGTCTCAGGTTAGACACGAATGAAGCCCACTTTTCAGTCAATCCGTCTGCAAAGTTAGTAACTTTCTCTTCCATGGTAGTAGCCACCCCATGTGTATGCAGTTCACTCATCAGATGGTAGAATCTATCTATAACGTTGTATAAACTCTCGTTTCCCATCGATGAGAAGTTATCGAATTCCTTCTTTAACTCCTTAGCCTTGATTGCCTTCAATGAAGCATTCCCGTCATACCTCTTTTCTAGCTCATCCCAAAGTTTCTTGGACTGCTTATTCTCTGAGTACTGGTGGAATATGTCTTTAGGAATAGACTGTGTAATCAATGCATAAACTATTTTCTCCGCATTGTATTTAACTTTCTGCACGTTCGTCATCCCTCCTAAGGTTAGCTTAACTCCATCAGCTCCCACCGGTGTACTATATCCAATCTCGATGGCTTCCCACAGATTCGGATCCACTCCATTGAGGTAGATCTCAAAACGTTGTTTCCAGTAGGGAAACTCATCTAACGTCAAGAGCTTTGGTGGTTTATTATGATTACCCACCTCACTCTCAAGCAATAGCAGGTTCTGTATCCTAGAGTCCTTCCCAGCAGTAAAGGCTGACATTTGATCTTCCATGGCGAATAACTTTAGTCTAATAAAACAAACTGTCACCGGTGCGACTGAAGGATGCGAATGGTCTAGTCGTGCGTATGAACTCTGCGACTGGTTCAATCGTGCGGCTGAACTAAGCGATTGGCTAAGTTGTGCGAATGAATCTGATGCATATGAGCAATGCGAATGAACGGTTCAATCGTACGAATGGAGATGCGACTAGGTCCAATCGTGCGTCTGGACTATGCGAATGAAGTCTAGTCGTGCGAAGGGACTCTCGGGCGAGTGAAGCTGCTGTGTTGCAAAATTTTCAAGGTTAAACGTGTTTCAGTCGTAAAAATTTGAATTTTCACAAGGTCTAATCGCCTAAGTCTGTAGAAACCAAACTTTGATGAGCAGGGAACGTCCAAGATCACTTTTGACACCAAAAATTGCTTTTTAATGCAAAAACACAAATTTTTTATCAATCTTGATTGATCACACGTAATCAAGAGCCAAAGCTCAGATACCACTTGTTAGGACCTGGTATTTGAACGACATACCTAGTGATTAGCATGTAAACCAGATAAAATAGTGCGGAATCCTATTTCATTGGCGATCCAATCAGTGAGAACACACGAAGAATCAATCAAGAATTGAATATAACGTTAGAAGTCGATTAGGAATCGATCTAATGTGTTCTATGAACTTGGAGAAACGAATTGGGAGGCTTTTGGACGGCTAGGGTACGTCTGGAATGGTAATTAATGAATGCTCTAGTATTTCCACGAATTGGGTTGTATTTATAGGTTAGTATTGTTCATTCGTGCGACTGAACCATTAGTATGGTTCAGTCGTGCGATTGAACCATGCGGTTGATTCATCCGCATGACAGAGTGTTCAGTCGTGCGATTGAGCCAATCTTATGTTACAATCATACGACTGATCCAGTCTCCTGGTTCAGTCGTGCGACTGAGTCATTCGTATGAAGTTATTCATACGTATGGTCCAGTCGCATGGGCCATTCGCATGAGAACTTCATTTTGTTAAGTTTGAATGTATTAATTAATATAACATTATGTGTAACAATTCAAACAACCACAAACCTAATTAACCAATTCAACGTCGACTCATTAATGAAATATTAAACATTATAAATAACAAACAAACAATATCATTTCATTAATCATTCCAAGCATTACCTCAAAATTAGACAAACAAGATCTATTACATTCATATCATGATCTAGGGACATACATGTATCAACAGCGTCGTGGAATTTTTTCCGGAATTTAGTGGTAAACCGGGTGTCACGATCAGACACAATAGACATCGGCACACCATGACGAGTTACAATCTCCTTGATGAACAGGTCAGCCAACCTCTCGGATGAATATGTCTCGTGGATCGGTAGGAAGTGAGCACTCTTTTTTCAGACGGTCCACAATCACACATATGGCATTGTACCCTTTTGGAGTACGTGGTAGCTTCGTAATGAAACCTATGGTGATGTGCTCCCACTTCCATTCCAGTATATCCAAAGGTTGGATCTTCCCATACGGCTTTTGATGTTCAGCCTTCACTTGCAAACAAGTAAGGCACTTACTCACATACCCCACCACATCGCGCTTCATACCTGGCCACCAATAATCTTTCATCATATCTTGATACATCCTTGTGGCACCAGGATGAATGGAGTATCAAGTCTTATGAGCTTCATCTAAAATCTTCACCCGTAGATCCCCAAAACGAGGAATCCACACACGACCGAATCGGGTTCTAACACCGAGTGTGTTTTCACCTAATTCCCCAACCAGACCTCTCATCCTTTCAGAGTTAAGATGATCTTCTTTCAGTGCCTCATCTTGAAACTCTTTGACTTGCTTCATCACATCAGAGATCATGATTAGTTGATATGCTTTCACCCGAATCGATTCGAGCCTCTCTTTTCGGCTAAGGGCGTCTGCCATCACGTTGGCTTTGCCCGGATGGTAATGGATCTCACAATCATAATCCTTTATAAGTTCCAACCACCTCCTCTGCCTCATGTTCAAATCCTTTTGCTCGAAGAAGTACTTCAAGCTCTTGTGGTCTGTGAAAATGGTGCACTTCATACCATAAAGATAGTGACTCCAAATCTTTAGTGCAAAGACCATGGGTGTTATCTCCAAGTCATGAGTAGGGTAGTTGACTTCATTAACCTTCAACTGTCGGGACACATAGGCTATAACCTTCCTCTCTGCATTAACACGCACCCCAAACCCGAGTAGGAAGCATCAGAATAAACCACTAGATCTTCGCTCCCATCGGGTAATGACCAAACAGGAGCTTGAGTCAACCTCGCCTTCAATTCTTCAAATGCCTTCTCTTGAGCTTGACCCCATATAAACTTTACATCTTTTTGGGTCAACTTGGTTAGTGGAGTAGCAATCTTAGAGAAGTCTTGGATAAATCTTCTATAATAGCCCACCAAACCGAAGAAACTACGAATCTCGGATGGTGTCTTTGGTGACTTCCATTGCATAACCGCCTCCACTTTCGTTGGGTCCACCATAATCCCGTCGGGATTCACTACATGACCCAAGAACTGAACTTTGCGCAACCAGAACGCGCACTTGGAGAATTTTGCATACAACTTCTCCCTCCTCAACATGTCCAGAACCTCCCGAATGTGACTGGCATGCTCATTCTCACTCTTTGAATAAATCAGGATGTCATCAATGAACACAATCACTGATTTATCTTGCATCGGCCGACACACCCGATTCATCAGATCCATAAAAGCAGCTCGCGCGTTGGTCAAACCAAAAGACATTACAAGAAACTTGTAGTGACCGTAGCGCGTACGAAAAGCTGGGGTGGTTTTGGTGTGGGAATGTTGACAGACTGTTCTTGCATTCTTGAGGTGAGTGTGGCTTTTGATTGCTTGGCTAGCTCAGTCCTGCTCCCAGCACCCGCTTCATTCAAAGCTTCAATAACAAGCCCTTTAGTATATGCTTCAGACGAACAGATCTTGGTGGTGATTGCCAAGATACTGTCCCTGGACCAAGCTTTGATTTCGATCATTGATCTTCCAAGATATTTTGTAATAAATCTAATCATGATCTCAAGCCTTTCTCTTTCTAACACTTCCTAACTTGCCCATCTATTCTGGATTTCTTCAATATCTAATCGTCGAATCTCAGAGTCAAGTTTATTGGTGTCATGACCTTGCCTAAACAGCTGATCAATGATGTTGTCCATTGATCTGCTGTGTTCGGCATCAGCCTCTTTTATCAGTAGCTCCAAGGCTTTATCTTCAGCAATATGATCATCAGCACCTTTCTTTCGCTTGTAGGTGAGCAGTGGTTGCTGTTCTTTCTCCTCCTCTTGGGCTTGCTTCGCTTCCTCTTTTCCTCGGATCTTTTCCTCTTCTTTTCTTTCACTGCAGTACTCTCCCCCTTTTTGGATGCATTGGAGGAAGGGGTTTGTACCGCAGAAAGTGTCTTTTGCACAGCAGCGTCAATCAAGGTTTGTAAAGTTGAGGAAAGCCTCTCATCAATGGCTTTAGTCACAATATCAGTGATTATGGTGTGATGAGAGGGAGATAATTTCGAAGTACAGCACCTATTTGCTCAGGAGGGTTCTGTTCCTGAGAAATAGGGCCTGAAGCAGAGGTAGGTGGTTGAGTTTGGAGTGGCTCAGTGTTTGGGGAACCTTCAAGTGAAGGTGCCATCTGTGGGTGGGTAGAGGCAGATGGTCTTTCTCCTTGTGAGAGTTGATCAAGTAGGTTTTGCAGGCTACTGACTTTCTCTTCAAGGATTGTGTTCTGGGCAAGAACATCGTAGAAAAAGCCCAGGTCATCATCAGCCGAAGCTGAATCATCTGACCTCCTGCTTAGAGCATGATTTACATGCACTGGGTGTAGACCAGTTGTTGCATGTGCCCCTTGTGCTTGGTACTGGGGACTTCCAGCCTCAGGACAGTGTCCATCATCAGCTGTTGCCTCTAGTGAGGTCTTAGCAATGTTTCCAGCCTCATTCTGATCATGTGCTGAGTCAGAGGAGGTGGCAGCCTCACTAGATATTCTAAGCTCTTTGTCTACACCAGGAGATGGAAGTGGTAAACCCTTGTGCTGTGGGTTCTCAAGTGCACTGTGTTCCTCCCCCTCAATTGTAGAGGTGTTCCCAGTAGTAAGTGGTTTCTGGGGAGGGGGTGAGGAGTGCAGTTGAGTCAGCACTTGTGCAACTATTAAAGTTGGGCTGTGAGGGGCGGTTGTTTGGGGTGAAGGAATAGAAGCAGTGTGCACCTGGGGAGGTTGGTGCTCTTCAATGGCAATCCCCTCAAGTGAGGAAGATCCTAGATATGTAGGTACCCCATGTGTGGTTGCTGCAGGCTCCTGTTGAGAGGAAGCCTGAGCGGCTATGGCTGGAAGAGTCATTGTATCCACTAGGGGGTTTGGACTAGTGGATATATCCTGCGTTTGTGTTGCAGGGGCATCCTCAGGGGACTCAATTCCCTGAGCAGCCGTTTTGGGTTTCTTTTTGGTGGGTTTGGTGGGGACTTTTGATTTGGAGGTGGTGGCTGTGGGTTCCAGCTGCGTGGGTTTTCGCAGCTTGGCAGCCATTTTTAGTGTCTGGTCAGAGTTCTGCCGGAGTATACTTCCGGCAGAACAGCCGTAGCAGGGACTCCCAAGCCAACAAGTCCCTCAGCATTAAGCTGGTTTGTAATGATGGCCATTATGAACCGTGGATATAGTATCCAACGATTGGCAGTTAGTTTTTGAGCCATGTCCTTGAGCTCCGAAAATATTATTTCTGAAAAGTTTAGCGGTTGTTGCTCAAGAATAGAATACATTACCTGCTGCCATTTTGTCGACATTTGATCCCAAGACGACGTCTTAGGAGCCAAACATACATTCACCATGTGAAAAATTAGGCGCTCAGCGTCATTAAAGTGTTTCTTCAGGATAGTGGAGGCACTAAGATTGCCTTGATATCCATTTTGGGGAAAGGATAGATCTGTGGTGCCCTTCGGATATCCAGCAGGAGAGATAGCATCATCCAGATGAAGAATTTGGCGGATAACTGCAGGAGTGATGACTACCTCTTTGTTATTGACGACCGACTGGAGAGATGGTGTGTTGTTCTCCCAAGTGGTAATAGTAACGTTCATCCAAAATTGTTGAAGGGATTTGGCATGTAGTATGGGATTCAGAAGAAATGCCGTATTGTATTGGGACCGAACCATAAGATCGATAGTAGTATCGAACTTAATCCAGATAGGCGATTTAGTAAGGTAGGCAACACAGTTGTGTCGCGTTTAATTTGCATGGACGCCATTGAGAAGAGGGAAGTTTTGGAGAGGAACGTTAGGTTTGAAGAAGATGAAGCATTGAGGGCTTAGGTCAGGGATATTTATAGGGTACGGGTAAGAAAACGACTGAAGGATGTGGTGTTAGTCATCAGTAGTTTTAAACGACCGTTGACATGGTATTATCCTTTCAGACGTTGAAACAGCTGAAGTCGTGGTGTTAGGCATCAGAAGTTAGAAAACTACTGAAGACCGTGGTTTTAACTTCAGATGATTGAAACAATTGAGGACTTGTTGTTTGTCATCAGCAGTTGTGAAACTACTGAAGACAGTGGTTTAGTCATCAGCTGTTGTAAACAACTGAAAACTTGGTATTAGTCATAGTAGTTATAAAACTACTGAAGACATGGTATTGCTTCAGTTGTTTAGAATGAAACACCAATAGTACAAACGACTGAAGAGAAATTTCTCATCAGCTGTTTTCGTCAATTCTTAGCTTTTCAGCTGTTTCATACTGTCCTCAACACATTCATCAGCCTTCTTGGCGGATTTCAGTTGTTTCATGGGACAACAGTACTTATCTGTTTATACTGATTTCAGTAGTTGTAACTACATCAGTATTTTTAACTACATCAGTAGTTTGGAACAGATAAAGTACTTCAGTACTTATGAGACATTTAGCCATCAGTAGTTATAAAACTACTGAAGGGAAAAGGACTCATCGGTACTTATAAGTGACGGGTACCAATGATCACCAGTAATTACTACTGAAATCATCAGTAGTTGTCACTTATTCTAGCTGCAGCATACCAAGCCTTAACACCAGGTTTTGGAAAGTTGAACTATCCAAAGGCTTAGTTAAAATGTCTGCAAGCTCATCAGCACTGGGCACAAACTTAGGATCAATCAGACCTTTTTCAAAACAATTCCTTATAAAATGATGTCTGATCTCTATATGTTTGGTCCTAGAGTGCTGGACTGGATTTTTGACAATACACAGAGCTGAAGCACTATCCATTAACAATGGAGTCTTAGTCTCTGTAATGCCATAATCCAGAAGTTGGTTCTGAAGCCAGAGTACCTGAGAGGTGCAGCTTGCAGCAGCAATGTACTCTGCTTCAGCAGTTGATGTAGCAACTGAGGTCTATTTCTTGCTCTGCCAAGAAATCAAGCAGTTGCCTAGGAATTTACATCCACCAGAAGTTGATTTCCTGGTCAACTTACACCCTGCATAGTCACTGTCAGAAAAAGCAACTAATTTACCAGAATGTCCAGTAGAATACCATAAACCTAGAGATGGAGTGCCTTGCAGATATCTAAAGATCCTCTTGACTGCAATCAGATGAGACTCTTTAGGTGCAGCCTGAAATCTAGCACAAACACATGTAGCAAACATAATATCTGGTCTAGAAGCTGTTAAATACATCAAGGACCCAATCATACATCTTTAAAGTGTTTCATCAACCACTTTACCTTTCTGATCTGTATCCAGTTGTGTGGTGCTGCACATAGGGGTAGAACAGGCTTACAGTTTTGTAAATCAAACTTTTGCAAAAGATCTTTTGTGTATTTGGACTGATGAATGAAAATTCCATTAGCCTTTTGCTTGATTTGCAACCCCAGAAAGAACTGTAATTCTCCCATGGCACTTATTTCAAACTTCTGTTGCATCAACTTTGTAAAGGCATCACACAACTTTGGATCAGAGGATGCAAAAATGATATCATCTATATAAATTTGAACAAGTAGATTATGCTGCCCAACTTTCTTAATGAATAAAGTCTTATCTATGGAGCCTCTAGTGAAATTATTTTCTAGAAGAAAGTTTGATAATGTCTCATACCAGGCTCTAGGAGCTTGTTTTAACCCATAAAGAGCCTTATCAAGCTTATACACCCAATTAGGATGTTTATTGTCCTCAAAGCCTGGAGGTTGACATACATAAACCTCTTCTTTAATTTTTCCATACAAAAATGCACTTTTGACATCCATTTGAAAAACTTTATGGTTTTGATAAGCAGCATAAGCTAAAAACAATCGAATTGCTTCCAGTCTGGCTACAGGAGCAAAGGTTTCATCATAATCAATACCTTCTTCTTGTGCAAACCCATGAACAACCAGTCTGGCCTTGTTCTTAACAATAAGCCCATTTTCATCAGTTTTGTTCCTAAACACCCATTTAGTGCCTATTGCGCACTTACCTGGAGGTAGAGGAACCAGTTCCCACACTTGCTGTTTCTTGAACTGAAGAAGCTCAAGCTGCATGGCATCAACCCATCCATTGTCCTTTAAAGCAATGTGATAATTCTTTGGCTCTTGCTGACTGATGAAGAGAGCATAGAAGTAGAAATTTGACAATTGCCTTCTTGTTGATACTCCAGCAGTGATATCACCAATGATTTGAGACATAGGGTTATTCTTCAGATCTTGATACACAATGAGATCTGTGCAAGTGTTTGTAGCAGGTTCAGCAGTAACAGATGGTGATGGTGAATCATTTCCTTGAAACCAATCAGTGGATGGTAATTCAAAGGAAGTTGAATTCGAAGAGATCTCATCAGCATTTGTTGTGGATGGTGCTACTGGAGCTACAGGAACATCAGGTCTAGCTGAATCAGGCAGCTGATCACTAAACCTGAAGAGGTGAGTACTGCAATCATCATCATCATCAGCAGTACCACCAGGTGGTGAACTGTTGACAGGAGCAACAGCAGGAGTTTGATAAGGAACATATTGCAGTATGTCCAAATCAAATAACTCCACAGGGCTTTGTGGAATCTTGTCCTTTGGAGATTCATTGAACTTAATATGTAGAGTTTCTTCAACCATCTTTGTTCTGCAGTTGAAGACTCTGTATGCCTTGCAAGTAGATGAATAACCAACAAAATACCCTGCATCCACCTTAGGATCAAATTTATGGAGTTGATCCTTTGTGTTGAGAATAAAACAGGGACACCCAAATGCTTTGAAAAATGAAATCAGAGGAGCCAAATGATGGAGAACTTCATATGGAGTCTTCATCAACCTCTGATTTACTAAAACTCTATTTTGCACATAGCTTCAGGCCAAAAAGGTCAGTGGCAAACCTGAGTCAGCCAGCATGGACCTTGCAACTTCAATGAGGGTCCTGTTCTTTCTCTCCACTACTCCATTTTGTTCTAGAGTCCTTGGGATGCTAAACTGCCTTTTGATCCCCTTTGAAAGATAGAAGTCATCAAGTGTATGATTTCTGAATTCAGTCCCATTGTCACTCCTAATACACTTGACTGGAAGAGAATACTGCTTCTCAATATACAACACACAGTGAATAATCTTCTGAGCAACCTAATCCTTTGAATGTAGAAAGAAAGTCCACACAAATCTGGAGTAATCATCCACAATTACCAGACAGTATTTCTTCTTTGCCATGCTCATTACTCTCACAGGACCAAATAGATCCATATGTAGTAATTGCAAGCAGGCAGTGGACTTAAGCACTTCAATAGGAGGGAACGAGACTTTGTGTTGTTTTCCTTTTAAACAAGCAGTGCAGGTTTCATCACAGTGAAACTTCTTTATTGGTAAGCCTCTGACTAAACTATTGTGGGTAAGCTGATTCATGTTTTTGAGATTAACATGACCAAGCCTTCTGTGCCACAGTTTAGATTCTTGATAAGAGGCTTTGGAAAATAGGCAAGGATTGCCTTTGAGATCTTTTTCTTGGAAAGATCTAAGGCATACACTCTTCCTGTCCTGTTGGCTCTCAGGAGAGTGTGATCATCCAACACCTTGTCAATCAAGTGCAAAACTTTGGATGACAGAATCCTACAGTTTTGACTAGTGAAAAGAGCAACATGGCCTTTATCACACATTTGACTGACACTCAAGAGATTGTACTTGAGATTTTCCACATGATTAACATCATCAAATTTGATTTCTCCATTAGAGACAAAACCCTTACCAATGATGTAACCCCTAGCATCATTTCCAAAAGAAACAAATCCCTTCTTTCCGTGAGAGTAGTCATGAAGAAGAGAGCTATTCCCAGTCATGTGCATAGACCCCCACTGTCTACATACCAGATGCTACTTTGGCATGTTGAAGAACCCTGCTAAAAACAATCAGCTAGTTTTAGAGACCCAAACCTTTTTGGTTTTGGGCCTGGTCTCATCAATAGATGGTAAACTAACAGGTTTCTCTGAAACAACAGCCTGAGAGGAAGAAGATGGTGTAGAAGAGGAGTCCTTTGGCTTGGACCTCCTTTTCTGTGGTTTCAACATAGGAGCATCTAGTTGGTTAACTCTACCCAACAGATGTTGAACCATCATAACCAGCTGTGTCTGATTTTGTGATAAAGCTTTCAGCTCATCAGACACATTGCCAGTGGAGTTTGATAAGTTCCTATGTTGCACCTTCTTCTTCTGAGCATTCTCAGCTGTCACCTGTTTAACCCCTTCCTTTTTGGATTTCTTTGAGGACTTAAGGGTTACAGGATTGATGTTGCTGATACAAATGTGGTCTCAAACTCAGTTTTTATTTTTACCATTTTCTCATTAATTTCTTCTTTTTGTTTGAGTTTGGAACCTCTTTTGTAACAACAATCATCTGTAAGATGATTGAACAAACCACATACATCACATGGTTTCTTCTTCATCTTAGGTTGATCATCAACTAAAGAGGGTGAAGCAACTGAAGAATTGTTCTTCAATGCTTTGGAAGCATTGTTTGCTTTCTTGACTGCCTCTTTAGTAGTCTTCAAAGTCTTTCTACTGGCAGTTTTCTTCTCTTCAGTACTGACAGTAGTTGAAGTTTGAACTTCAGGTGTTAAATCCTGCTCTCTAGTCCTTTCAGGACCTTCAGAATTAACTCCTGAGTTGATCAACTCATTAATCATATGAGTGTCAGCATTTGAACCATCAACATCAGCTGATAGGTTCAAAGTGGGCTTGATGCTGACTGCTACTTCTGATTGTGCTGTATCAGAAGGTAGATCACATGATGTGATGGTTGGTTATCACTCTCACTCTCAGATTCTACTTCTGCTCTTGGAGTAAAATCTGTAGGTGGAGCAGTGTGATTGTAACCAATGCCAAACTTCACATTGGAAGCAGATTGCTTACTAAGAAGCATTTCTAAACCTTTGCATGATTGTACCCATCTATCACACTCTACCTGGGTAACTGCAAGGGTTTCTTTGAGATCTTTGTACTTCTCTAGAAGTACCTCTTCTCTAGCCTTATCATCAATTATTTAGCATTTCAGTTTTACATCTCATCATTTTTATCTTTAAGTACATACTCAAATTCGCTTTGTTTTTGGAAATTATTTGTTCTAGCTCAATGTTCTTATTAATTAAAGCTACATTTGCTTCCCTAATGGAACCAAATGCTGCTATGCATGGTTCAGAACATAATTTGGCTTTTGCCTCAGAGGATACCTATGATACCTTAGGTGTAGAGGCATTAGAAAATGAAGTATCAGCAGACTCCAAAGCCATAAGAGCTAGATTCCCTAAAGGACTGTCACCACCATGTTGACCAGCACCTGAGAACAGTTGGTCATGACCAGACATGTCATCTGGTAAACTGCTCCAGTCAACAACTCCTGGGGTGAAGAAGCTGTGTTGTTGAGGTTGAGTTGTTAATGAGATTGGGATGGCTGAGGTTCTGGTAGTGCATGAGGTTGTGGTGCCATAGGAACTTGAACTTGATTTGACTGTGGCATGTAATAACAAGGGTACGGATATAGCATTTGACCCTAAGGAACAAAATATGCCGGAGATTGTTGTTGAGGATGATGACTAGAAGTGACAGGATGTTGCCCTCTGTGTTGTTGACTATTGCCAGGAAAAGTCACAAAGGGTGCAGTGGAGTTAGATCCAGTTGATCTACACTCTCTTGCAAAGTGTCCAAGCCTTTGGCATTTGTGACACCTCAACTTGCTCTTGTCAAAACCAACTTTGGTTTTGCCAGAGAGTCCTGGGAATTTTCTCCAGTTCTTTTATAGAACTTCTGAGATCTGATATTTATCAGGGCCATTTGGCTCAAAATATCCATCTCTTCTAAGTCGTCATCAGCAATCCCCTTGAGATCATCCATAATGAAGCATAAATTGTCATTATTACACCCAGTAAACTGACCATCAACACTCATAAATGTAGAATCAGAAGTGCTTGAAGAGAAGTTAATGTGCTCATCATACTGGCATTCAGATGAAGCATATTCTGACTCTTGACCCACCAAGGCAGTGTTGCCTGGTACAAAGTCTTCAGTGAGCTTTCCAGATGAAGACAGCTTTCTCTTCTGTTCTATCTCTCTCTCAAACGTGAGCAGTTTCCCATGTGTCCCATCTCTCAGGCAGTGATCTGAGAAATCTGTTATTCATCTGGATATTTGTGTACTCAAGTTTGACCATTTTTAATTCAGAGATCAAACAAGAGAACCGCCCATATTGTTGAGTCAGTGTCTCACCCTTTCTATGAGAAAATGTCTCATATTGTTGGTCGAGGATTTCTCTATTATTTGCCAAGACCTCATCTGTTCCTCCAAATTGTTCTTTCAAGGCATTCCAGAGGTCATGGGCAGTTTCATGATGCATTAGCCCAGAATAGATTTCATTTGGCAGTGCCATGGCTAGAATTCCATGGGCTTTTGCATCAATTTCAAGCAACTTCTTATCCTCGTCTGAGTATTGGTCCCTCCTCTTCGGAACCATTTGATTGGTTTCCGGGTTATTCACCATAGGCTTGTGTGGACCATGTACCACAGATGTCCAACAAGCTGCGCTGTTAACAGACAGGTGATGGAGCATTCGTCGTTGCCATATGTTATACTCATTCCTAACCAGCATTGGTGGCTTGGTTGAGGAACCAGTATTGTGAGGATCATTGGAGGAAGTAGTCATTTTCAGTTCAGAAACAATTTATTCAAGCTTTTAAAAGTTTTACACAGACCACAACAACTCAATGAAAACCAAGAAAAGATCTCAGGATGAATGACCAGAAATACAGAAAATTCAATCTCTATAACCCTTTCTTGCAAAAACAAAAGCTAATTCAATCAAACTTAGATCTTGAATAGCAGTTTCAATGATCAATTATTAGATCGATCAATGATTAACCTACTCTGATACCATTTGACAGGATCAGCGATCACAAGTTTGATGTATTAGAGTTCAAGGCAGCGGAATAAGAATAGGAATTAGACAAATTGTAGCAAGAAGTCGATGCTTGTATGCATTAAGAGCACATACGGTTATAGCGAGAGAATATATTTCTGATTCAAGGAATGTTTATAGATATGGAATGTTTCTAATCAAATCATTCATTCATTCTCTTATTACAATAGGTTGACACTCCTTATATAGAGTGCAATCGCTGTTGTTATCATGGGAAAGTGACAACTGGCAGATCTAATACAAAAATAACTAACTCTTAACAAACTACTGAAATGTTCACAACTACTGAGAACATATCAGAGTGTTAAGTACACAATATAAAACTACTGATTAGAAACTACTGAAACTACAACGACTGAAGAACAAGCTCTTCAGTCGTTTTACAAAACTACTGAAACTAGAAATATAAAACTACTGATATCACAACTACTGAAGAAGTACTCTTCAGCAGTTGTGACAAACTACTGACGCTTCAGTACTTGATCTTCAGACTTTGACCTTCAGATGTTCATTAGTTGATGACTTCAGTAGATATCATCAGCTGATGTCTTTAGTTTTTTTGTCTTCAGACTTGTACATCAGTTGTTGATCTTCAGCACTTGTAAACTCTTCAGCTGTTGTACTTCAGTACTTGGTCTTTCAGCTTCAGCACTTGTGTTCTTCAGCTGTTGTACTTCAGCACTTTAGTTCTTCAGCAGTTGAAGTCTTCAGCACTTGATCTTCAGCTGTTGAAGTCTTCAGCACTTGTCAAACTGCTGATGAGGCTTTGAGCAGTTGTTGTGATACCATGTGGGACTTAGAGGTTTTCTGATCTTGGCTCATTGGTTCTTTTGATCCAACAGCTGTCTTAGGGATATCCGACTCCTTCACCTTCAACTGATGGTAACCAGATTGAAGATCTATCCTTGAAAAACAACTGGCACCCTGAAGCTAATCTTACAAATCGTCCATTCTCGGTAAGGGGTATCAGTTCTTCAGTGTCAACTTGTTCAGCTCACGGTAGACAATACACATCCTTATACTACCATCTTTCTTCTTCACAAATAGGACCGGAGCACCCCAAGGAGAGATACTCGGTCTGATAAACCCCTTGTCAAGCAGCTCTTGCAACTGCTCCATCAACTCTTTCATCTCTGTCGGGGCCAATCGATACAGTGTCTTGGCAACAGGTTAGGCACCCGGTATCAAGTCAATCTGGAACTCGATCTCTTGGTCAGGTGGCATTCCTGGTAAGTCTTCTCGGAATATGTCTGGAAAGTCACACACAACGGGTACATTGGATAGTTGTGGTGTTGGCGTATCCACATCCTTTACAAAGGCCAAGTAGGCACTACATCCACGCCTCATACACTTTCCCGCCACCACCATTGAGATCACCTTTGGAATCGTAGTCACCTGATCACCACAAACCGCCACCATCTTACCGTTAGGCATTGATAGCTAAATTATCTTCTTGTGACACACGATATTCGCCTCGAAGTCTGCTAACCAATCCATCCCAAGAACCAAATCGAAACCACTAAGGTTATCACGAACGGTCTAACAGGAAACTTATGACCTTCTAGCTCCACATCACAACCCTCTAACATTTTAGAAATCTGGGTAGACTTACCTATGGCAGTTTCTACATTGAAGGGCGCATCAATACCTCTACTACTAACAAGCAACTTAGCACTGAAAGCACCGGAAATAAAACTCTTACTAGCACCAGAATCAAATAGCACCGAAGCTAAAGTTTGGTTCAGCAGAAACATACCGGACATGACCTGTGTCATTGGGAATGCTCTGACGCTCGCCCTTGGTCCTTCACCTCCAGTTTTCTTTATGCGTCTTACAATCCTTGTTCACATGGCCCTCCATGCCACAGTTAAAACACCAGATCGTACGACAGTCCTTGGCTATATGCCCCGGCTTCCCACATTAGAAGCATTCATTCAGACCCAGCCTGCATCCCCCGCTATGTTCTCTCCCACACCTGTCACACTTCTTTATACCTACACCCGATGCAACCACACGGCGGTCATCCACCCATGCCTTCTTATTACCCGTCAAAGCATTACCCCGACCAAACCTCTTCCCCTGCCAGTTTCGCTCACCACTACTCTTTTTTCCACCTTCCTTCATCACCACCGTCCTCTCATCATAAAATCTTCCTGCCAAATCCACTGCCGACCTAAACGTGCTCGGCCGGGCAGCGATCATGTGCCTGCGAATATCCGTTGGCAAACCCTCAACGTACCTCTTGATTTTTCGGGACAGAGGTGTCACCTGATTCGGCACCAAATGTGCCATCTCGTTCAATTTCGTGGTGTACTTCTAGTGCTTCATAGTTCCCACTTCCCGTTGTAGGAACTTGCTTTCGACCTTGTCCATTTCACGATGAGGACAAAACTCCTCAATCACCAACTTTTTCAGCTCAGACCATCTCATCCTCCCGATGGCCCTACTACCCTCGGCTTGGACAATGTTGTCCCACCAGCATAGAGCCGAATCCATAAAAGAGGGGGTAGTGAACTTCACCTTTTGATCTTCATGGCACTTGTTGATATTAAGAACAATCTCCATTTCCCTCACTAACCGGTGAGCAGCAGCTGCAGTCCCGCAGTCTCCAAAGTTACAGCTGCGTACTACCTCCCGCACAGGCTCTGCTTCTTCCTCTTCGTCTTCATCATCAGACGGAACCGTCTTAGTCTCGGGCTCTCTTCTTTTGCCCGTAGGTCAACTCCTTTCCCTTCTCTCCCTTTCTCTAACTGCCTATATCACTTCGGTCACTATAGACGGTAGGATCATCTGCATGACTTGATGCACTTCTTCCACAACTGCCTCCTTCAATGAGGCTCTCAGGTTAGCACTCTCATCTCTGCCCTCTGGATGAGGGGTTTCTGGTTCTTCATGAACCACCTCTTCGGCCCTAGGCCTTCCTCTCGTAACTGTGGTTCAGCACCACGTTCAGCACCACGTGAAGCTTTAGATGATCTACCACCGGCCATCCTCTAACTCACACTAAAAGATTTAAACCCCAATACGGTCATTCATGGAAACGGCTCAGTTTATGGCAAGTATAGTAAGTCCCTAATTATAGTGGCCAGTTGTGATTAGCCACTTACTTTACCCTTCATACCCCAAGCATTACCCGTCCTAACTACATCAGTATTTAAATCTACATACAACATATAACCACATACCATACGCACATAAAACTAGTTATCTTTACGAAAATACCTAATGGCAGGCAACTACTCAGACTGGGATCCCGTTCCCTTTCTATCCCATTCTCAGTTTAAGTTAAGGTTCATTTGAAAATTTACCCATTTCACTTAAACTTTGGCTCTGATACCAACTTGTAAGGCCCTATTCCCAGGACGCTTACAGCTGGTAAGTCATGGCACATAAAACATATGCTTTGCATTTAATCATTTAAAACATAGCAGCGGAAACATAAAACAAATGGCATTTCATTTCATCATAAAAACTTTTGCAACATAATGCATCGTTTGACGGTAACAAAATTACATTGTTGTATTACATCACAAAAGCATTATATAAGTGGATGCCATCCAAAAGAGCTGAGCAGCCGCCTCGTGCCATCCTCAGCAATGCTCACCTGCCAACTGGAAAATGCATAAAAGTCAGCATTACTGAGTGAGCTCTAGCTTTCTAACAAAAATACTTTACTTTCATAAAACCATTCTTTACTTTCTTTCAAAATCATACTATACTTTATATTCGTTCGTGATCATACATCGTACTTACATACAGATAATATCATTATTATCTTCTTTGATCTTTCATTCCTTATTCTTTACTTTTCCTTTCTGTCACCCATAAACCCTTCCCTTCTGTTCATGGTACTGAACCTAGGACCATCATAGACCTTCTATAACGGTGCATCGCACCTCGTGGTCACACTACCTAGGGTAAAGTTTAGGCTTACTATGCAATACCTTTCTGTTCATCGTTCTGGACCTAAGCCTCTCATAGACCTTCTATAACGGTGCATCACACCTTGTGGTCACAGTACCTAAGGTATGAATGTACATGTACCATTGCCATAAGCAATACCTTTCTGTTCATGGTTCTGGACCTAGGCCTCTCATAGACCTTCTATAACGGTGCATCGCACCTCGTGGACATAGTACCTAAGGTATACAGCAATAGTTCTATGCAAATGGTCAATCACAAGGAAAGACCCCGATGTGCATGCCATGCCTACAAGGCTATCATTACTTTCATTACTTGTTAATGCATGCACTCATACTTCATGTTCCTCTTTCATTATCTTTCACTTTATGTTACATAATACTTCATTCATTCATTATCATAACACGTAAAGTCATAGGAAACTTAAACATACATCATCACAATGAACATAACCACATCATTCATAAATCATCATGTAGGGCATCATACATACATAACATACATCATGCATAACTATGCAACATCATCATCATCATGCATAAGCATCAATCACAATACATTACATGCCCAACATACCATTTATGACCTGAAAAGTCAACTTTAATAACCCCCAGGAACCTCCTAGGTCAAAGCCTACATTACTCCTTTTTCCCCAGAAAGTCAGAATTTTTCTAAGTGTTCACCCGCATTTCCTACAGTTCATCCGCATTTCCTACAGTTCATGCGCATTGCTATAGTTCATCCACATTTGCCATATTGTTCATCCGCATTGGATTTACTTCATCCACATTTACTTTACTTCATCCACATTTGTCATCCGCATTAGCCTAACTCATCCGCATTTCCATACTTAGTCAAATGCTCATCCGCATTGACTCACTTCATCCGCATTGACTTACTTTGCTCATCCGCATTTCAATGCTTAGTCAAATGCTCATCCGCATTGACTCACCTCATCCGCATTGACCTACTTTGTTCATCCGCATTTCCATACATAGTCAAATGCTCATCCGCATTTCCATACATAGTTAATTGCTCATCCGCATATCGTGCACTTAACCAATGCTCATCCGCATTGACTTCATCTGCATTGACCTACCTATTGGTTATTGCTCATCCGCATTAATCCTTTTCATCCGCATTTACTTCCACAAATTTCGACAGATTAAAAACTTATCAAATGGGTCTAAAACATCAGATTCAATTTCCATGCACCATTCATCATGATCTAAGCTTAATTCTTACCCTCTAAGCCTTAGAAACACAATCATACATCATCAAGCATGAACATAGTCACATATCATACATCATCAATCATAACATCTTCATACACACATTCAAGCATACAGGTCCGAAACCCAGCTATAAAAAAACATACATTCATGCATTTCCAGCCCCATAATCAGTTAAAAACCAGTAAAGTAAGGGTCCTGGAACTCACTTTTGCAGCTCTTGAGTATGTCTTCTTCCAAACTCGTTTGCAAATTGAATTCAACCTCCAAGAAACCCACTAAAAACATACGCTAACACATACAAACACACATAAGCACAAACCTGAGGATAAGACTAGTCAAGAACACCATAAAAGCATGAATTTATTCCTTGAATTTGAATTATTTCTTCTTGGCCTTCTTCAAACCCGAGGTCTGCTCCTTCTCTCCCAAAAATCCAAAGATCAGTGGTGTACGTGACATATGGGCGGCCATACCTCCTTTTACACCCACTTTTCAAACATTTTGTCCTTTTTGACAGTTTTTACCCCTAGACTTGGGTTTTATTTCTTTTCCTTCTTTTCTTTCACTTATTCATTCTTTTCTTGACTTTAAAATAACCGGATGTTACACTAATAATGCAATAGGTTTTAGTACTTCGGAAGTAGTCCTTTCTTCTGAGACCAGATTTTCTTCTGAAGAAAATTTTGCACTTGTCTTCATCTTCATTTTGGATAGCAACTTTTGGATTGTAAGGACAATCCTTAGCGAGAGGAAAGGTACTCCCACACATGACATAATCTATTTTCTTCTTCCTAAAAGCTTTCGTTTGTGAACAAGGCTGAACTTGTTCACTTTCCTTCTTCATTTTCATCTTTGCAGATGCTGTGGACGTTATTTAGGGTGAGAACTCCCTTTGGTGCTGGATGGTTTAGGTTGTCTTGTAGTGGTACACAACTAATCTGCCTTCTTCTTCTTATTGGGATGAGTTGGACAAAAACTAGAACACCTTGTATAGGATTTCAAGTTAGTGTCTTAAGTCTTCACCACTTGAATTCCTATAAAGATAAAAACCTTTTTCTACTTAGAATTGAAGGTGGTCTTGATCTCTTAAGCCTTCTTTGCATTCCTTTTGCTATTCCAGATTAAGTTCTTTCTCATGGACTTGGTCATCCCAACCTTCTTACTCTCCTCAAAATGATAGTGAACCTTCTTATAATCCTCTTCTTCCCTCTTCTGAGGGGCATTCTTCACTATCTCCTCGTTATCCTATTCAATCAAAGGGTCTATCAGAGGAAGCTCATCTTCACAAGTTCAACCCCTAAGAGATATTATAGACAAGATTTTGTGTTGATGAGCTATCTCACAAGATCTCAGTCTCTGCTTATTTTAATAATAAACTTTTGCATGAAAGGATGAAGATATTATGTTCTTGAAGGTGTCTTCTTCAGAAACACATTTTTCAGCTTTGGCTTTGCTGATCACAAGCTCAATGTGGCATTCAGTCAAGTTAGTTATGAGGTTTTTTATGTGATCTTGTAGTTGCTATGCTCATGTTTAAAACATGAAATGATTTTCTCCTAAGTCCTCTATCTTTAGTTTATACTCATTTTCAGCTATTTTAAAATTTGATTTAAAGATAAATAAGGGCTCAAGATCATATCTCATTTCTGAGTTGTAGGAGTTGTATCTATTAACATAAGCAATACATTCTGGTGTACAAAGATGTTCCAATACCTTTTGTTCATAACGGTCGCCCATTAATTCATGGTTTGGATATACATCTTCCACCTGAAAGCTTGTATGGCCCCGTTCCCGAGACACTTACAGCCGGTAAATCATTGCACATAAAACATATAACTTTACATTTAATATTCATAAACATTGTCGCGGAATATTAAACTAACTTTTCCTTTCCTTATATGTGCTTTTGCAAGTTAATACAATTTTTCATTTTGAAACATCATTCATTCGCATTAAAATGGAAAACATTAAACAAAAGAATGCCATCCAAAAGAGCTGAGTAGCTGCCCTGTGCCAACTGGAAACACATAAAAGTCAGCATTGCTGAGTGAGTTATGGTTTTATAATAAAACGTACTTTACTTTCATTAAATCCGTCTTTTACTTTTGAATGTGATCATACAGCATATGTGCACACAGATAATATCATTATTATCTTTGTCATTCGTTCATTGACTTTCGTTCTTTCATTCGTTCATCATTACCATTTACATTCATTACTTTCATTCACATTCATTCATAAATTCTTACATTCATTCATACGTTCATTCATTACTTCATTTCATTCCATCAATACCATGAACTTCACCCCACCGTCATGCATAAAGTGGGCAGCAAATTTCACTTTCTCATCCTCTCGGCACTCGTTGATGTTCAAAACAGCTTCCATTTCTCTCACCCACTGGTGAGCAGCAGCAACGGTGCCATTACCATCAAAAGTAAGGGGCTTGCATCGTTGGAACGCCCCATAGTTACAATCTCATGTCGCCTCCGGCGCAGGCTCTTCTTCCTGCTCTTTTTCATCATCATGAGACAAACCGTCTCAGTCTCGGGCTGTCTTCTTTCGCCCATAAGTCTACTTCTTTCCTTCCAATCTCCTTCCTGTATAACTTTAATCACTTCAGTCATTACACACGGTAAGATTGTCACCTGATGCACCTCTTCAACCATAGCCTCTTTCACTGAGGCCCTTAAGTTTGCACTCATCACCACCCTCCGGATAAGGGGTCTCGGGTTCTTCATGAACCACCTTTTCAACTTTGGTCTTCTTCTCATAACCTGTTGTTCAGCACCACGACCTCCACCATATGAAGCCTTTGAAGATCTACCACCGGCCATCCACACACACACTGAAAGATTCAAACACCAACACGGTCGTTCAAGGGAATAGTTTAGTTTATGTCAAGTATAGTAAGTCCATAATTAAAGTGGCCAGTTGTGATTAGCCACTTACTTTACTCTTCATACCCCAAGCATTACCTATCCTCACTACATTAGTATGTAAATCTACAAACAACACATAACCACATGACATGCGCACATAATACCCATTAACATTACGAAAATACCTGATGGCATGCAACTACTCAGATTGGCATCCCTTCCCTTCCTTCCCATTTTCAGTTTAAGTTTAGGTTTATTTTGAAAATTTACCCATTTCACTTAAACTTTAGCTCTAATACCAACTTGTAAGGCCCCATTCCCAGGATGCTTACACTTGGTAAATCAGTGCGCATAAAACATATAACTTTTCATTTAACATTGATAAACATTGCAGCAAAACATTAAAATAACTTTTCATTTCCTTATAAATGCTTTTGCAATTAATGCAATCATTCATTTTGAAACATCGTTCGTTTGCATTACAATGCAAAAACATCAAACAAAAGAATGCCATCCAAAAGAGCTGAGTAGCCGCCCCGTGCCATCCTCAGCAACATTACCTGCCAACTAGAAACACATAAAAGTTAGCGTTGCTGAGTGAGTTCTAGTTCTATAATAAAACATAGTTTACTTTTATTAAAACCATCTTTTACTTTTGCATCTGATCATATAGCATACGTACACATAGATAATATCATTATTAACTTCATCATTCGTTCATTGACTTTCATTCATTCATTTGTTCATCATTACCATTTACTTTCATTACTTTTATTCACATTCATTCATACATTTTTACTTTCATTCATACGTTCATTCATTACTTCATTTCATTCCATCAATACCATGAACTTTACCCCACCGTCATGCATAAAGTAGGTATTGGGCCTAAGTCTATCATAGACCTTCCGTCATGGCGCACAACAGCCTGGCCATATTACCTAAGGGTAAATTCAGGTGTACCATTGTCATGTGCTATACCCACCGTCATGCATAAAGCGGATACTTGGCCTATGTCTATGATAGACCTTATGTCATGGCCCACAACAGCCTAGCCACATTATCTAGGGTAAGCGACAAAGGTTCTATACAAGTGGTCGGTCATAAAGACGGACCCTGATGTGCATCCTTCTAGGGTAGCTAACCCACACACCGTTGGGCTAACACCCTACAATGGGGCGTGTCCCGACATACAAGGCTTGCAAGACGTTCTTTACTTCCCATCGTTCATTAATGTATGCATTCGTTCATTCTGTTACTTTTTTTCATTATCTTCCACTTTACGTTACATAGTACTTTCATTTTATTCATTAACATTCCACGTAAAGCCAGGGGAAAATAATCATACATAATAATAAAGAACATCAACATATACAGTCAACATCATCATAGAGGGCATCATCATACATACATAACATACATCGTGCATAGTCATACAACGTCATACATCATCATCATCATTATCATTCATGCCCAACATAACCTCTATGGCCTTAAAAGTCATCTTATATGAACCCTCAGGAACTTTTCACGTCAAAAATTACATCAGAACTTTCCCCTGGATGTCAGTAAATAAACTATGTTTTGTCGGGTACACAAGTCCTACTCGGGCGTATGGGCACCCTTCAGTCGCATGGATTCCCAGGCGACTGAACACCATGTGGATTGAACATCAAGGGAATCGGCCCTATGTGAATGGACCAAATACGGATGGACACAATATGGATGAATCCTATTTGACTAGATCTAATACGGATGAACACCTATGCGAATGGACGTAATGCGGATGAACACTTGCGCAAATGGACCTAATGCGGATGGACCTAGGCATATGGACCTCAGTTGCATGACCCCCGTGCGAATGACCCTCAGTCGCACGACTCACAAGCGTATGGACTCCAGTCGCACGACTCGCATGCAATGAACCTCAGTCGCATGCCATTCAGTCGCATAGCCCTAGCTGATGCAAAATGCAGTTCATCTCGAACCCCAATGTGCACTTTTCAGCCTCCAGACCCTCTCAAACCTGTTCTAAGCTCAAATCAACCATCCTAAACCTTAGAAACACATACCACAACACCATTCAAGCACACACAAGCCCAAAAACAAAATCCACTCGCATCACACACAAACACATACATACGAGTTCAACACTCACCCTCAAAACCGGGTTTTACTATGTGTTCCAGCCCCAAGTCTGTTGAAAACGTGTAAAAGAGGGGTCCTAGAACTCACACAAACAACACCGTTGAGTAGAGCTTTAATCCAACCCGCTACACCTCTACTTTCTCGCTCGAATACATGAAAACCAAAGCTTCAGACCACTTTTCTTACTCTTTTCTCTCTATACCCAAAATTTTTTTTGTGTGGGAGGGTGTGAGCTACCCTCCCCTCTAAATCTCCCACTCTTTCAATTTTTTACCGTTTGGCAAGTTTGGTCCCTCGACTTTGGACTTTATTTATTTTCTTTCTCTTTTCCTTCTTTCTTTGGCTTCAAGGGGAATAACCGAGTGTTACAAAGCTCCGATCAAAACTTCATTGTTCAACAACAACTATAGCTTACTGCTTTGGCTTTTCATTCTGGGTGGCTTTTTCAGTGTAGTTTGGTATGGCTTGTGCTTGGCCACCAGTTTTCCTTGGTGTCTTGCACCCTATTGGAATGTGACCTATTTGGTTACAGTTGTGACACTTAAATTTGCTTTTGTCCAACCCAAACTTTCCATTTGTTGTATTGCTTGGACACTTCCTCCATGTTCTCTTGTAGAACTTCTTGCCTCCATGAGTGAGAAGACCCATTTCCTGGACTATCTCCATGTACTCCAAGTCATCTGGATGAATATAGTCTAGGTCTTCAAGGGTGAAGAGAAATTTGCCTATGCTTTCATCAGAAGACACAAAGGCATGTGAAGAGTCTATCTCTTGGAATGGGCTTCCTTGAGTGTAGCTTTCTCTTGTAATGGGCTTCCTTGAGTTATGAGTGTAGCATATAAGATGATGCTATGGTTCTATGCTATCCCTCTTAACCACATGGAGGGTTGGACGCAGTTGATTATTGGAGTTACCAGATGAACTTTGCATCTCCAGCTCGTATCTACTTAGAATACCATACAACATCATCAAGAGTAAGAGTCCTAAGGTTCTTAGTTCTCTTGATAATAACACAATAATGTGTCCATTGTTTGGAAGAGAGGACATGAACTTCCTTACAATGTCCTTGTTCTGAAGAGTATAGGCAACACAATTAGGTAGCACAATTAGCTTGCCTGTGGAACTCTGTGAAATATGCTAGTGTCTTAGAGGTTTGCCAATTTCTTGTTCTATCAAACTACTTCACCTCCCTGACATTAATCCTCCACTCTATTAGGATCGATTGTTAGAATTCTGGAAGACCTGCTAAGAGTTCATTATGGATGGGGAGAAGGTACTATGTGCCATAGTGAAGGGGAGGACGATATTTGTCACTCCAACCACCATTAACACCCGTCTTCAACTAGATGATGAAAAATGTGAGTTGTTCTTCCTTAAGAAGCTATAAATCAGTCCTTTGAATAGATGAGATATGAGGGAGATTTCTCTACAAAGACTTTCAGGAAAGGGAAGGTCTCATCCCAGTGAAAGTAACTACTTCATGTGGTCATCCATAGCTTATCCAACAACCATGGGGGATGGGAACAAATTCCTAAAGATCTCTCCTTTATGGTCCATGGAATGGTCAACAGGTCAGATTTAGGTACTCACAATTTGTTTATACAAATTCACTTGCTAATTTGGACTCCTTAGATTGTTCCCTATATATGTTCAACACGTTGTCAACTGTGAACTGGGAAAATAGTTGAGAAGGACAGTTAATATTCTAAAATTGGGACAAATGAAGCCCGACATCTTTAAAACAATAAATATGCCAACTGTTGGCTTCTCTGGGTTAAAACAACCCGTCACCCAAAACTGCTAGAGCTTATTGCTCATGGTGACAATCTAGCAACACAAGCTTGTGTTGAACCTGCACCTTCTACTTCACAACCACCACAACATCCTTAAATAATCCTCACCAACCACAAAAAAACCAAACAAACCCTTACACAGGCTCCTCAGCTTGTGCAGGCCCCATATCACTACCCAGACAAGAAAAAGTGGACACTAGAGCTCCTACTCATCATGATGAGCCTATTAACCTATCGTCCTTAAGCCTTCACTCAAAGTCTCAACACTCAAGTGAACAACCTTCAGAGCAAAGTTATTAACCGCAACCTCTGGAGCGAAACCAACCTATCCTTCACCAAGAATTCTATAATGATGAAGACATGGGATTCCATGAGTACCATGAGTCTCTCTACTCCTCCCTTACTTACAAAGAGATGAGTGCTTCTGCCTCTCCCGTGTCTAGCCCCTATCATTCACCAATCACTGAGTTGGATCTGCTTGAACATGTTCAAAAAGTCCATATGGAAGAGTCTCTCACTTCTGCAAGTGATTACATCATTAGGACATAAACCATGGAAACTCAACCCATTGACACTTCATTTGAAGTTGTTAGTGACCAGGGAAATCCAACAGCCAAAAACACCATGCTAGTAAGGATAGAGAAAATTTTGATCCAATTCTCTCATCCCCCAATGATTATTATGATGAAGATGAGGGGAACATGAGACTAAAGGTGCAGATATTTTCATAAAAAAGCTTCTATTTAGTCTCTAAGGTTAGTCACCTCGAATCTCAGGTTACTACCTTATAAAACAGGTTCAATGATTAGCAACTTGAAATATCTTATCTTAAGGAATATCTAGCTGAAGGACATTTATGAGGACATCATCTAGGAACATAAAAACCTATGGATATGATTGACCTAACTCCTAGCTTACCTATGCAAGTGGGTCATGCTACCAAAAAGGGGGAGAAAATCATAGTAATTGTTGAACTTAGGAGTTCTTCACATAGTATAGACATTAAGGACTCACCAGCCTCACTTGTAGTTGTCCATACTCAACGTCCTTCTCAAGTTCATATTGATGTGGACTCACTCATTCAAAGTGTATTTGAGGAGGGAATTCCAAGGGCTATGTCAACCCCACCCCAAGGATCATCAAACTATATTTTAGGGTGGAGGTATGATGCTGATAGAATAGCCGTTATACTTCAAAGAGTTCAAGGACAATAAGAAATATTCAAATTTCAAAACATAAACAACTATGAAGCTCTTGACTTGGTCAACATGTGACTTGCCAATCCAAGCCAATCTAGGCAAGCCGACAGGATGGTCCAAAGGATTGAAGACAAGATTATTGAAGAGTTTAGCGAATGAACAAGACAATGGCAATCAGGTAATCTCATTGGTCAACTAGATGTTAAGGTAGACCCATATAGTAGATTCAAAGGGAAAACCTTGACCGAAAGCCTACTGATAGAGCGTTAGAGAATTATCACAACAACAACTACTTTAACAATCCATCCCCTCAGTCAAGTACCACCTAGTGAAGTTGCCTCACCGCCTATCTCTCTCGCTAGAGCCTGTATGTTACACCAAGCAATGAAAGTCAATGCTCTCCCCACCAAATGTCACAAAGGTCTATGGGTGAGAAAAGGAAAAGGATTATGACCCCTGAGGAGATTAAGGAGGAGGAAAAAAGAGGAAGAGGAAGCTAAGGGGGAAAGTTCCATCGGGTCTTCAGGCTTGATCAAAGCTACAATCAGGGCTGCCCCCAGAGCAAACACTCAAAACGATAAGTTAACGGCAGTCAGGATTACTTACCTACAGGAAAGGAACTATAACATCTATGAGATCATTTCTCTCCCCTTCGCAGAACTAAATGATCTGGCAGACAAGGAAATGTCTAGAGAGAGGAAGGAAATAGAAGATGCAAGGTTGCTCCTCCAGATCAAAGAAAAAAAGAAAATAGAAAAAACTTTACAAACATGTTCCTACATTTTCCCTAGTTCAAGAAGGTCCTGTGCAAGAGACTATGGGAACTCCATAACCTTAGGTAGATAAAGAAGCTTACAGGAAAAACATGATAAACACCTAAGTGCCAAAGGACCCCACCAGGCAGCTACATTTCTTCCCTTGTTCGTTGAGTATACTGAGTTTAAGTATCTCAAACCACATGAACTTCAAGTAGTCAAAAAACAAAATTCTACAAAGAGAAAGTTGAGGGATGAAGCTGCAAAGTCAAGAGCTATCATCCAAAAGAGTGTAAAGAAATATGTTGACAAACATAGGATGATGAGCTTCTTGAAGCTGTATGGATTCTCCGGAAGGAGGCTTTGTCTTCTGTCTCTATCCACCATGAATGAGCACATTAGGGTCATCAAGCAGAAGTTCAAGTGAGGAAAGCCTGATGACTTACACTCATGGCAAAGTCGAGCTCCTCCTAAAGTTCAGGGTAAGGTTGAACAATTTGCAGCAACACAAGCTGGACCTGTTGTTGAACCTCAACAAGCTTCATTTTGTAATCCGCAGCACGGTCCAACTTCCTCTCCTTGTGAACCTATAAGGGAAGAGGACCCAACTAAGAAAGACAAGACTGCACAACATGGTGTTGAAGGCCAGTCTTTTCAGTTAAGGTTCCTTAAAAGAAGGAAAGGGATGTCTTCTAGACCCAAATCAAAGAATAAGAAGAAAAAGAAGAAATCAAAGTCATCCACCTCTAAGCCTTGAGAGGGTGCATGAAAAGGTAGCTCAACCAATTCTAATCCAAGTAGCTCCTCTTGTATGAGGAAGACCCATCTTATTGTGGACCTTCACTACTAGTCTTGAAAGATGGCATGTCAACAGAGATCAAGGTGTTGAAGATGTCTACACATGGAACAGACATGTTTAACCTACCTCCATATGATCTTTTTGAGATGAGAATATACTTTGAAATTCTGAGTGATCCTAACCATCTAATGAAGAAGGTTATGGTCATTATCATCATGAGGACTATCAATATCTAAGGTCTTCAAATGTTTTGGTAGTATCATCCTAGGGGTAGTTTGTAAGGTCAAATGTATGGCTGATGCAACTAATAACATCCTAAGTCTCTTGCATGCATGCACTTAAGCGCAAAATAGAAATGCTTCGGAAGTTTTACACTCTACATCAGAATTGTTCCAAGTGTAAAATCTTCTAAAGCCAAGACTAACATCTTCCAAAGCCAAAAGTGAAGCCTTCCAAAGCATCAAAGACAAAGTCTTCCGAAGCCAAGAAGTGTAGACTAATTTATTCCAAAGACTTTGAACACATGCTTTATCTAAAGTAGTTTTCCATAGAGCTGGACCACTTTGCGCTGTAACTCTAAAGACTCACCAACTTATATAAGCTGGTGAAAAGATCCATGCTTTTGGTAACTCTACATTAAGGTCTTTAGTCTGTTGCTTTCTACTTTAGGTACTTTTATCCATTTTGTAATATATTAGGATGTGAGTTATGACATATCATAGTTACTAATCTAAAGGCAATATGCCTTTTGACTCTACATTTATTTTGTTTTTGTCTAGATCAAATGTTTCCAACCGGCTTTCTATGTATGGTCGGCTGTAGGATGTAGTATAAAGTATCTTAGGTCTTTGTATTTCTCTTTATTCTTTGTAACACTTGTAAAGACCTTGAGAGCAATATACAACATTCTTGAAAACCAATATCCTTATGTTGTTTGCTTCTTAGTCGGTCTCCTATTTGCTTGTCTTCTAAGTATCAAACCATATTGTTACAAGTTTCCAATTTCATCTCATAGATGTTCTAAACACTCTCCTAATTATGTGTTGTGTTGTATTTACCATCCCTTAAAAGAACTCGTATACCATAAAGGCTAATCACATGAGTTTTCATGCTCACAACTAAGGCTTACCATGTTGGCAATGCGTTTATTAAGCTGAGCATAAGGAACCTCAACACTACGGGGATCGACTCAATTTATGTATATTAAGCAGGGTCTTTTGGATTTTTGGATGTAGGTGATAGTCATTTGAAGCTATATAGGTAGTGTAGATGTTGTCACCTTGAGTAATAAACAACAACCTTTTTTGAACCAGGCTGTTTTTGCCATGAGAAGCGAACTGTGGTCTTTCTAATAACATTAAAGATGTTAGGCTTCATATATCCCAATTTAAGAGTAATAATTGTTTCCCTTAACTTTGAGCCCCATTCATAGTATAAAATGTGTTGGATATAGCTAGGGAACATGTAGTACTCTAGGGAATCCAAGTTTGGGAGTAGGTTTATATAGAAAAAGTGGGAGTACTTCAATTTGACCCCATCAACAACTCCATGGACTATATATGATAATACTCAGGAATCTACTCACATCTACCATTTTTATTTGATAAAGAGGGGATAAAAACATGAAGGAGGTACTTCCATTTGTAAGATGCCTTACCGTTCCTCATGGATCTAAAAAGTAGTCTCCTTCATAGCCCGTCAGTCGGAATGAGTAATTTGTACCAAATTTAGGGAAAGACAGTTTGCCTTTATCATTATCCAACCGTATATGAGAGATGATTGTTGCTAGAGTTATGAAAAGTTATCCTATGCATTTGACAAAGAATGTGTTCTCACCACCCACTATCACCTCTTGGCAAGTCCTCTAAAATGCCATAAGGTGTTTTTCATATAATGGAGGGTCGATGGTAAGGTGATGAGATAGTTGGATTGAGCAAGGAAACGGAAAACTTATGAAGGAAGATTATTGGTGGGCAGGTATGAAGCATGAGGTAGCGAAGGATGTGAGTAAGTGCCTTACTTTCTTCGAAATGAAGGTAGAGCATCAGAAGCCGTATGGGAAGATACAACCTTTGGATATTCTTGACTTGAAGTGGGATCATATCACCATACATTTCATTACAAAGCTGCCACATACTGCGAGAGGGTACGGTGCTATATTGATGATAGTTGATCGTCTGACGAAGAGTGTTCACTTCCTACCAATCCATGAAATGTATTCCTCTAAGAGGTTTGTGAATTTGTTCATCAAGGAGATTATGACTCGTCATGCTGTGCCGGTGTAGATTGTGTCTGACCATGACACTTGGTTTACATCCACGTTTTGGAAGACATTTCACGATGCGATGGGGACGAGGTTACACATTAGCGCGACTTAACATCCACAATTGGATGGTCAATGAGAGAGGACTACTCATACGACTTTTGCTTACCATTTGCTGAATTCTCATTCAAGAACAGTTATCATTCCAGCATTGGTATGCCACCATATGAGATGCTATACGGTAGGAGATCTAGAACGCTCGCATGTTGGGGTGACATTGGTCAGTTGAAGTTTAGGAGCTTCAAAGTGATTGAAGATATGATTGAGAAACTTGAAAAGATCAAAGCTTTTATAATGGAAGACAAAGATAAGCAAAAGTCGTATGGGCACAAGAGATGTAGACCGATTGAATTCAAGGTGGGCGATAAAGTAATGTTGAATGTTTCACCTTGGAAGTGTATCATTTGGTTTAGGAAGCAGGGCAAGTTGAGCCCGAGGTACATAGGGCCTTTCCAAATAATTGCTCGGTAAGAGAGGGGGCCTATAGGTTGGAGTTGCCCTATGAGTTAACCGAGATCCATCCAACATCCATGTATCTTAGTTGAGAAAGTGCATAGCCATTATGGATATTGTGGTACCACTCGAGGATATTGAAGTGGATGAACAGTTGAATTATATGGAGCAACTAGTGGCCATCATCGATAGGAAAGAGAAACGGCTAAGGGATAATGTGGCTCTGTTGGTGGGAGTTCAATGGAAGCATAGAAAGGGATCCAAGTCTAAGTTTGAGACTATAGAAGAAATGAGACAACATTACCGTCTGTTGTTCAAGGAGGATTAGTTTGGGACATGAAACCTGAAACCTATATAAGAGGGTGGACTTGTAACACCCAAAATTTACAAGAAGAGAAAAGTGAATAAAAAGGAAAGGAAAGCCAAATAATCCTAGTTGAGGGGATAAAGTTAGACATGGAACAAATTTTATATTATTTTGTACAAAAGTGGGTGTGGCCGCCCACACCCATGTTCCATAAACTTTTTCATTCAGATTTTAGAGAGAGAAAGAGGTGTTCTCCTGGTTTTAGAGAGAAGAAGAAGAGAATATTGGTTTTTAGGTTAGAGTCTTGTGTTTTGGTTGTTCTTGGCTGGTTTTCAACCTCGGGTATGTGCTTATGTGCTTCTTTTTTTCGGATGTGTGTTTTTGGTGTTTGAAGTGTTTGAACTCATAAGCATTCGTGTTTGATGAAGTCATACTCTAAACTTCCAGAGTGAGTTCTAGATACATGTTTTAAATGTTTTAACTTGTTCAGGTGCTGGAAATGCATGTTTAAATGTTTTAAGATTGTGGTTTTCAACCTGTATATGTATGTGTGTGCTTCGTTGCGTGGGTTGATGATTTGGGAAGATTTTGATTATATTCATGTTGTATGCTTTTTTTGATGCTTAATATGTTAGAACTAGGCTTGGAACAGATTAGAATGATGAATTGGGGACTGAAAGTAATGTAGTTACAAAGTATTGGCCAGGCGCCTAAGTGCTCATGCGCCTAAAGTTCATACACCCCAATAGTGCCCATGTGTCTAGGATATTGCCCAGCTGCCTAATTGTTCCCATGCACCCAACTACCCAATCGCCTAGCTGCCTATTCACCTAAGTTAGTTCCATGCACCCGCATGAAACCCATAAGCCTAGAATTCTGCGTAGACGCCTAAGTGGTGGCCATACGCCCAAATAGTGCCCATGTGCCTAAGTTTTTGCATTCGCCTAACTGTTCCCATGTGCCTAAGCAGTCATGCACCCGCATAGTGCCATGCACCTACATAGTGCCCATACACCCTATGCTTTAGAAAATATTCTGAATTTTCCACAAAAAGGGATTTTTAGGCTATGACTTGGAATGTTTCCTGGGATGATGTCTGATGTTGTATGATGATGTATGATGATATTATGCACATTTATGATGTGTTTCCTTATGCTCCTTATTACGTACAACATAGCATTACGTGGTGTCGTTATGTTTTTGAATGTAAAGTATTATCTTAACAAGGCGAATGATCTAAGACAATAAAAGTGGAACATAATGAATGAACGAATGAAAGTTTTGCAAGCAAAATATGAGGTTCATAACTTAGTGAGAGTTGTTAGCTCAATTGTGTGTCATACAATGAGTGATTTTGGCTACCCATGAGGGTTTACAGATAGGTGTAAGGCCCCGTTTCCGGAGACCTCACAGTTGGTCATTCAAAGCATTAAATACCTTAAAACATTATAAATTTTATAAACTTAAGCAGCGGAATCATTTTAACAAAAACCATTCATTTCATTAAAACACTGTTGTTAGGCAATACACTATTGTTTAATCGATTACAAAAGAACTATTTAATTGCATTACAAAACAACAACCATAATAAGTATAAATTGGTGTCAATCTTTCCCTGCCGAGTAGCTTCACCCTTGTGCCATCCTCAGCAATAATTACCTGCCAACTGAAAATGTATAAACGTCATCATTGCTATGTGAGTTCTAGTTTTAAAAGTAATAAAATGCTTGCTGTATGTTGTCTATGAAAAATACTCTTTCTGTGAAATACCACTCTTTTCTTGTATGCGAGCACGCATTAACTATATGAGCGAATATTGTTTGTTCTCTTTATTGTATGCCTTATATGTTGTGTTATCTTTTATCTTTATCTTTCATTGTCTGTATGGACCAATGAGTAATACCCTAAACTTTATGCGTGGTGAAAACTGGTGATGGGCCATCTATATCCCTCAAAAGGGTTTCGTTTACTGTATACAAGGCCGACCCAATCACCTAGGGTACGCTGCAAGGGTCCTGCCAATCTCAATTGACTGGCCCTGTGTGCATAATAGGGTAGCTAACCCGCAACAAAGTTGAGCTAACGGCAACATGGTCGTGTACCTCCTGTAAGCTTGCATAACGTGTTAACATTTTATTAATGTTCCTCTTCTCTTCTTCGTTATTATTACAATATACTTTACGTTATGATAATAAACATACCACGTAAAGTCACACACTATAAGTAATAATAATAATAGCAATAATAATAAGGAACAATCATAAGGTAATCATAATCATGCATGAAACCCATCATTAATAAACCCTAGACAAACCTCAGTCAAAACCCTAAGAGCACAAACTCCCAAGAATTCGGTAATAAATTCCAAGTGTTAGGCACTTAGGCACTATTTGGGAGCATAGGTCCTGTTTAGGCGCTTTATCACTATGCAGGCGCTTCAGGATAACACTTAGCTGCTTTAACTCTTAAGCGCATGAACAACTGAGGCGCATGGACACTATTCGGGCGTATGACCCATTCGGTCGCATGGACACTTAGACGCATGGGTTGACACTTAAACCCACCTTTACACACACTTTTGTGTACTTTTGTCCTTTATACATTTTTAACCCCTTAATTTGGGTTTTATTGACATTTCCTTTCTTTATTCTTCAACTCTTATCTTTCTTTTCTTTTTAATAAAAAACTGGGTTTACAAGTCCACCCCCCTTAAATAGGTTTCGTCCTTGAAACTTGTTATTCCTCAAACAGATGAGGATAATGCTACCTCATCTCCTCCATACTCTACCATGTAGATTCGGATCCTTCCTGTGGTTCCACTGTACACGTACAAGCGGAACCACTTTATTCCTCAGTCTTTTCTCTTTACGATCGATGATTGCCACTAGTTGCTCTACATAATTAAGCCTTTCATCTACTTTGATGTCTTCTAGTGGAACAATAATGTCTTCATCAGCTAAGCACTTTCTGAGATAAGATACATGGAATGTCGAGTGAATTCCACTTACTCATCTGGTAACACCAATCTATAGGCCACTTCTCCTACTCGAGCAATGCTTCGGAAAGGTCCTATGTATCTTGGGCTTAGCTTACCTCGTTTCTTGAATCGGATGATACCCTTCCAAGGTGAGACCTTCAACATAACCGGTCACGCACATGGAACTCAATCGTTCTGCGTCGTTTATCAGCATACGACTTCTGTCTATCTTTGGCTGCCTTCTTGAAGGCTTTAATCTTCTCAAGCTTCTCAGTCATAGCCTCGATTACCTCGTTGCTCCCCAATTCCTTCTGACCAATATCACCCCAACAAACGGGTGTTCTGTACCTCCTACCGTATAGCATCTCATATGGTGGCATGCCAATGCTGGCATGATAGCTGTTGTTGTATGAGATTTCATCTAACGGTAAGTGGTCATCCCAAAATCCCCCAAAATCAATCACACATGCCCGAAGCATGTCTTCCAATGTCTGAATGGTCCTTTTTGATTGACCATCAGTTTGGGGATGATATGCCAGGCAAATATGTAACCTCGTCCCCATGGCGTCATGGAATTTCTTCCAAAATTTTGATGTAAACCGGGTGTCCTGATTAGATACAATAGACACCGAAACACCGTGATGAGTTACAATTTCCTTGATGAATGGATCTGCCAACCTATGAGATGAATATGTCTCGCAGATTGGTAGGAGGTGAGCACTCTTCCTCAGACGGTCAACAATCACCCATATGGCATCGCACACTTTCGGAGTATGTGGCAACTTCGTTATGAAATCCATGGTGATGTGCTCCCACTTCCATTATGGTATATCCAAAGGTTGGATCTTACGATACGGCTTCTGATGCTCAGCCTTCACCTGTAAGCGAGTAAGGCACTTACTCACATACTCCAACACATCACGCTTCATACCCGACCACCAATAATCTTGATACTTTTTCATGGCACAAGGATGAATGGAGTATCGAGTCTTGTAGGCTTCATCCATAATCTTTGCACGTAGATTCCCAAAACGAGGAATCCACACCCTTCTGAATCGAGTTTTAACACCAAGTGTATTTTCACCCAATTCCCCAACTAGACCTCTCATCCTCTCAGAGTTCAGATGGTCTTCTTTTAGTGCCTCATCTTGGAACTCTTTGACTTGCTTCATCATATCGGATGTCATTATCAGTTGATATACTTTCACCCGAATTGGCTTGGGCCTCTCCTTTCGGCTAAGAGCATCAACCACTACGTTGGCTTTGCCCGGATGATAGTGGATCTTGCAATCATAATCTTTTCTGAGCTCCCACCACCTCCTCTGACTCATGTTCAGATCTTTTTGCTCGAAAAAGTACTTCAAGCTCTTATGGTTAGTGAAAATGGTGCACTTTGTCCCGTAGAGATAGTGCCTCCAAATCTTCAATGCAGAGAACACGGCCGCTAGCTCCAATTCATGAGTGGGATAATTGACCTCATGAACTTTCAACTGTCAGGATGCATAGGCTATAACTTTCCCTCTCTGCATTAACACGCACCCCAACCCTGAGTAGAAAGCATCTAAATAAACCACCAAGTCCTCACTTCCCCCGGGTAATGACAGAACATGAGCTTGAGTCAACTTTGCCTTTAACTCCTCGAATGCTTGCTCTTGAACTTGACCGCATAAAAACTTACATCCTTTCGGGTCAACTTAGTAAGTGGAGAAGCGATCTTGGAAATGTCTTGAATGAACCTTCGATAATATCCGACCAACCCCAAGAAACTACGAATCTTGGATAGCGTTTTCGGAGACTTCCATTGCATCACCGCCTCCACCTTTGCGGGGTCTACCATAATCCCATCAGGATTCACCACATGACCCAAGAATTAAACTTTGCGCAACCAAAACGCAAACTTGGAGAATTTGGCATACAACTTCTCCTTCTTAATGTCTCCAACACCTCTTGAATGTGACCGCATCGAGTGGATCAAAATATCATCAATGAACACAATCACTGTTCTTTCCATCATAGTCCGGCACACCCGATTCATCAAATCCGTAAAGGCAGCTGGCGTGTTAGTTAGACCAAAAGACATAACGGGGAACTTGTAGTGCCCATACGCGTACTGAAAGCTGTCTTAGGAATGTCTTGTTCCGTCACCTTCAATTGATGGTAGCCAGATCGTAGATCTATTCTCGAGAACCAACTGGCACCTTGGAGCTGGTCAAACTAGTCGTCAATCCTTGGTAACGGGTACCGATTCTTCACCGTCACCTTGTTTAGCTCTCAATAGTCGATGCACATTCGCATACTTCCGTCCTTTTTCTTTACAAACAATACCGAAGCACCCCACGAAGAGATACTCGGTCGAATGAATCTATTATCCATCAACTCCTGTAATTGGCTCATGAGTTCCTTCATCTCAGTAGGAGCTAATCAATATGGTGCTTTGGCAACGGGTTGAGGACCGGGTATCAAACCAATTTGGAACTCAATCTCGCGATCCAGTGGCATGTAGCTACTCGGGCTGACATCCCTCTATTTGTCCCATTTTCATTTTAAATTTAGGTTTTAAAACTTTTATTTAACCCAATTCTCTTAACCTTTGGCTCTGATACCAACTTGTAAGGCCCTGTTCCTGGAGACCTCACAGTTGGTCACTCGAAGCATTAAATACCTTAAAACATTATAATTTTACAAACTTAAGCAATGGAATCATTTTAACAAAACCATTCATTTCATTAAAACACTATTGTTAAGCAATACACTACTGTTTAATCGATTACAAAAGAACTGTTTAATTGCATTACAAAACAACAACCATAATAAGTATGAACGGATGCTAGTCTTTCCCTGCCAAGTAGCTTCACCGTCGTGTTATCCTCAGCAATAATTACCTCCCAACTGAAAATATATAAAAGTCAGCGTTACTGAGTGAGTTCTAGTTTTAAATGTAATAAAATGCCTTCTGTATGTTGTATATGAAAAATACTCTTTGTGTGAAATACAACTCTTTTGGTTGTATGCGAGCATGCATTAACTATATGAATAGATATTGTTTGTTCTCTTTACTCTATGCCTTGTATGTTCTGAATGAACCAGTGAGCAATACCCCAAACTGTATGCACGGTGAAAACTGGTGATGGGCCATCTATATCCCTCAAAAGGATTCTGTTTACTGTATACAACGCAGACCCATTCACCGAGCGTATGCTGGTAGGGTCCTGCCAATCTCAAATGACTGGCCCTGTGTGCATAATAGGTAGCCAACCCGCAGCACAGTTGAGCTAACGACAACATGGTCGTGTACCTCCTGTAAGCTTACAAGACTTGTTAACATTTTATTAATTTTCCTCTTCTCTTCTTTATTGCTCTTCCACTTTATTATTACAATATACTTTACGTTACGATAATAAACATACCACGTAAAGTCACACACTATAAGTAATAATAATAATAATAGCAATACTAATAAGGACCAATTGTAAGGCAATCATAAACATGCATGAAACCCATCATTAATAAAACCTAAACAAACCTCGGTCAAAATCATAAGAGCAGAAACTCCCAAGAGTTCTGCAATAATTCCAAGTGTTAGGCGCTTAGACACTATTTGGGCACATGGGCCTGTTTGGGCGCTTTATCGATATGCAGGCGCATGAGGCTAAAACTTAGCTGCTTTAACTCTTAGGCACATGAACAATTCAGGTTCGTTAACATTATTCGGCGTATGACCCATTCGGTCGCATGGACACTTAGACGCATGGGTTTATTCAAGCGTATGGAAACTTATGCGCATGGAAATATTCAGACGCATGGGTAGTATTGGGGCGCATGGCCCTACACTTAGGCGTCTGACTAATTTTCTAGGTGCATGGACAACTATTTAGGCGCATGAGATACACTTATCATTTCTAAGGCAAATTTCAAGCGCATGGACCTTATTTAGGCGCATGAACCTTCTGTACAATATGTTTCTAGGATGTTTTCGAACGCAATCATCAATCCTATCTGTTCTAAGCTTACCAAGGCTATTCTAAACATGAACAACCTATAAGCATCCAGAATCATCATCCAACATGCATAATACATACGGGTATACATACATAAACATTGTAACATTATTTTAATACTTTTTCAGCCCCAAAGAGAGTTTAAAACAAGTAAAACCAGTGTCTAGTACTCACCTAGTGTAACTTGGGTGTATCTTCCTTCTAACCCTTTTTCCAAATGAGTTCAAACACCTAAAACACACCAAAACACGCACACACGGACACACACACAAGCATATAAGCACATAAGCATGTAACCGAGATAAAACCTGTCATAAACACTTAAAAAACCTTGAATTCTTACCTTGAATTCAATCTCTTCTTTTCTTCTTCTTCAACCGAGAGTGTTTCTCTGCTCTTTCTCTATAAACCGAAGAAATGTAGTGATGTGAAGTGAGGGTTGGCAACCATGCCCACCTTTACACCAACATTTGTGTACTTTTGTCCTTTTAATACTTTTAACCCCTCAACTGGTGTTTTATTAACATTTCCTTTCTTTATTCTTCAACTCTTATCTTTATTTTCTTTTTTAAGAATAACCGGGTGTTACAATAGGGAAGTTAGTCTGGTGACTGCTCAATACATGTGTGATATAGTGCAGAACGTATATATTTTTAACTGTCGTTTTTTCTTAAATTTAGTTTTAATTGGTAGCTATCATGTGGTAGTATAGTGATGGTAAGTGATGGGATCAAATGTACCAATGTGTGATGATGTACGAACACAATTCAAAGAAATACAAACAAAGTAATTAAATCAAGCAAGATATCAACAAAATTCATAGTTTCATTAATGTAAAGCAAAGACAATTACAAAGTAAGTAAGTAGTTCTAAAATTTGTTCTAAAACTGTTGTTCTCCCTTTAAACTTCTACAAGTCTAAGCTATTATAATGAAACACAAGGAACTAACAAATTACAAAACTAGTTCCTATACTATTACAAATAGTAATAAGACACTTAAAGACAACATGTTAATCTTCTAGAGTTCTAACAATACTCTCCCTAAGATTTACATGGTCTTCGGTCTTCAAAATCTTCAATCTTGTCTTCTTTTGATCTTTCCTTCAGCTTTATCTTTCATGTTCAGCTTGAAACACTTGTTGAGATAACATATCATTCATGAACTCAAAATCAAAAGTTTGATTTTGCGAATCTTCTTCATGTACAACAATAGTTAGTTCATCTCCTTGAACTTCATGTACAAAATCATCATAAATATTAGCATGAGTAGTTTCTTCGGCTAAGTTTTGATTTTCATCAACATTATCATCATCATATCTTTCATCAATAGCTTCTTGATGTGCTTTAGTTGCACCATCATTACCATCATCATCATTATTATCATCATCATCACCATCATCATCTGATGAGCTTTGAGTAGCTTCATCATCACTTCCTTCATCATCATCATCAATCATACCATCTACAACATCATTAATAAGATCATTTGGATCTATTGGTTCATCTTCAGATAAATGATAGTGTTGTTGATTGATGTCTACTTCATACATAGCTACATTCCTTATATAATCAAATAATGCAATGTTTTGAGAACTAGTAATCATAGCAAGTCTCCTATACACAGCTTCAGACATGTGCTCTAATTTCAACTTATCTCCTTCAACTCCTTCAACATATAAATCTGGATTCTCTTCGTTAATGAGCAATTGGAGAAATCTTGGATACATCAAGTATTTGTTTCTCTTTCCTCTTTTAAGATTGAATATGAATCCATTCATTATCCACTTTGCCATGTTAAACCTTCTGTTTGTGGCTAGAGCAATGATAAGATATGCAATGTCTATTGGGAATAAATCCTAACCAGCACTTCTTTTGGACATCCAATGTTGAAATATATAACACAACAATTTCCACTGTTTATATAATCTTGCTCTGCAGAATTGTTTCTTAGGAAAGTGATCAGGATGACCCATTTGTAGAAATACATCACTACATTCATTGAAAGTATACTCAGCTAAGTCTTCTCGATCATTTTCACCAAGCTTAAGAGCTGTTCTGATTGCTTGTTCAGAAACTTCAAGCATTCTATTAGATGTAATAAAAGCTCTTAATACTTTATTCCCTTCATCATCTCTTTCTTTTTCTGATGATCTCCATAACTTTTGATCAATATTGCGTCAATCATAGGTCTTGCACACATTTCATAGACATATTTTGATCTGAGTAGAAATCTTATCATCTCTTCATAACCAACATCTTCTCTATTTTCTTCATCTGAAAATGCAGCAACATTATGTTTAGGCTCAAACTTCAAAGCTGCCATCTGCAAAATATAGATAAAGAAGAATATTAGAACATTAAAATTTTGATTAATGACTTTCATTTTTACATAAGAATTTGCAAATTTGTAATATTGAATTCAATTTTTACTAATGATTTTGACTTTTGACTTATGAATTTAATTTGTGAAATCTTATAATTTATTCATTTTGTATCTATCATTTTTATCAATCAATTATTCGAATTCTCATTTATATACCTTTTTTAAACACTATTTTTTTATTTATCTTGTTTATTCAAAAATTGAATTGTTTGATCATCTTCTTCTTCTTCCTTCGAAGAACCCGACTGTTCAATCTATTATCACCATCATTCACAATTTCAGTCGATGAATAATATATCAAAATGCTCGAAATTTGATACATATCAACAATCCATAATCAATTTTAGATATGATTAATATTTGATTAGTTAAACTTTTAATGTTTAGTAGTATAGTGTTCGACGCCCGAATAGCAGTCAAACGATATGCCAATCATCATGCTTTAACCAAAATGTACTCATTTGAATCACAAACTTACGTTTATAAACACAAATAATATCTAACATTCAACAAGATTTGCTACAATCAATGAGAATCTGAGAGTTCGATGAAGACCGAGAGTTGATAGTTAGAGAGTTTTGTTTTCGGAAAATTTTGAGTGTGAATGAGAAACAAGTCTAAGTGTTGAATATATATTAAGTGAAATTTTAGATGCATGAGCACTGTTTGTGCATATGAAACCATTATATTCACCAAATAATGAGACGTATGAGCATTGTTTGTGAATATGGACTTAAACGCATGAGAACTGTTCAGTCGCATAAGCACTGTACAGACGCATAAGCACTGTTTAGGCACTTTTCCACTATTGAACAGCATTTGCACTGTTCAGCGGCATGAAGTTCCTGAAATGTCTAACACTAGTAACTCTTGATATATTTCAACACTTTGTAGATGCATGAGACATTTAAAACGTCCAACACTTGGTTAAAATTAGACTCATTATCAATGTTTAGGCACACGGGTTTGTGTAAAATGCCCAAACACTTGGTTAAACTCATGGTCTTATTGCAACTGTTTAGGGGCATGGGAATATGAAAAACGCCCAAGCACTTGTATAGTTTCCTGAAAGTTCACCATGGTCCTATTTAGACATATGAACACTAATTAGGCACATGAGTTGACTTTGAGTTGACTTTCATGAGTCTTACACTTGTGTTTTTCAAAATTCTTCACGTGCACATTGTTTAAACATATTAGTAATATTTCATACTAATATTTAAACATTTCAAGTATATTTTTGAATTTCCCAAAATTTACATTTTAGTCCCTCAAATTTGAACTTTTTACATTTTGCACACTCAAATTTAATTTTTAACAATTTTAATTCTTCACTTGTTGTTTAACTTTTTAAAATTTATCTTTCCCTTCATTTTAGTCCCAAAACATAATCAACTATCTATTTTTCATCTTTTGAAAGAAGCATTTCCACTTGCAAATTTATATAGGTTCATATTATCATTTTCAAAAGTTACATTATCAAATTCACATACACTTTGAACATATAGCATCATCCTTTCAGTTCAACATTTTAACTTTGTTTTTGATTTTCTGAGAAAAACTCTTCCATTTATTATCATTTTAACTTTGATTTTGATTTTCTGAGAAAAAATCTTCCATTTATTAATCTCCGTAAACTTTTAAGTTTGAACAACTTATAAGTTTCCTAAGGTAACATAATAAGTCACACATCTCATTGTTACATTGCACTCACACACAGAAAACATGCATAAAATCAAAATGAAAGCATAATCAAAATCTAGTATAAACAAAATAATTAATGTCTGCAGTGAGATCATATCAATAAAGATCAGCACATTACAATAAAAAAATGTGAATAGTCATAGATAATGAATAAATCCTGATCAAGTCTATTCCATGTCAGTGATATGACAGCAAAGGAGACACAAGATCTAACGATAGAAAATGAGTGTTTTTGACAAAATATCAACTAACTTACTTTTTCAATTGTTGGATTGATTAGGGTATATTTGGATATGACATGATGTAATTCATATAAAGACTTAGAGAGCTCAACTATCATCAAGACATGCAAGAAAGAACACATACTCAACTTATTACCTAAAACATATGTATAGCCAGGGCTCATGTTATTTAAATGAATAGAGAATGATCACGGATAACCATTTGATCAGCTCTAACTATCCTTTTGAATAGATTGTGCACATTGGCATCTTTTGCATCAATGAGAAAATTCAGGTCTGTAATGACTTACAACAAAGGATATCTCAGCACTTCAGGTCTATGATGACTCATAACAAAGAAGGGATATGATGCTTGTAACAAATCTCATGATTAATCACATCACCATCAGGTGTGAGAGGTGTAACTTAACAACCAATCAATCTGATAACCGAATACATCTCAAAAGTACTCAGATGAATACACATAAGCATAAAGATTTAGTGTAATAACAAGGATTTACTTTTTTAGTATAGTAGCATGATATTGTCTATACATCATATCTGATCTCACTAATGTACTATCATTTCTCACATATTGCATAAACAGATTCTTTTCTAAAAATAAACTGACAATTAGAAAAAGACTCTATTTTTGGAGTTTTGATTTATACTTTTGTATTTGGTTTTTCTAAAAAAACACACGCACACAAAATACAAACAGGCAATTAACATTGAGAGTTCACATATGATTAATAAGACCAATTAACTCCACTAAATACTCTAACCGTCCTGGTCGGAAGGCTTTCCTAAATAGATCCGCCAACTGTTTTTCCGTTGCAATTTGAATAAATATGATTAACCCTTTTTCAGAGTTATCTCTGAGAAAATGATATCGAATTTCGATATGTTTTGTTTTTGTATGTTGAACATGATTAGCTGTAATGAACATAGTAGCAGTGTTATCAATGTAAATAGGTGTTTTAAGAAAATTGAACCCATAATCCAGTAGTTGATTTTGCAACCCGAGGATTTGAGAACATCCTTCTCATGCAACAATGTACTCAGCTCCTGCAGTTGAAATAGAGACATTTGTTTGTTTCTTACATTCCACGAGACTAATCAGGGACCAAGAAATTGACGCCCACCCGAAGTAGATTTTCTATCTTGACAAGATCCACCATAATCACTATCTGTATATCCATGTAGTTCAACGTTACCCTCGTAAGGATACCAAAGCCCTAAAGCTGGTTTACCTTTGAGATACCTAAATATCCTTTTGACAACAATTCAGTGTGATTCTTTCGGGTCTGATTGATACCTTGCACAAACACAAACAACATACATAATGTTTGCTCTAGATGTAGTAAGATACATCGAAGAACCAATCATTGATCTGTATTCCGTTTGGTCAATAGATTTTCCTTTTGGATCAGGTTCAATCTTGGTGTTAACATTTGCTGGAGTTCATATGGACTGACAGTCTTGCAACTTAAATTTCTTCTAGAGCTTGTCAACAAACTTCTCTTGATTGATAAAAATTCCATCGTCAGTTTGCTTGACTTGAAGTCAAAGAAAAAAATTAATCTCTCCTATAGATATCATTTGGAACCGAGATTTCATGATTTCTTTAAATTCATTGCACAATTTTGGACTGATAGAACCAAATATGATATCATCAACGTACACTTGCACACATAAGAGATCATCATTATCCTTCTTTATGAATAAAGTTGGATCAATGTTTCCTCTTGTGTATCCATGTTGGATTAAGTGTTGTGATAATGTCTCATACCAAAATCTAGGGGCTTGACGAAGTCTATATAAAGTATTACTCACCTTATATACTCGATGTGGAAATTCTACATCCTCAAAGCCTGGAGGTTGCTTCACAAACACATCATCAGTGATAGGACCATATAGAAATGCACCCTTTACATCCATTTGATACATCTTAAATTTCATGAATGAAGCATAGGCTAGGAAAACTCGAATGGATTCAAGTCTTGCAACTGGTGCAAACACTTCATCATAATCTATCCCTTCTTCCTGTGTGTATCCTTGTGCAACAAGTCTTACTTTGTTCCTTATTACTACACCACGATCATCAGTCTTATTTCTAAAAAACTATTTCGTGCCTATAGCATTTTCTCCTTCAGGTAAATCCACTAAATTCCACACTTCTTGTTTGCGAAATTGAAGTAATTCTTCTTGCATGGCTTCTATCCAACCATTGTCCTTTAATGCTTCGGTAATACTTTTAGGAACAATTTGAGAAAGAAATCAAGAGTATAAGCACAACTTTGCTTATTCTGATTTACTCCTTGTTGTTCTCTCATTCAATGGACCAATAATCCGAGAAATTGGATGATTCTTGTGAATAAGAGATGTTGGAATCTCATCACATTGAACATTAACATCCAGATTTCTTTGATTTAAGTTGGAAAGCTGATGTAAAAAATTAGAAGAATATGGATTGAAGTTTGGAACTTGAGTCAGTGAGTTAATAAATTATTAAAAGTTACTAGTATCAACTGCATCACCAGAGATGGATGATGTTCCAGACTCAGGTTGCACAAACTCATTACCATCATTAGGAATTGGTTGTGATCCTTCCTGATAAAATGCGACTGAATGATGTGAAGTTGTATTAGAATGATTATTGTCATTGAATCATATAGTTGAGTCCTTGACAAATGATAAAAATGGGTAGTCTGAGCTAGAATCATTTGGGTCGTCAAAATCTGAATCGTCACTGAAAGATCCAAGATCTCCTCTAGAGTTCTTCTTACCTGTAGAATCAAGACAATTTGATTGATTAAATAAGTTAGATTGATGAGAGTTTGATAATGAATCTAAATCAAATAACCAGGTAGGACCATTTGAAACAAATGGAAAAGAATTTTCCACAAATTTAACGTTGAATGTTTCAAGAATTATATTCTTCCTGGAGTTGTACACTCGATAGGCTTTTCAAGTAGATGAGTATCCAACGAAAAATCCATTATCAGATTTTGCTTCAAATTTTCCTAACTGACCATTTGAATTAAAATCATAACAGGACAACCAAATGATTTTGGAAAGTTTATGTTCGGTTTCCTACCAAATATTAACTGATAAGGAGTTTTCATTTTATCTTTCACAATTAAGATATCGTTCTGAACAAAACACGGAGTTGATATAGCTTCATCCCAAAAAGTGATAGGAATTTTTGCATCAGCTAAGATAGAACGAGCAGCTTCAATCAGTGTTCTATTCTTCCTTTCAGCAACTTGTTGAGGAGTTCTGGGAGCACTGAACTCATGAGCTATCATTTTTTGTTCATAAAATATTTCAATGTTAGCATTTTTGAATTCCATTCCATTATCACTTCTTATTATTTTCACTTTATTTTCTAATTGATTTTCAACTTTAATGATAAATTCTTTCAGTAAATCAGTCGTTTCAGATTTAGCATACAAAAGAAAACCCATGAAAATGTTGTATAGTCATCAATAATAACTAAAGAATATGATTTTCGTCCAATACTCTTGACATTTGTTGGTCCAAAAAGGTCCATATGTAACATTTGAAGACGTTTGGAAGTTGAGTTTATGAGCTGGGTCTTATAAGACGTTATGTGTTGCTTTCCCTTCAAACATGCTGAGCAGTGATCAGTCGTTGCAAACTTCTTCGATGGAAGTCTAATGACATGATTTGCTCATACAAGCTTCTTCATATTCTTGAAATTTGAATGTCCTAGACGTCTATGCCAAAGCTGGCTTTCATCACTTGATGCTTTAGCAATTAGGCATGTTGTTTTAGTTGAAGGATCAACTTGAGACATATCCAGCTTGTATACACTCTATCCCTTTCATCTATAACAATTACCCAATCTTTGCTTATTTGAAAACCTGGCTTCAAAGCATAACAGAATGAATCATCAAATAGAACAAAGTATGATTTATCACATATTTGGGATACACTTAAAAGATTAAAGTTCAACTATGAACAAAAGTTGACTTTGTCAAAGCTTATTATCCCATTTGATACTATTCCTTCTCCTTTTATTTTTCCTCCTGCATCACCACCAAAGGCGACATGTGTTCCATCCTTTAACATAAAATCTTGTAACAAGGCAGAATTGCCTGTCATATGCCAGCTACACCCACTATCCACATACCATGTATTAAGTGGTCTTCTTGGGCGTACCTGCAAAACAAGAAAATTAAGATGAGATATCCACCCAAGCTGAGATGGTCTTGGGTTTTCAAAATTTATCAACAATCTTAAATTGTTTGTAATGTAGATTATTCAAATTAGGTTATTCTTGATGATTTTACCAATCTTGTTTTGAAAATTGTTTGAGTAATTTTTGAGAACATTCATACCATTTGATTGATCAATTTTTGACACGTATTGATGACTAACCTTTTTATTACGCATTTTTACAGATCTTGGTATGAATTGTTCTTGCACATTTTGTTTAGATCTCACATAATTGTTCTTTTGAAAAGATCTCAAACCTAAAGAACGTTGATTAGTAAATTTTTTAAATCCATGAGTTTGATTTCTCATATATTGAGGATTAACATAACCTTTGCTCATGTTTGAATTTGCAAATCGTCTAGTATGTGATGTCTTTCTAAAATAACAATTTGCAATATTTCAACAAGTGTTGTGGAATATGTGATATGAAAAATCACAATACTGCTTAGTGTTATTTCAACAAGTACTGTCACATATGTGACATGAGAAATCGTTTCAAAGCAGATTGTTATTTTAACAAATACTGTACTTATTGTGATGAGAAGACTCACAATACTGCAAATTCTTATTTTAGAAAGAGATCACATACTAGAGGATTTGCAAATTCAAACATGAGCAAAGATTATGTGAATCCTCAATATATGGGAAATCAAACTGATGGATTTCAAAAATTAACTAATTAACCTTCTTTAGGTTTGAGATCTTTTCAAATTTTCACATAGACAGTTAAAACATCTTGATTTTGACTTATCAAACCCAACAGACTTTTTAGCACTTGGCTTGTACTTCCTGTTGACATATGAGTGTTTTTGTGTCCTGTAAGCAATGATCACCATCTGCCAGTTTAAGTCCATCTCTTCAACATCTTCAGGATCCATTTCAAACAAATCCTATAAAACAAGGTCTAATTGAGTTAAATGGCAACCTTGATATGCTTGAAAACTAGCCATAAATGCAGTGAATGCAGTTTTACTCTTCATCCTCTAATAGGATGTTTATCACATATTTAACTTTGCTAGATTTAGCGGAGTTAGATGAAGAAGACTCTATTTGAACATTAGATGTTTGAGACTGAGATTTAGGAGGAGATTGAGAATGAGACTGTGTTGTATAAGCATGAGCACTAGTAAATGATGAATTAGTGAAAAATCCTGCTCCAACAAATAAATCTCCCTCTTCTTCTACAATTTTCGCAAGTTTTGCCACGAATGCATTTTCAATAATGTTTGTAGGAGAACCAACAAACTGATACCGAGACATTGATGCTGCTCTATCATTATTCCTTGAGCTTTCATCAATCTCTACTGACTCTATATTGGCAATGAGTAGATCTAGATCCATAGGGAACTTTGCAGTATGTTTTAATAAGGTTACTATTTGTTTCCATGATGAGGGTAAAGCATTGAGTAGTCTAAGATTTAGATCTTCAAGATCAGGCTTAATACTAGCTGTTGACATCTCAGTTGTAAGTTGAACAAATCTGTTCATCATTTGATTTATGGTTTCTCTAGACAAATGTCGATCCAATTCTAATTGCCTTTTCAACTTTTGTTTCTTGAGATTTTGAATCTTCTTGCCTCATTCATAAATGGTCTTTAAGGCTTTATACATGGTGTATCTAGTTTGATATAAATCAAGCTTTGCAAGACTTCAGGATATAAATCATAAATGGTCTTCCAGAGGTAGTACTTTACACATCAAGGAATATGCTTTGATATCATTCTTTACTCTTCTCAAATCATCTCCTTGATGACCATCTTCAGGATAGGGTTCTTGAGAATCTTTAGTATGAACAAACCCTCTGTCAGGCCCATGAGTGATTATACGAATGTATGGTCCTTTCTCTATAGATTTCCAAAGATCAGTGTCAATGGAATTTAATTGATGTTTTAACCTAAGAGACCAGTTTTTGAAATCAGCTCAATTTTTAAGTTTTGGAACTCTATTTTCAGAATCTTCTGATTTCATCATTCTTATATTTTTGTTGTTTTTCATAGATTTTGAATTAAGAAGAGAAATGAAAAAGTTTTTGAAAAATTTTCTTAAAAAAATTCTAAGTATCAAGGGTGATGCGCCTAAATAGTAATCGGACTCCCAAACAGTTAATGCGCCTAATTTGAGAGACGTCTAAGGGAATGCCTTAGAAAAAAATTGTAAGGCCCCATTCCCGGGACACTTTCAGTTGGATCCTCATCGCACATAAAACATATAATTACATTTGACTTATGAAAATATTGCAACATAAACATAAAAATATAAGTTTTCATATCATTACAAATGCTTTTGCAAGTTAATACAAGCGTTCATTTCAAAACATCATTTGTTCGCATTACAATGCAAAAACATTATCAAAAGAATGCAATCCAAAAGAGCTGAGTAGTCGCCTCGTGCCATCCTCAGCAACGTTTACCTACCCACTAAAAATATGTAAAAGTCAGCGTCGTTGAGTGAGTTCTAGTTTTACAATAAGACATACATTTCAATCGTTAAAACCGTTCATTACTTTCTTACACAACCATACTGAGCTTTACATTCATTCTTGACCATGCAAAATACATACACATTAATAATATAATTATTATCTTCCACTACATTTGTTAACTTTGTTCATTTTATACATTCGTCCTTTTGAGTCTGTTGCGACAACAGGGTGGCTCACCTCATTAACAATCACAACTGTTTGCATGCTATCCGAGTCTGTTGCAACCATAGGGTTGCTCACCCCATTTGCCAATTTCAACTATAGCACGATATCCGAGTCTGTTGCAACCATAGGGTCGCTCACCTCATGGCAACTTCACGATAGCTCGCTATCCGAGTCTGTTGCAACCATAGGGTTGCTCACCCCAATTTCCAATTTCAACGATAGCACGCTATCCGAGTCTATTGCAACCATAGGGTTGCTCACCTCAATTGCCAATTTCAACGATAGCATGCTACCCGAGTCTATTGCAACCATAGGGTTGCTTACCTCATGGCAACTTCAAGATAGCATGTTGTTTGAGTCTGTTGCAACAACTGGGTTGGTCAGCTCATATATGTGCTTGCAAGCCTTTCCTTCGTTCATTCGTCAATCAATAATACATGCATTCTTACATCGTGTTCCTTTTTCATTATCTTTCACTTTACGTTACATAATACTTCATTCATTCATTAACATGACACGTAAAGCCATAAGAAAGATAAACATACATCATCATAACGAACATATCATACAATCATAGATAATCATCAAACATTATCAATCACACATCATCATGCCTAATCACCTATGTTACATCACATCATACATCACCCATCACAACCGTTATGACTTCAACAAGTTAACACATCGCCTCCAGGAACCTCCCAAGTCAAAGCCTAGATTATACTTTTCCCCAAAAATCAGAAAATAATCTAAGTCCTTAGACGCATGGGTACTATGCACGGGCATGGGGAACACTTAGGCGCATGGCAACTTTTAGGCGCATGGGCACTATGCAAGCGTATGGGGCAACACTTAGGCACATGGGCAAATTTCAGGCGCATAGGCACTAAGCAGGCGCATGGGTGTCTAGGCGCATCGAAACCTTGGACGTCTAGACACTTAGTCAATTCCATCCTAATTCTAGGCGCATGGGTAATATTCAGGCGTATGAACATAGGTGTATGGACCATTCCGTCGCATGGACACTTAGGCGCATGGGCCACTAGGGCGCATGGTCACTATTGGGGCGCATGGTCCTGCACTTAGTCATCCGACTAATATTTCTAGGCGCATGGACCACGGTACAACATAATCTAGGATGTTTTCGAACCCAATCATCAAAACCATCTGTTCTAAGCTTACCAAGGCTATTCTAAACATGAACAACCTATAAGCATCTAAGAATCATCATCCAACATGCATAATACATACATGTATACATACATAGACATTGTAAAACGGTTTTAATACATTTTCAGCCCCAAAGTGTTTAAAACAAGTAGAAATAACGGTCTAGAAACTCACCTGCTGCAACTTGGGTGTTTCTTCTTTCTAACCCGCTTGCGAATGAGTTCAAACACCTAAAAACCCCACCAACCACACACACAAGCATATAAGCACATAAGCATGTAACCAAGATAAAACCCATCATAAACACTTAAAAACCACGAATTCTTACCTTAAATTCAACCTTCTTCTTCTTCAACCGAGATTTTCTGCTCTCTCTCTCTCTCTCTCTAACCGAATGAAAAGTGATGTGAAGGGAGGGTGGGCGGGCATGCCCACCTGTACACCAACTTTTAAAATATTTTGTCCTTTTGACACTTTTAACCCCTCATCTTGGTTTAATTGCATTTCCTTCATTGATTCCTCATTTCTTATCCTTCTTTTAAAAAAATAACCGGGTGTTACAAGTCCACCCCCCTTATTTAGATTTCGTCCCCGAAACATGTTTGAACATATGAGGATAATGCTGCCTCATATCTTCCTCGGTCTCCCATGTAGATTTGGATCCCTTCCTGTGCTTCCACTGTACAGGCACCACAGGAACCAATTTATTTCTCAACCTCTTCTCTTTACTATCGATGATCACCACTGGTTGCTCCACATATTGAGTCATTCATCCACCTCGATATCTTCTAATGGTACAACCATATCCTCCTCGGCTAAGCACTTTCTAAAGTGAGATACATGGAATGTCGGATAAATTCCACCTACCTCACTGAGCAACTTCAATCTATAAGCCACCTCTCCTACTCGAGCAATGATTCGGAAAGGCCCTATGTATCTCGGGCTCAACTTTCCCTTCCACGGTGAGACCTTCAACATAACCCAGTCACCCACCTAGAACTCAATTGGTCTGCGTCGTTTATCAGCATACGACTTCTGTCTATCTTTGGCTGCCTTCATAAATGCTTTATATTTTCTAGCTTTTTAGTTGTAGCCTCGGTCACCTCGACACCTCCCAATTCTTTCTGCCCAATCTCTCCCTAACATACGGGCGTTCTACATCTTCTAACGTATATCATCTCGTATGGTGGCATGCCAATACTGGCACGATAACTGTTGTTGTACGAGAACTCAGCTAATGGTAAGTGGTCATCCTAACTTCCCCTAAAATAAATCACACATGCCCGAAGCATGTCTTCCAGTGTCTGAATGGTCCTTTCTGACTGACCATCAGTTTGTGGATGATAAGCCGTGCTAATATGTACCCTCGTCCCCTTGGCGTCGTGGAATTTCTTCCAGAATTTGGATGTGAACCGGGTGTCGCGGTCAGACACGATAGACACCAGCACAACATGACGAGTTACAATCTCTTTAATGAATAGATCCGCCAACCTCTCGGATGAATATGTCTCGCGGATCGGAAAGAAGTGAGCACTCTTCGTCAGACGGTCGACAATCACCCATATGGCATCATACCCTTTCGGAGTACGCGGATGTGTTCCTACTTCCATTCTGGTATATCCAGAGGTTGGACCTTCTCATACGGCATTTGATGTTCGGCCTTCACTTGCAAACAAGTAAGGCACTTACACACATACCCCCCCACATCGCAATTCATACCCGACCACCAATAATCTTTCTTCATATCTTGATACATTTTCGTGGCACCAGGATGAATGGAATATCGCATCTTGTGAGCTTCATCCATGATCTTCATGCGTAGATCCCCAAAACGAGGGATCCACAGATGTCAAAATCGGGTTTTAACACCGAGTGTGTTTTCACCCAATTCCCCAACCAGACCTCTCATTCTTTCAGAGTTTAGATGATCTTCTTTCAATGCCTCATCTTGAAACTCCTTGACTTGCTTCACTACATCAGAGGTCATGATCAGTTGGTATGCTTTCACCCGAATCGGCTCGGGCCTCTCCTTTCGACTAAGGGTATCATCCACCACGTCAGCTTTGTCCGGATGGTAATGGATCTCGCAATCATAATCCTCTATAAACTCCAACCATCGTCTCTGCCTCATGTTCAGATCCTTCAACTTGAACAAGTACTTCAAGCTCTTGTGGTCAGTGAATATGGTGCACTTTGTCCCGTACAGGTTGTGCCTCCAAATCTTCAGTGTAAAGACCATGACTGCTACCTGCAAGTCATGAGTAGGATATTTGACCTCATGAACCTTCAACTGTCGGATGCATAAGCTATAACCTTCCCTCTTTGCATTAACACACACCCCAACCCTGAGTAGGTAGCATTAGAATAGACCACCAGATCTTTGCTTCCATCAGGTGATGACAGAACAGGAGCTCGAGTCAATCTCGCCTTGAGTTCTTCAAACGCCTTCTCTTGAGCCTTACCCCATATAAACCTTACATCTTTTCGGGTCAACTTAGTTAGTGGAGAAGCGACCTTTGGAAAAGTTTTGAATGAATATTCTATAGTATCCCGCCAAACCTAAGAAGCTACCAATCTCGGATGGCGTTTACGGTGTCTTCCATTGCACAACCGCCTCCACCTTTGCTTGGTCCACCATGATTCCATCAAGATTCACCACATGACCCAAGAATTGAACTTCACGCAACCAAAATGCACACTTGGAGAACTTGGCGTATAGCTTTTCCTTTCTCAACGTCTCCAAAATCTCCCGAATATGACGAGCATGCTCATTCTCGCTCTTCGAATAAATTAGGATATCATCAATAAACACAATCACCGATTTATCCAGCATCGGCCGACACACACGATTCATCAAATCCATAAAAGCAGCTGGTGCATTGGTCAAACCGAAAAACAAGACAAGAAACTTGTAGTGACCATATCGCATGCGAAAAGCTGTCTTAGGAATATCCTGCTCCTTTACTTTATGGTAGCCAGATCAAAGGTCTATCCTTGAAAACCAACTGGCACCCTGGAGCTGATCAAACAGATCATCAATTCTTTGTAAAGGGTACCGATTCTTCACTATCAGTTTATTCAACTCACGGTAGTCTATACACATCCTCATGCTACCGCCTTTCTTCTTCACAAATAAGACCGGATCACCCCAAGGAGAGATACTCGATCTAATGAACAACTTATCAAGAAGCTATTGCAACTGCTCCATTAACACTTTTATCTCAGTCGGAGCCAACCGATACGGTGCCTTAGCTACCGGTTGGGCACCTGGTATCAAGTCAATCCAAAAGTTAACATCACAGTCCGGTGGCACACCTGGTAATTCTTCTAGAAACACAACCGAAAAGTCACAAACAACTGGTACATCAGATAGTTGTGGTGTTGGCGCGTCCACATCCTTTACGTAGGCCAAGTAGGCACTACATCCACGCCTCATGCACTTTCCCGCCACCGCCATCGAAATCACTTTCGGGAGCGTCGTGACTCCATCAACATAAACTGTCACCTTATTCCCGTCAGGCACTGTCAATCGGATCATCTTCTTGTGACACACAATATTCGCTTCGTAGTCCGCCAACCAATCCATTCCGAGGACTATATCAAAGCCGCCTATGGTCATTACGAATGGTCTAACAGGAAACTTATGACCGTCTAGTTCTATGTCACAACCTTTTATCACCTCAAAAATCCTTGTAAGCTTATCTATGGTAGTTTCTACCTCGAAGGGCCCATCAATACGTCTACTCTTAATTGGAAAATTAGCACAAAAGACAGCAGAAATGAAACTCCTACTAGCACCAGAATCAAACAACACAAATGCAAGAGTTTGGTTTACTAGAAACATACCTGACACCACGTCGGGGTCTATCCTAGCCTCCTCCTGAGTCATCGTGAAAGCTCGGGTGCCTGCCTTCTGCCCTTCTCCTCTAGCCTTCTTTGCTCCCGAACTTTCAGTCTTTGGCCTCTTACAATCTCTGCTCAAATTACCACTCTCCCCATAGTTGTAACACGTGCCAACCCCAGAAACTCTAGGCATATGGCCAGGCTTTCCACACTTGAAGCAACTGTTTGATCCCCATTTGCATGCTCCGGAATGCTCCTTCACGCATTTACCACACTTCTTCAACCCTGCACCAGATGTGACCACACGTTGGTCACCCACTTTCGCCACCTTATTGTTTGGAGCGACTCCACCACGTCGAAACCGTTTCCTATTTAGTTCCGGTCACCACCACCCTTCTTGTTCACCTCAGCCACCATCACCTCACGCTCATCATATAATCTACCAGCCAAATCAACCGCCAACCTATAAGTGCTCGGCCGGGCGGTGATAATATGCCTACGGATATCCGCCGGCAACCCGTGGATGTATCTCTTAATCTTTCGTGACAGTGGTGTCACTTGATCTGGCACCAGTCGCACCATTTCATTAAATTTTGTGGTGTAATGTTGGTGTGTCATTGTTCCCGCCTCCAGCTGCAGGAACTCTGTTTCTACCTTATCCATCTCTCTATGAGGACAGATTTCCTCAATCACTAACTTCTTCAGTTCAGTTCATCTCATTCTCCCAATGGCCCTGCTACTCTCAGCTTGGACAATGTTGTCCCACCAGCATAAATTCGAGTCCACAAAAGAGCGGGTAACGAACTTCACTTTCTTGTCTTCACGGCACTCACTGATGTCAAGAACAGCCTCCATTTCCCTCACCCATAGGCGAGCAGCGGCAACAGTGCTGTTTCCATCGAAAGTAGGGGGCTTGCATCTCATAAACGACCCGTAGTTACAGCCTCGTGCCGCCTCCGGCGCAGGCTCTTCTTCTTCCTCCTCTTCATCATTAGTGACAACCGCTTCTGGCTCCGATTGCTCTTGTTCTCCTGAGGACATGTTCCTCTCCTTTCTTGCCCCTTCCCGTACGGCCTTGATAACTTTGGTCACCACAGACGGTAAGATTGTCTGCATGACCTCATAAACATCTTCCATGACAGCCTCTTTTACTGAGTCTGGGTCTCCCTCTCTTGGGTCGCAGAGCAGCACCGTGACCTCCACCACGAGAGGCTTTCTAAGATCTACCACCGGCCATGATATGCAAACTGCAAGATTCAAACACCAACACGGTCATTCAAGGGAACAACTCAATTTATGTTAAGTATAGTAAGTCCCTAATTACAGTGGCAAGTGGTGATTAGCCACTTACTTTACACTTCATACGCCAAGCCTTACCTGTCATAACTACATCAGTATTTAAACCTACGTACAACACGTAACCACATACCATGCGCACATAAAACCGGTTAACTTTAGGAAAATACCTCATGGCACGCAACTACTTAGATTGGCATCCCATTCCCATTCCGTCCCATTCTCAGTTTAAGTTAAGGTTTATTTTGAAAATTTACCCATTTCACTTAAAGTTTGGCTCTGATACCAACTTGTAAGGCCCCATTCCCGGGATGCTTACAGTTGGATCCTCATCGCACATAAAACATATAATTACATTTGCCTTATGAAAATATTGCAGCAGAAACATACAAAAAATAACTTTTCATATCATTACAAATGCTTTTGCAAGTTAATACAAGCGTTCATTTCAAAACATCATTCGTTCGCATTACAATGCAAAAACATTAACAAAAGAATGCCATCCAAAAGAGTTGAGTAGCCGCCTCGTGCCATCCTCAGCAACATTTAACTACCAATTAAAAAAGTATAAAAGTCAGCGTCACTTAGTGAGTTCTAGTTTTATAATAAAACATACATTTCAACCGTTAAAACCATTCATTACTTTCTTACACAACCATACTGCACTTTACATTCATTCGTGACATGCAAAATATATACACATTAATAATATAATTATTATCTTCCATTACATTCTGTAACTTCATTCATTTTATATGTTCGTCCTTTTGAGTCTGCTGCGACAACAGGGTCGCTCACCTCATTAACAATCACAACTATTTGCACGCTATCCGAGTCTGTGGCAACCATATGGTTGCTCACCCTAATTTCCAATTTCAACGATAGCACCGTATCCGAGTCTGTTGCAACCATATGGTGGCTCACCTCATGGAAACTTCACGATAGGTCACAATCCGAGTCTGTTGCAACCATAGGGTTGCTCACCCCAATTGCCAATTTCAACGATAGCATGCTACCCGAGTCTGTTGCAACAATAGGGTTGCTCACCTCAATTGTCAATTTCAACATAGCATGCTACCCGAGTCTGTTGCAACTATAGGGTTGCTCACCTCATGGCAACTTCACGATACCACGCTATTCGAGTCTGTGGCAACAACTGGGTTGCTGACCACATATATGTGCCTGCAAGCCTTTCCTTCGTTCATTTGTCATTCAATAATGCATACATTCTTACTTCGTGTTCCTCTTTCATTATCTTTCACTTTACATTACATAATACTTCATTCATTCATTAACATGACACGTAAGGCGATAAGAAAGATTAACATACATCATCATAAGGAACATATCCTACAATCATACATAATCATCAAACATTATCAATCACACATCATCATGCCTAATCACCCCTCTTACATCATATCATACATCACCCAACCCAACCGTTATGACTTCAAAAAGTCAACTTTCATCGCCCCCGGGAACCTTCCAAGTCAAATCCTACATTACACTTTTCCCCAAAAATAAGAAAATAATCTAAGTCCTTAGACGCATGGGAACTATGCAGGCGCATGGGGAACACTTAGGCGCGTGGGCAACGTTCAGGCACATGGGCACTATGCAGGTGCATAGGGAAACACTTAGGCGCATGGGCAACTTTCAGGGGCATGGGCACTATGCAGGCGCATGCGTGTCTAGGCGCAGGGGAAACTTGGACGTCTGGACACTTAGACAATTACAGCATAATTCTAGGCGCATGGGTACTATTCAGGAATATGAACTTAGGCGTATGGACCATTCCGTCATATGGACACATAGGCGCATGGGCCACTTGGGCGCATGGGCACTATTGGGGCGCATGGCCCTACACTTAGTCATCCGACTAATATTTCTTGGCGCATGGACCACTGTACAACATGTTTCTAGGATGTTTTCGAACCCAATCATGAAACCCATATGTTCTAAGCTTACCAAGGCTATTCTAAACATGAACAACCTATAAGCATCTAAGAATCATCATCCAACATGCATAATACATACATGTATACATACATAGACATTGTAAAACTGTTTTAATACATTTTCAGCCCCAAAGAGTTTAAAACAAGTAGAAATCACGGTCTAGAAACTCACCTGGTGCAACTAGGGTGTTTCTTCCTTCTAACGCGCTTGCAAATGAGTTCAAACACCTAAAAACCCCACCAACCACACACACACGGACACACACAAGCATATAAGGACATAAGCTTGTAACCGAGATAAAACCCATTATAAACACTTAAAACCACAAATTCTTAACAAAATTCAACCTTCTTCTTCTTCTTCTTCTTCAACCGAAAGTTTCTGCTCTCTCTCTCTAACCAAATGAAAAGTGATGTGAACCGAGGTTTTGTCCTTTTGACACTTTTAACCCCTCATCTTTGGATTAATTGCATTTCCTTCTTTTATTCCTCATTTCTTATCCTTCTTTTAAAAAAATAACAGGGTGTTACAAATTTTCGAAAACGCCTAAGTTGATGATACGTCTGGACTTTTACTCTTTAACAGTAGTCAAACGACTGAACTAAAAACGCCTAAAAAGTGTTAATGCGACTAAACAGTAGTCAAATGTCTAACACTTAGACAATTTTTCACCAAAGCTCAACTCTAATGTGCCACATTCATCATGTTCATATGAATGTAACTAACTCAAATATTCTGAATTTCTTCAAATGTTGATGAATTGATTGAAATTTTCCAAATAGACATGTTTTATACCGATAATCATTCTTCTAACATCAATTTCTTTCAATCTCAACAACAAATCAATCAATTTTGTAGTTTTCAGTTCGAAAAATAGTGAACTTTTCGAACACAAATTCAACAAATTATCTCGCATATGACGATGTTAACTGCTGATTATGGTTTAAAACATGTTTGTCATGATGAAACACATCTGAAATCCACAAATTTTTAACTGAATTGTCTATCAATCATAGATTCAGTGAACTTTTTGAGTTTGAAAGTTTGACAAACCTCAAAAATCACTCAACCAACAGCTCTCATACCATTTGATAGGATCAAATGTACCAATCTGTGACGATGTATGACACAATCAAAGAAATACAACAAAGTAATTAAATCAACCAAGATATCAACAAAATTCATAGTTCATTAATATCAAGCAAAGACAATTACAAAGTAAGTAAGCAGTTCTAAAATCTGTTCTAAAACTGTTGTTCTCCCTTTAAACTACTACAAGTCTAAGCTATTTAAAATGAACCACAAGGAACTAACAAATTACACAAATGTTGGACCAAAAGAACCAATGAGCCTGATCAGAGAAACCTCTAAGTCCCACAAGACATCACAACAGCTGAAGAAGACCTGATCAGCTGTTCTACAAAGTCTGAAGAATACAACTGCTGAAGTACGTCTGAAGTACTGAAGACAAAGACTGAGACAACAGCTGAAGATCTAAAGTCTGAAGACTTCAACAAGTACTGAAGACAAAGACTGAAGATCAACAGCTGAAAGACAAAGTCTGATGTTCAAGTACTGAAGATCAGCTGATGTTAACAGCTGATGACAACAGCTGAAGAGGCTTCTTCAGTTGTTGTGATGATTTTTCTTCTTCAGTAGTTTTCTTTTCCTTTCAGTAGTTTGTTTATTTTTCTTTTCAGTACTTGTAAACAACTGAAGAGGTTGTTCTTCAGTTGTTGTAGTTTCAGTAGTTTTATGTTTTTCAGTAGTTGTAAATGAGATGTTAACACTTAGGAACATTTGTAAGAAGATGTCAGTTGTTGACATCTTCAGTAGTTTTAAACATCAGTAGTTATAAAACGGTTACATGTCACTTTCAAGTGACATCAGCCTACGTCATTCTTTTCTTTATAAGGAAAGATGACTCACCTGTAATCGTGCCTTTGAGGCCGACAATCCTAATGCAATATTCCTTTTGTCGGATATTTCTCTCTCTATAACAAAATTCTTTTATCGTTTTATATCAATTGTTCTTGTTGAATTTGTCTAATTCTGAGCTATTCCGCTGCTATATCTGTTCAATCGATTAAACCAAGGGCTGAGATCCTAACAAATGGTATCAGAGCAGGTTAATCATTGATCGATCTAACAATTGATCATTGAAACTGTTCAATCGCTCTAAGTTTAATCGAATTAGCAAAATTCGCAAGGATCTGTTATAGAGATTGAGAGTGTATCGCTTCTGGCCGTTTTATTTGAGGTTCTGTGTGGTTTTGAGCTAAATTTATTGTGTTTTTACTTGAATCTGTCTGATTTTCCACAATGACTACTTCTTCTAATGATCCTTTCAATACTGGATCCTCTACCAAGCCTCCGATCTTGGTGAGGAATGAGTATAACATTTGGCAGAGAAGATTGCTCCATCACCTGTCTGTCAATAGCTTAGGTTGTTGGACATCTGTGGTACATGGACCACATAAGCCAATGGTGAATGATCCGGAAACAAACCAGTTGGTTCCAAAGAAGAAGGAGCAATACTCCGATGAGGACAAGAAGTTGTTTGAAATCGATGCAAAAGCCCATGGAATTTTGGCTATGGCTATTCCTAATGAGATTTACTCTGGGCTTCTGCATTGTGAGTCTGCTCATGACCTCTGGAATGCCATCAAAGAACAATTTGGTGGTACTGATGAGGTTTTAGCAAACAACAGGGAAATCCTCGCCCAACAATATGAGACTTTCTCTCATAGAAAGGGTGAGACTCTGACTCAACAATTTGAGCGGTTTTCATGTTTAATCTCTGAATTGAAAATGGTTAAACATGAATATACCAGGAGTCAGATGAACCATAGATTTTAAGATCACTGCCTGAGAGATGGAACACATATACCATTGTTCTACGCTCAAATGCTGATGTTGATCGCCTATCTCTCACCCAACTTCATGGGAAACTGCTTACATTCGAGAGAGAGATAGAGCAGAAAAGGAAATTGGTTTCATCTGGCAAGCTCACTGAGGATTTTGTCCAAGGGAACACTGCCCTGATTGGACATCAAGAGTCAGAATATGTGTCATCTAAAAGCCAGTATGATGAGCATATTGATTTCTCTACAAACACTTCTGAGCCTGCCTTTGTGAGTGTTGATAGTTATTCTGCTGGTTGTAATAGTGACAATCTATGTTTCATCATGGATGATCTCAAGGGGATTGCTGATGATGACTTAGAAGAGATGGATATTTTGAGCCAAATGGCCTTGATAAATATCAGATCTCAGAAGTTCTACAAAAGAACTGGAAGGAAATTCCCAGGACTCTCTGGCAAAACCAAAGTTGGTTTTGACAAGAGTAAGTTGAAGTGCCATAAATGCCACAGGCTTGGGCACTTTGCAAGAGAATGTAGATCATCTGGATCTAACTCTCCTGCACCCTTGTGACTTTCCCTGGCAATAGTCAACAAAACAGAGGGCAACAACCTGTCAATTCTGGTTATCATCATCAACCACAATCTCCTGCATATTTTGTTCCACAGGGGCCAATGCCATATCCATACCCCTGCTATTACATGCCACAACCAGGTCAGGTTCAAGCACCCACTGCTCAGCAACCACATGCACTCCCTGAGCCTCAACCATCCCAATCTCATCAACCTAATCAACTTCAACAACACAGCTTCTTCACACCAGGTGTTGTTGACTGGAGCAGTTTACCAGATGATGTGTCTGGTAATGAACAACTGTTCTCAGGTGCTGGTCAACATGGTGGTGAGCATCCTTTTGGAAATCTAGCTCTCATGGCTTTGGAATCCTCTGATGGATCATCCTCAAATACCTCTTCAACACAGGTATCACAGGTATCCTCTGAGGCTAAGGCCAAATTATGTTCTGAAACTTGCATAGCAGCATTTGCCTCTATTAGAGAAGCAAATGTGGCTTTAATCAATAAAAATGTAGAGCTAGAACAAACAATTTCCAAAAATAAAGCTGAGTTTGAGTCTGTGCTAAAAGAGAAAACTGATGAGATTTACAAATTAAAATGCCAAATTTCTGATGATAAGGCTAGGGAGGATGTACTCTTAGAGAAGTACAAAGACCTCAAAGATACTCTTGCTGTCACCCAGGTAGAGTGTGATCGATGGGTACAATCTTGCAAGGGCTTTGAAATGCTTCTTAGTAAGCAAACAGCTTCCAATGTGAAGTTTGGAATTGGTTATAATCACACTGCTCCTCCTACAGTTTTTGCTTCAAGAGCAGGAGCGGAATCTGATGGAGAAAGTAATGACCAATCCACCTCATCATGTGATTCACTACTTGATAAAGCATCATCAGTAGTTGAAGTCAGTAGTAATCCCTCTGTGAACCTATCAGCTGATATTGATGGTTCAACTGCTGACACTCACATGATCAATGAGTTGATCAACCCAAGTGTTATCCCTAGCAGTACTGAGGGTACTGGAGAGCAGGGGATAACATCTGGAGTTCAAATCCTAATGACTGACAGCACTGAAGAGAAGAAAACTGTCAGTAGGAAGGATTTGAAGCCTACTAAGGAAGTTGACAAGAAGGCAAAAAGTGCTTCTAAACTGCCGAAGAGCAAGTCTTCAGTAGTTTCACATCCTTTAGTTGATGATCAACAGAAGATGAAGAAGAAACCATGTGAAATATGTGGTCTATTCAATCATCTCACAGATGATTGTTGGTACAAAAAGGGATCCAAACTCAAACAAAAAGAAAATTAAAGAAAATTTGGCTAAAATGAAAACTGAGTTTGAGTCCAAGTTTGTACCAGCAGCATCAAATCCTGTTACTCCTATGACCAAAAAGAAATCTAAAAGGAAGGAGTGCAACAGGCAATAGCTGAGGTTGCTCAAAAGAAGATGGTGCAACACAAGAACTCATCATCAAACACCAATACCAATGTGTCTGAAGAGCTGAAAGCTCTCTCCCAGAATCAGACACAGCTGGTAATGATGGTTCAACATCTGTTGGGAAGAGTTAACCAACTTGATGGCCCTGTGTTGAAACCCCAGAAAAGGAGATCCAAGCCGAAGGATTCCTCTTCTATACCATCTCCGTCACCTCAAGCTATTGTGTCCAATAAACCTGTTAGTTTACCATCTGTTGATGAGACCAGGCCCAAAACCAAAAAGGTTTGGGTCTCCAAAACTAACTGATTGTTTATTTATGCAGGTTTCTTCAACATGCCAAAGTAGCATCTGGTATGTAGACAGTGGGGGATCTATGCATATGACTGGGAACAACTCACTTCTTAATGACTACTCTCCAGGAAGGAAGGGATTTGTTTTTTTGGCAATGATGCAAGAGGTTACATCATCGGGAAGGGCTTTGTTTCCAATGGGGAAATAAAGTTTGATGATGTCAACCATGTGGAAAATCTCAAGTATAATCTTTTGAGTCAGTCAATTGTGTGACAAAGGCCATGTTGCCCTTTTCACAAGCCAGAACTGCAGGATTCTGTCATCCAAAGTTCTGAGTTTGATTGACAAGGTATTGGATGCTCACACTCTCCTGAAGGCCAACAGGACAGGAAGAGTGTATGCCTTAGATCTTTCCAAGAAAATGATCTCAAAGGCCATCCTTGCCTATTTTCCAAGGCCTCTCCTCAAGAATCTAATCTATGGCATAGAAGGCTGGGACATGTTAATTTCAAGAACATGAATCAGCTGATACACCATAGTTTAGTAAGGGGAATGCCTATGAAGGAGTTCAAGTGTGAAAACAACTGCACTGCTTGTTTGAAAGGAAAACAGCACAAGGTTTCATTTCCACCTATTGAAGAACCAAAGTCCACTGCCTGCTTACAACTTCTTCACATGGATCTCTTTGGTCCTGTGAGAGTGATGAGCATGGCACAGAAAAAATACTGTCTGGTAATTGTGGATGATTACTCCAGATTTGTATGGACTTTCTTTCTACATTCAAAGGATGAAGCTGCACAGAAGATCATAAACTTTGTGTTGTATGCTGAGAAGCAGTATTCCCTCTCAGTCAAGTGTATTAGAAGTGATAATGGAACAGAATTCAGGAACAATACACTTGATGAATTCTACCTTTCCAAGGGAATAAAGAGACAGTTTAGTATTCCAAGAACTCCTGAACAGAATGGAGTCGTGGAGAGAAAGAACAGGACCCTCATTGAAGCTGCAAGGTCTATGTTGGCTGATTCTGGACTGCCATTGACTTTTTGGGCTGAAGCTGTCAACACAGCATGCTATGTGCAGAATAGAGTGCTAATAAATCAGAGGTTGATGAAGACTCCATATGAAGTTCTACATCATTTGGCCCCTCTCATTTCATTTTTTAGAGCATTTGGGTGTCCCTGTTTCATTCTCAACACAAAGGATCAGCTCCAGAAATTTGATCCTAAGGTGGATGCAGGGTACTTTGTTGGTTATTCATCAACTTGCAAGGCATACAGAGTCTTCAATTGCAGAACAAAGATGGTTGAAGAGACTTTACATGTCAAGTTCAATGAATCTCCAAAGGACAAGATTCCACAAAGCCCTGTGGAGCTCTTTGATTTGGACATACTGCAATGTTCCTTATCAATCTCCTGCTGTTGCTCCTGTCAACAGTTCACCACCTGGTGTTACTACTGAAGATGATGATGATAGTAGTAATCACCTCTTCAGGTTTAGTGATCAACTGCCTGAGTCCTCTAAACCTGATGCTCCTGTAGCTCCAGCCGCACCATCCACAACAAATGCTGATGAGATTTCTGCATCCTCAACTTCATTTGAGTTGCCACCATCTTCATGGTTTCAAGAATCTGCATCAACATCTGCTGCTGCTGAAGACCCTACAAACACTTGCACAGATTTGATTGTTTACCAAGAGCTGAAAAATCACCCAATATCTCAAATCCTTGGTGATATCAATGCTGGTGTCTCAACCAGAAGCCAGTTGTCCAATTTCTGCTTCTATGCTCTCTTCATCAGTCAGCTAGAGCCGAAGAACTATCATGTTGCTTTGAGGGACAATGGATGGGTTGAAGCCATGCAGCTTGAGCTTCTTCAGTTCAAGAAACAGCAAGTGTGGGAGCTTGTTCCTCTACCCCCAGGTAAGTGTGCAATAGGCACTAAATGGGTGTTTAGGAATAAAACTGATGAAAATGGCTAATTGTTAAGAACAAGGCCAGACTGGTTGTGCAGGGGTTTGCACAAGAAGAAGGTATTGATTATGATGAAACCTTTGCCCCTGTAGCCAGACTGGAGGCAATTAGATTGTTTTTAGCCTATGCTGCACTCCACAATCTTAAAGTTTTCCAAATGGATGTCAAAAGTGCTTTTCTATATGGTACAATAAAAGAAGAAGTTTATGTGTGTCAACCACCAGGCTTTGAGGATAATAAGCACCCAGAATGGGTATATAAGCTTGATAAAGCTCTTTATGGGTTGAAACAAGCACCTAGAGCTTGGTATGAGACCTTATCAAACTTTCTTCTACAGAATAATTTCACTAGAGGCTCCATAGATAAAACTTTATTATTAAGAAGGTGGATCAGCATAAGCTACTTGTTCAAATTTATGTTGATGATATTATATTTGCATCCTCTGATCCCCAATTGTGTGAGGATTTCCAAACCTTAATGCAACAGAAGTTTGAAATGAGTGCAATGGGAGAATTACAGTTCTTTCTAGGTTTGCAAATCAAACAAAAAGCTGATGGAATTTTCATTCATCAGTCTAAATACACAAAAGATCTTTTGAATAAGTTTGATTTACAAAACTGTAAATCTTGTTCTACTCCCATGTGCACACCACACAATTGGATGTTGATCAGAAAGGTAAAGGTGTTGATGAAACCCTTTACAGATGTATGATTGGTTCCTTGATGTATTTAACAGCTTCTAGACCAGATATTATGTTTGCTACATGTGTTTGTGCTAGATTTCAGGCTGCACCTAAGGAGTCTCATCTGATTGCAGTCAAGAGGATCTTTAGATATCTGCAAGGCACACAATCTCTAGGCTTATGGTATTCCACTGGACATTCTTGCAAATTAGTTGCCTTCTCTGATAGTGACTATGCAGGATGTAAGTTGACCAGGAAATCAACTTCTGGTGGATGCCAATTCCTAGGCAACTGTTTGATTTCTTGGCAGAGTAAGAAACAAACTCTGTTGCTACATCCACTGCTGAAGCCGAGTACATTGCTGCTGCAAGTTGTACATCCCAAATACTCTGGCTTCAGAATCAACTTTTGGATTATGGCATTACAGAGACTAAGACTCCATTATTAATGGATAGTGCTTCAGCTCTTTGCATTGTCAAAAATCCTGTCCAGCACTCTAGGACCAAACATATAGAAATTAGACATCATTTTATAAGAGATTGTTTTGAAAAGGGTCTAATTAATCCTATGTTTGTGCCTAGTGCTGATGAGCTTGCAGACATTTTTACTAAGCCTTTGGATAGTTCAACTTTCCACAACCTGGTGTTAAGGCTTGGTATGCTGCAGCTAGAATAAGTGACAACTACTGATGATCTCAGTAATTACTGATGATCATTGGTAACCATGTCACATATAAGTACTGATGAGTTATTTTACCCTCAGTAGTTTTTATAACTACTGAAGGCTAAATGCTTTAAGTACTGTACTTTATCTGTTCTACACTACTGATGTAGTTACAACTACTGAAATCAGTAGAAACAGATAAGTACTGATGTCCTATGAAACTACTGAAAACAGCTAAAAGCTGATGAGTAAGTGTTGAGGACAGTATGAAACAGCTGAAAGGCTATGAATTGACGACAACTACTGATGAGTACTCTCTCTTCAGTAGTTCACAAACTGCTGTTTCTTTATAAACAACTGAAGCAATACCATGTCTTCAGTAGTTTCACAACTACTGATGACTAACACCAAGTCTTCAGTTGTTTACAACAACTGATGGCAAAACCACGGTCTTCAGTAGTTTCAACTACTGATGACTAATACCAAGTCCTCAGTTGTTTCAACATCTGAAGTCCAACTTGTCTTCAGTAGTTTTTAAAACTACTGATGCCTAAATCAGAGACTTCAGTTGTTTCAACGTCTGATAGTAAACACCATGTCTTCAGTTGTTTTATAACTGCTGACCACACCAATACCATCAGTCGTTTCAAACGTCTGAAAGTTAATACCACGTCATCAGTAGCTTCAAATACTGATGACTAACACCAAAACCTTCAGTCGTTTCATAACCCGTACCCTATATATACCTGATCCCTCTTTCAGAGTTTTTCATTCTTTCACGACCTAACTTTTCAAAAGCTCTGAAAACCTTTCACCTTCATTAATGGCGACCATGCAACTCAAACCTCGACACAACTGTGTCGCGTACCTTACAAAATCGCCCTTCTGGACCAAATTGAAAATGCTATAGATCTTATGGTCCAATCCCCACTAAAAACGGCTTTCCTTTTAAATCCAATCATTTATGCCGATTCGCTACGTCAGTTCTGGATGAATGCGACCGTTAATGGAGAATCTATCCATTCATCTATCAACTCGCATAAGGTGGTCATCTCTACTGCTACCATCCGCCAAATTACTGTTAGATGATGCTGCCTACCCTGTTGGATATCCTAAGCGCCAACTTGATCTTTCCTTTGGACAACATGGATATCAGGGTGATCTTAGTGCTTCAACAATCCTGAAGAAACATTTTCCAGATGCTGAACGATTATTATTTCATATGGTAAATGTTGCCTGGCTCCGAAGACTTCCTCTTGGGATCAACTGTCTTCCAGATGGCAACAGGTATTGTTCTCTATCCTTGAACAAGAACCACTAAACTTCTCTGAAATAATTTTTCTTGAACTCAAGGATATGGCCACAAAACCACTTTCTAACGTTGGATACTATATCCTCGGTTTATAATGGCCATAATAGAGAATCAGCTTTCTGCTGAGGGACTAGTTGGTCTGGGAGTCCCTGCTTTGGCTGTATTGCCGGAGGTATACTCCCGACACAACACTGACCAAACTCTCAAACAGGCTGCCAAGCTGCGCAAACCCACGCAGCTGGAACCCACAGCCTCCACCTCCAAATCCAAAGTCCCCTCCAAACCCACAAAGAAGAAGCCTAAGAAAGCTACTCAGGGAATTGAGTCCCCTGTGGATGCTCCTGCTGCACCAACGCAGGTTATCTCTGCTGGAAATAACCCCCCAGTAGAGACTGTGACTCCACCCACTGAAGCCGCTCAGGTTTCCTCTCAAAAGGAACTGAAGCAACCACTCAAAGGGAAGCCACAATGCTGGGATCCTCCTCACTTGAGGGGATTACCATTGAAGAGCACCACCTGTCCCGGGTGCACACTGCTTCCACACCCTCTCCTGATGCAACCGCCCCTCAAAGCCCTACTATCATTGTTGCAAAAGTGCTGACGCAGTTGCATTCCTCACCCCCCACCCAGACACCAATTACTACTGGGATAACCTCAACACCTGAGGGGGAGGATCACAATGCTTCTGTCAACCCACAGCACAGGGGTTATCATGTTCCATCTTCTAGTGTAGATAAGGAGGTGCGAACTTCTGGTGAGGCTGCCACTGCTTCTGACTCAGCAAATGACCAGGATGCAGTTGGTAACATCTCTAAGTCCTCACCAGTGGCAACAGCTGATGAAGGACATAGTCCTGAGGCTGGAAGTCCCCAGAACCGAGAACAAGGGGCACATGCTACAATGATCTACACTCAAGGCATGTTCATTCTGACTTTGTCAGGAGGTCAGGTGATTCAGTCACAACTGATGATGACCTGAGCTTCTTCTTGATGTAGTTGCTCAAAACACCATTCTAGAGGATGAGGTTAGCAGACTCAAAGAGCTGCTGGCCAAGATGTCTCAGGATGCAAGTCCATCTGCCACCACAATACACCCACAGATGGCACCTTCTTCTGAAGGTCCCCTACACACTGAGCCAGTATATACTTCCAAGCCACCAGCCTCTGCTTTCGGCACTGATTCTCAGGAACAGAACCACCCTGATCAATCAGTTGCTACCCTTCAAAATTCCTACTCTCATCACTCCCATGATCACAGATATAGTGATCAAAGCCATTGATGAGAGGCTTCCTACAATAATACAACCCTTGGTGGAGGAGTTGGTGACTAAATCTCTTTCTACTGCTCAAACCCTTGCTCCAATGCAACCAAAAAGGGGGAGAGTCAGTTAGTTAAAGGAAAAAGGAAGAGGATAGATGGGGAGAAGGCGAAAGAATCTGAGGTTGTAAATGAGAAGGAGAAGGAGAATGTGAAGGGAGCTGAAGTGAATGAAAGTCAAAAAGACTTTCATGTCACATATCAAAAGAGAAAAGGAGAGTCTGAGAAGGAGAAGGAGCTGAAGGATATGGTGAAAGAAGCTGACGCCAACCATAACCGTTCAATGGATAAAATCATTGAGCAGTTGTATAGGCAGGGTTTTGACATCAACAACTAGACTCCGAGATCAGAAGGATGGAAACAGAGGAGATCAATTCCAGATGGGCTAGCTATGATGCCTTAGAAAGAGAAAGGCTGGAAATAATGATCAGATTTATAGCTAAATACCTGGGAAGATCTCTAATGGAAATAAGGGCCTGGACCAGGGACAACATCTTGGCAATAACCACCAAGATTTGTTCGTCTGAAGAATACTCCAAAGGTCTAGTGATTGAGGTATTGAATGAAGCTGGGGTTGGGAATCGAAAAGAACTGACAAAATTTACCAAAGCCTCCCTTACAGCCAAAATGCTAAAACAGTCTGAAAACTCAATCCTCAAAATCACTATCTCCACAACCCACTAAAACAACTCCTTTACCCTCTAAACCAACCATCCAACCCACAAAACCAAATCCTTTACCTCAAAACCCATTGCCAGTGATGTACCTAGCCAAAAGAAAAGAAAGGTACTGAGGCCTGATGAAGATGAAGAGGAGGATGAAGACAGACTGCCACTCTCTGCAGTCATTACTTTGCCTAAGGCTAAACCAATGTCCATCACTCCTGCTTCTCAAATGCATGATGTAATGATAAAGATTGAAGAGGAACAGATGCAAAAACATGATGAGGAAATGCTGAAAAGCATTGACAAAGCATATGACATCCTCTTCAATGATCAGCATGAAGAAAGAAGTATTAAGATTGTACACCCTTGCTAATACCTTTCAATACCAAAGGGAAAGAGTAAGGATATGGCCTGATCCTAGGGTGGCACACCGGATTGTCAAGAAAGAAATTCCTTCAAGATACAAGGGCCAAGTGAAGAGAGTTGTCGACGAAGACATCACTGTGGTGCTTGTAGTGTCCCCTTGGGAAATTGTTGAAGAGTTCAAGAAAGCCTATGAAGCCAAACAACCACCTCAAAAGATGTTAGAGAACAAAATTATAAAGAAGGGATTGGTTTACAAACGACTTGAAAACTTCAAACAAGAAGAGCTCAACCTGCTCTTAGAAGGAACTCATCCAGATGAGTTTGCTTATAGACAAATAACAACGGTTGAGCTCAAAATGGAAAACAGGCCAAGTACATATCTGAAGTGTATGGCCGAGAAGGATTATTTGATGGTGTGCCCGAGGTGCTGACAATGGATGAGCAAATCATGTTTTTAAGGGCTTACACCAGGGAATCATATAGGCTGATACACGGGAAGTAGATCTCATGGTTGGGGCAACAGCTCGGTGTCCAAGTCCCCAATACAGAGCTCCCAACCATATCATGCCAAACAGATCATCAGAGACTTCTTCCCAGGCCGGTGCTGAAAAAGGGTCACTTCTCATCTGATCAAGAGGATTAAGAGACCAATCTATCTGCCAAAATAAGTGGGACTCGTCAATAACTTAGAGGTTTTGGCTGCATTGGTTCAGGGGGAGTTTGTTGGACCAAAAGAACCAATGAGCTGATCAGAGAAACCTCTAAGTCCCCAAGACATCACAACAGCTGAAGAAGACCTGATCAGCTGTTCTACAAAGTCTGAAGAATACAACTGCTGAAGTACGTCTGAAGTACTGAAGACAAAGACTGAGACAACAGCTGAAGATCTAAAGTCTGAAGACTTCAACAAGTACTGAAGACAAAGACTGAAGATCAACAGCTGAAAGACAAAGTCTGATGTTCAAGTACTGAAGACATCAGCTGATGTTAACAGCTGATGACAACAGCTGAAGAGGGCTTCTTCAGTTGTTGTGATGATTTTTTCTTCAGTAGTTTTTTTTCCTTTCAGTAGTTTGTTTATTTTTCTTTTCAGTACTTGTAAACAACTGAAGAGGTTGTTCTTCAGTTGTTGTAGTTTCAGTAGTTTTATGTTTTTCAGTAGTTGTTAAATGAGATGTTTAACACTTAGGAACATTTGTAAGAAGATGTCAGTTGTTGACATCTTCAGTAGTTGTTAAACATCAGTAGTTATAAAACGGTTACATGTCACTTTCAAGTGACATCAGCCTACGTCATTCTTTCTATAAGGAAAGATGACTCACTGTAATCGTGCCTTTGAGGCCGACAATCCTAATGCAATATTCCTTTTGTCGGATATTTCTCTCTCTATAACAAAATTCTTTTATCGTTTTATATCAATGTTCTTGTTGAATTTGTCTAATTCTGAGCTATTCGCTGCTATATCTGTTCAATCGATTAAACCAAGGGCTGAGATCCTAAACAAATAGTGGTATAATATTACAAATAGTTAAAAAGACACATAAAGACAACATGTTAAATCTCTAGAGTCTGACAGTAAGACTGAGTACAATCATAGATACACAAGCTAACACAACAACCTTATTGTTTATGAGATGTGGTTTTTGTTTAAGAAAATTATAATTTTGCATTGATAGATTGTTGGGGATAAAAACAGTAAGTTGAGTATCACCTAATCGGATTACGCTATGTAATTATGATGAATGGGGGGATATTATTATTAATGTATTATGTTAATGTTTATAAAGGTGAGCTGGCGTGATTCTCATCTATTGCTCCATGTGAGGGGTGATATCAGGCTGAGTTTATGCTTAGATCAAAAGCTAGTAGTTGTAAGTAAATCTTTTGTGACATTTTGATGTACATTTCTAAAACCGTTAAAAGAGAGTTTTCAGGTTCCTTCCTAAACATTACCATTATTTTAGAAAACCGTAACAATTACTTAGTTTTTTCAAACTAATAAAAAGGAAACCAAAATGATCAGAAAGTTAAGGTGTATGATTTCTAATAACCATTTCTGTCATTGGCATGGATTCTGTATGAAGATGATTCACGAATTTAACTTGATGATACGTTTTACTGTGTATGATATCACAATCACAAACCATAAGGTTATATCTCCCCTTCAAATATAGATGCTACTCATTAATGATTTCAAGAACCAAATCCTTGATACATTTTGTGATGAAAAATGTATTACAAGACAATACAGTGCTCACAGGACTCCTCAGCAAAATGATGTTACTGAGAGGAGAAAAAGGACATTGATTGAAGCTGGAAAAACTATGTTGTCTGACTCTAAGCTACCTGTCACCTTCTGGGCAGAGGCAGTCAACACTGCCTACTATGTGCATAACAGAGATTTAATGGTTAAGACACATGGTAAGACTCCTAATGAACTTTAGCACAAGAGGAAACCAGTTATTTGTTTTCAGGTCATTTGGATGTCCTTGCCCATCTTGAATACCAAAGATCAGTTGCCAAGTTTGCTAAGAATTCAAATGATGGACAGTTCATTGGATACTCTACCCAGGCTAAGACACATAGAGTTACAATCTCAGAACCCGAATAGTAAGGAGTCAGCCAATGTGAGCTTCAATGAACACACACCTGTGTAATAGTTTTGTCCGGATTAGCTTTTTGATCATGATTTAGTTACAAACGGCTTTAACAAATCTTGTGAAAATGTTTTAGGATCATTAGATATTTTACCCATAGGTGATCCTAATCCAAGATTTGAGCTGTGAACACCCTCAAGTAGCACTACTTGAGCTCCAGTTGTAACTAACTCTGCAAATGAAGTTTCTATCAACATAACAATGAAAAATTCAGCTGATACATCTGAGATGCCTTTAAATTCTAGCTCAAAGGCTCACAACCAGATAAAGAAGCTTCAAATGTAGAAGATCATGGTGGTGGTGAAAGTGATAAAGAATTTCTTGATGCTGACAATCACTCCATTGAAGAATACACCAATGATGTCACACACTCATTGGATCAAGTTTCACTTGATAACTATGTTGATGTGGTGGGAGAAACCTCAATGCCATATCTAAATTTCTCAAATTTGGATCTATCTTAGCAACTTGTTGTGATCCTTTAGCTAAGGAACCACAAGTCTCATCCTACTTGAAACATCATTAGAGATGTTGATTCTGGGATAAGAGGATAAACCAATGATGTAAATGTTTGTCTTCACTCTTGTTTAATATCACCAATAGAGCCTAAGAAGATTGATGAGGCTATAAAGGCTTGAAGTTAGGTTGAAGCTAGGCAAGAGGAGTTGCTTCAATTCAAAAGGCAAAAGGTTTTGAACTTATGTCCTCTTCCTCATGGGAAGTCTACTATAGGAACCAAATGTGTTTTTAGGAACTAGAAGGATGATAGAGGACTTGTCATCAAAAACAAAGCAAGACTGGTTGTTCAATGGTACACACAAGAAGAAGGAATTGACTACATAGTTGATTTTGCTCTTTTTAGCAAGAATAGAACATGTTAGGATATTTTTACTTTTTGCTGCATCCAATAACTTCAAGGTCATCAACTTGATGTCCAGTGTGGTTTTTTCTTATATGGTGATTGATGAAGAAGTGTATGTCAAATAACCACCTGCCTTTGAAGATCCTGATCATCCTGATTATGTTTGCAGGCTTGATAAAGTTCTATTTTGGTTGTATCAAGCACCAAGGAAGTGGTATGAGACTCTATCTCAGTATCTCTACAGCATGGATACAGAAGAGTTACTATAGATGCAACTCTCTTCATTAAAGGAACATGAGATGACTAGATGCTAGTTTAAGTATATATGATGACATCATCTTTGGTTCAACTAATTAAAAGCTCTGCAAAGACTTTGAGAAGTAATGAATGATAGATTTGAAATGAGTGCCACGAGGGAACTCAATTTATTTCTATGAATTTAAATGAAACAAGTTGAAGATGACATCTTCATAAGTCAATCAAAGTATGTTCCGGACTTACTCAAGAAATTCAATATGACTGATTGTAAAGCTGATAAGGCACCCATAGCAAGAAACCACTCCCTTGGGCCTGACCTTGACGCGGAGTGTGTGGTGGAACACCTCTATAGGGCTATGATTGGGTCTCTTATGTACCTTACAACAAGCAAGCCTCATATCATGGTTGCCATAGGTGTTTGTGCAAAATATGAAGCCAAACCCAAGATGTCAAACCTTATAACCATCAAGAGATTTTAAGATATCTCAAAGGTACCTGAAAACTTGGCCTTTGGTATCCAAATAATTTTGATATTAATCTGTATGCATATATGGATAGTGACTATGGTGGATGCAATATGACTCGAAAGTCTACATTAGGGGGATGTCAGTTTCTTGGTGGAAGGGTTGTCTCATGGCAATGCAAGAAGTAATCTTGTATCTCTGCATCAACTGCTAAAGCTGAATATATTGTTGTAGCAAGCTACTGTGCTCAAGTGCTTTGGATTCAAAGTTAGATGCTAGACTATGGGTTCAACTTTAAGGAGACTCCAATCAGATAGACAACAATAGTGCCATCTTTATTACAGAGAATCCTGTGCAGCACTAAAGGACAAAACACATAAATATTAGGAATCATTTTTTAGAGATAACTTTGAGAAAGGATTAATCAAACTAGTCAAGGCTAACACAAATGAACAATATGTTGATCTGTTCACCAAATCTTTTGATGAATAGAGATTCATATATCTTGTATCAACTATTGGGATGATTAACTTTGAGTAGCTTTTTCTTAAAAGTTAATTATATCTTATTTCTAAAATTTGTGTGTCCTTAGTTTCTCTATATCTATCACCATTCATAAGCCCTTGATTGATTTGGAAATAAAATTCTTTTTAAAGAATTTTCATAGATTTTTGATAATTTCTCTTTGGAAGATATGTTTTTACCTTTGGAAGAATTATAACTTGATAGGATCTCATCATCTAGTTTGATCGATTCGAATGATTTCAGCAGCGGAATAGAGTACCAACTAGCACAATTCGAGCAAGAATACCAAAGATATAGCAATGAACAGAATTACTTATAGAGAGAGAAAGTTTCTGCAAAAGGAATATTTCATTCAATCACACGCTTTGGCATGGCATTCACAAAATTACAATTTAGGTCATTCTTCCTTATATAAGGAAAGATGACGTAGGCTGATGTCACATGATAATGACATCTAACCATTATTTAACAAACTACTGAAACACTAAAACTACTGAAGATGTCAAGCAGCTGTCATCTTCTTACAAGAAGCTAAGTGTTTACTTATTACAAAACTACTGATAAGAAACTACTGAAACTACAACGATTGAAGAACAAGCTCTTCAGTCGTTTTACAAAACTACTGAAAGTAAAAACATAAAACTATTGATAACACAACTACTGAAGAAGTACTCTTCAGCTGTTGTGACAAACTACTGAAACTTCAGCACTTGGTCTTTAGACTTGAACTTCAGACGTTCCATCAGCTGATGACTTCAGTAGATGTCATTAGCTGATGTCTTCAGTCTTTGTCTTCAGACTTTGTACATCAGTTGTTGATCTTCAACACTTGTGGACTCTTCAGCTGTTGAGCTTCAGTACTTTGGTCTTCAGCTTCAACATTTGTATTCTTCAGCTATTGGGCTTCAACACTTTAGTCTTCAGCTTCAGCACTTGTGTTCTTCAGCTGTTGAGCTTCAGCACTTTAGTCTTCAGCTTCAGCACTTGTGTTCTTCAGCTGTTGAGCTTCAGCACTTTAGTCTTCAGCTGTTGAAGTCTTCAGTACTTGATCTTCAGCTGTTGAAGTCTTCAGCACTTGTCGAACAGCTGATGAAGCCTTCAGCAGTTGTTGTGATATCATCTGGGACTTAGAGGTTTTCTGATCTTGGCTCATTGGTTTTTTTGGTCCAACAAACTCCCCCTGAACCAATGCAGCCAAAACCTCTAATTGATTTATTTTCCCACTTATTGTTGGCAGAATGGTTGGTCTTTTTCCTTCTTAATCAGTTGAGAAGATGACCCATATAAGCACTGGCTTGGGAATGAGTCTCTGATGATTTGGTTGGCAATATATGGATGGGAGCTCTGTATTGGGGAATTGGACACTGAGCTGTTCCCCCATCCAGGAGACTCACTTCCCAACTATGAGCTTGTAGGATTCCCTGGTGTAGGCGTCCAAAAATACAATTTGTTCCTCCATGGTGAGCTCCTCTGCCTCACCATCGAAGAATCCTTCTGGCCATAGAACTCAGACAAGAATTTGACCTGTTTTCCATTTTTGAGTACCACTGTTGTAATCTATCTGTAAGCAAATCATTAGGATGATGACCTTCTAACAGCAGTGGTAACTCATCGTTTCTGATCTCATTCAGCCTCTTATACACCAGCCCCTTTTTGATCATTCTGTTCTCCAGCATCTTTTGTGGGGGCATGTTTGAGGTGTAGGCCTTTTTGAAATCTTCCAGGATTTCTCAGGGTGAGAATACAAGGGCTAAGGAGATCACTTCATCTACAATCTTTTTCACTTGCCCATTGTATCTCTGAGGGATATTTTTCTTTTGTATTCTATGAGCCACCCTAGGATCAGGCCAAATTCTTACTCTTTCTTTCACATACTGAAAAGTATGTCTAAGAGTATAAATCCTCTGAGCTTGTTTTTTCATATTAATGATGGAGGATGTGGTTGCATATGCTTTATCTACTCTCCTCAATAACTCTTCATCGTGCAATCTGTGTTGTTCTTCTTCTTCCAATTTCACTTTGATTGCATCTCTTTGTTGCTCAGGAATTATTGCAAGAGAGAGATCTTTGGCCTTAGGCAACTGCAGAACAGGTGAGATCGGCAGCCTATCTTCATCATCATCTTCTTCTTCTTCCAGCTTCAACACCTTTCTTTTCTTCTGCTTAGGTGCATCATTGGCTGTTGGTTTTGAGGGTAAGGGAGTTGGTTTTGTGGGTTGTGGTTGTGGTTGTTTTGGAGAGGGAATGTTGACAGGCCGAGTTAGCATTTTGGAGGTGAGTGTGGCTTTTGAGTGTTTGGCTAGCTCAGTCCTGCTCCCTGCTCCTGCTTCATTCAAAGTTTCTATTACTAATCCCTTAGTATATGCCTCAGACGAACACATCATGGAGGTTATGGCCAAGATGCTGTCCCGGGTCCATGATTTTATTTCGATCAATGATCTCCCAAGGTATTTGCTGATAAATCTGATCATGATCTCAAGTCTTTCTCTATCCATTGTGCTGTAGCTGGCCCATCTTTGTTAAATCTCTTCGATCTCTAATCTTCTTATTTCAGAGTCCAGCTTTTCAGTATTGAAACCTTGCCTAAACAGCTGATCAATGATATTGTCCATTGATCTGCTATGTTCAGCATCAGCCTCTTTAACCATTTCATTCAAGTTTTTCTCTTTTTCAGCACTTTTCTTTTTCTTATATGTGACATGAAAGTCCTTTTGACTTTCATGTACTTTGTCCTTTTCAGCTCCCTTCTCATTCTCATTCTCCTTCTCTTTCTCGGTCTCATGCACACAGTCCTTCTCTATTTCCACTTCTTTGTCCTTCTCTTTCTCCTTCTCCATCCTCTTTCGTTTAGCTTTCACTGCTGGAATCTCCCCCTTTTTGGGTGCATTGGTTTTAAGGGTTTGATCAGCAGAAAGCTTTTGGGTCAGTTCATCCTCCACCATAGGTTGTAAGATAGAAGAAAGTTTGTCATCAATGGTTTTAATGACAAGTTCAGTTATCTGCGGTGTGATGAGAGATAGGGGATTTTGAGGGATAGCATCCATTTGCTCAGGGGGGTTTTGGTCCTGAGAAATGGTTCCAGAAACAGAGGTAGGTGGCTGAGATTCTTTGAGTGGCTGTGTGTTAAGTGACCTTGAGAGGAAGGTGCCATCTATTGGGTTGATGTGGTGGCAGATAGTCTTTCTCCCTGAGAGAGTGGTCAAGTAGTTTTGCAGCCTACTGACTTCCTCCTCTAGGATTATGTTTGGGCAAGAACATCAAAAGAAGCCAAGGTCATCATCAGCAGATGCTGAATCACGTGACCTCCTGCTTTTAGCAGGATGTACATGCACTGGGTGTAGACCAGATGTAGCATGTGCCCCTTGTCTTGGAACTGGGGACTCCAGCCTCAAGACATTGTCCTCATCAGCTATTGCCTCTGGTGAGGTCTTAGTTATGTTACCAACCTCAGTCTGATCATATGCTGATTCAGAAGAGGTGGCAGCCTCACTAGATGTTCTGATCTCCATAGCAATTATAATGGTTGGACTTTGGGGGGCATTTGCATGGGGAGAGGGGATAGAAGCTGATTGCATCGGGGAGAGGGATGCTCTTCAATGATAACCTCCTCAAGTGAGAGTGGTCTCAGTAATGTGGTTTCCCTGAAGTGGTTGCAACAGGATCCTTTTGAGAGGATACCTGTGCGGCTGTTGCTGGTTGAGTCTTTAACACTACTGGAGGGTTTGAACCAGTAGGTTTATCCTGTTTGGGTGGTACAGGAGCATCATCAGGGGACTTATATCCCTGATTAGCTTGTTTGGGTTTGGATTTTGGCTTGGTGGGGACTTTTGAATCTGGCAGTTGAAGTTGTGGGTTCCCTTTGCTTGGTTTGAGCAAATGGGCAGCTTCTTTGAGAGATTGGTCGGAGTTATGCCTGGAGTATACCTCAGCTAGAACAGCTGGTGCAGGGACTCCAAGGCAACAAGGCCATCAGTTTGTAATTCATTTAAAATTATGGCCATTAGAAACCTGGGATATAATAGCCATCTGTTTCCCACAGGTTTCTGTGCCAGATCTTTGATTTCTAGAAACACAATTTGTGAAAAATTTAAAGGTTCGTGTTCTAGAATTGAATATAATACCTGTTGCCACCGGGAAGACATTTGATCCCATGAGGATGTCTTCGAGGCTAAGCAAACATTCACCATATGAAATATCAGTCGTTCAACATCAGGGAAGTTCTTCTTCAGTATGGTACCAGCTCTAAGATTTCCGTCGTACCCATTGTGGTGAAGGACATATCAGTTGTGCCCTTCGGGTACTCAGTCATAGCAGTAGCATCTTTTAAATTAGGACTCGACGAATGCTATCAGGTGTAACCTCTAGTTTTTGGTTGACTAATGACCGAACAAAAATTTGGCCGGAAGGCACATCAGTGTGAACATAGGCATTGGACCAAAATTACTTAGTGACTCTGGGTAGATGGTCGGGTTTAGTAGCAGAGCAGTACTATACTGAGAATCAGCCATTAGGTCTATGGCGTGATCAAACTTTGTCTAGAAGGCCGATTTCGTGAGGTAGGCGACGCAATATGTCTGGGTTTTAGACTCATGGTTGCCATTTTTTGAGAGTATGAAGGTCAGAAGAACGGCTAATGGAACGTTCGAGAAGAAGACAGGTATTTATAGGGTTGGGATATGAAAAGGCTGAAAGAAAACTACTGAAGGTTTTGTTGTGGTCATCAGCTGTTTGAAACTACTGATGACGTGGTATTAACCTTCAGAGGTTTAGAACGATGATAGTGGTGGTGTTGTCATCAGGTGTTATAAAACAACTGAAGACTTGGTTTTGACCATCAGACGTTAAAACAGCTGATGTCTTGGTGGTAACCATCAGTATTTATGAAACTACTGAAGGTTGTGGTTTTGACTTCATATGATGTAAACAACTGAGGACTTGGTGTTTGTCATCAGTAGTTGTGAAACTACTGAAGACAGTGGTTTTGCCATCAGTTGTTTACAACAACTGAAGACTTGATATTAGTTATCAGTAGTTGTGAAACTACTGAAGACTGTGGTCTTGCTTCAGTTGTTTTAGAAACCAGTTGTAGAAACACTGAAGAGAAATTACTCATTAGCTGTTTTCGTCAATTCTTAGCTTTTCAGCTGTTTCATACTGTCCTCAACACTTACCCATCAGACTTTTCATCTGCTTTTTAGGTGTTTCATAGGACGTCAGTACTTATCTGTTTTCACTGATTTCAGTGGTTATAACTACATCAGTAGCTGTAACTACATCAGTAGCTGTAACTACATCAGTAGCTGTAACTACATCAGTAGTTTAGAACAGATAGAGTACTTCAGTACTTGTGAGGCATTTAGCCTTCAGTAGTTATAAAAACTACTGAGGGTAAAAGAACTCATCAGTACTTATATGTGACATGGTTACCAATGATCATCAGTACTTATTACTGAGATCATTTGTAGTTGTCACTTATTCTAGCTGCAGCATACCAAGCCTTAACACTAGGTTGTGGAAAGTTGAACTATCCAAAGGCTTAGTAAAAATGTCTGCAAGCTCATCAGCACTAGGCACAAACATAGGATTAATTAGACCCTTTTCAAAACAATCACTTATAAAATGATGTCTATTTTCTATATGTTTGGTCCTAGAGTGCTGGACTGGATTTTTGACAATGCAAAGAGCTGAAGCACTATCCATTAATAACGGCGTCTTAGTCTCTGTATGCCATAATCCAAAAGTTGATTCTGAAGCCAGAGTACTTGGGATGTACAACTTGCAGCAGCAATGTACTCGGCTTCAGCATGGGATGTAGCAACAGATGTTTGTTTCTTACTCTACCAAGAAATCAAACAGTTGCCTAGGAATTGACATCCACCAGAAGTTGATTTCTGGTTACCTTCACCCTGCATAGTCACTATCAGAGAAAGCAACTAATTTGCAAGAGTGCCTAGTGGAATACCATAAACCTAGAGATTATGTACCTTGCAAATATCTAAAGATCCTTTGACTGCAATAAGATGAGACTCTTTAGGTGCAGCCTGAAATCTAGCACAAACACATGTAGCAAACATAATATCTGGTCTAGAAGCTGTTAATACATCAAGGACCCAATCATACATCTGTAAAGCGTTTCATCAACAGCTTTACCTTTCTGATCAATATCCAATTGTGTGTTGTTGCACATGGGAGTAGAACAGGGCTTACAGTTTTGTAAATCAAACTTATTTAAAAGATCTTTTGTATATTTAGATTGGTGAATGAAATTCCATCAGCTTTTTGTTTGATTTGCAAGCCTAGAAAGAACTGTAATTCTCCCATTGCACTCATTTCAAACTTCCTTTGCATTAATTTTGTAAAATCATCACACAACTGGGAATCAGAGGATGCAAATATAATATCATCAACATAAATTTGAACAAGTAGCTTATGCTGATCCACCTTCTTAATAAATAAAGTTTTATCTATGAGCCTCTAGTGAAATTATTTTGCAGAAGAAAGTTAGATAATGTCTCATACCAGGCTCTAGGAGCTTGTTTCAACCCATAAAGAGCTTATCAAGCTTGTATACCCATTCTGGGGTGTTTCTATCCTCAAAACCTGGTGGTTGACACATATAAACTTCTTCTTATTTTACCATATAAAAATGCACTTTAAATCCATTTGAAAAACTTTAAGATTGTGGAGTGCAGCATAGGCTAAGAATAATCTAATTGCCTCCAGTCTGCTACAGGGGAAAAGGTTCATCATAATCAATACCTTCTTCTTGTGCAAAACCCTGAACAACCAGTCTGGCCTTGTTCTTAACAATAAGCCCATTCTCATCTGTTTTATTCCTAAACACCCATTTAGTGCCTATTGCACACTTACCTGGGGGAAGAGGAACAAGCTCCCACACTTGCTGCTTTTTGAACTGAAGAAGCTCAAGCTGCATTGCTTCAACCAGCCATTGTCTCTAAGTGCAACATGATAATTCTTTGGCTCGCTGACTGATGAAAGAGATAGAAGAAGCAGAAATTGGACAATTGACTTCTGGTTGAAACTCCAGCATTGATATCACCAATGATTTGAGACATTGGGTGATTCTTCAGCTCTTGATAAACAGTGAGATCAGTTCAAGTGTTTGTGGAACCCTCAGCAGCAACAGATGTTGATGTAGACTCTTGAAACCATGTAGATGGTGGCAACTCAAATGAAGTTGAAGATGCAGAAATCTCATCAACACTTGTTGTGGATGAAGCTACTGAAGCTACAGGAGCATCAGGTTTAGAGGACACAAGCAGTTGGTCACTAAACCTGAAGATGTGAGTACTGCAATCATCATCATTATCAGCACCAGCAGTACCACCAGGTGGTGAACTGTTGACAGGAGCAAGAGCAGGAGTTTGATAAGGAACATATTGCAGTATGTCCAAATCAAATAGCTCCATAGGGCTTTGTGGAATCTTGTCCTTTGGAGATTCATTAAACTTAACATGTAGAGTCTCTTCAACCATCTTTGTTCTACAGTTGAAGACTCTGTATGCTTTGCAAGTTGATGAATAACCAACAAAGTACCCTGCATCCACCTTAGGATCAAATTTTTGGAGTTGATCCCGTGTGTTGAGAATGAAACAAGGACACCCAAAAGCTCTGAAGAATGAAATTAGAGGGGCCAAATGATGAAGAACTTCATATGGAGTCTTCATCAACCTCTGATTTACTAGAACTCTATTCTGTACATAGCAAGCTGTATTGACAGCTTCAGCCCAAAAAGTCATTGGCAGTCCAGAATCAGCCCACATGGACCTTGCAGCTTCAATAAGGGTCCTGTTCTTTCTCTCCACTACTCCATGTTGTTCAGGAGTTCTTGGAATGCTAAACTGCCTCTTGATTCCCTTTGAGAGGTAGAACTCATCAAGTGTATTGTTTCTGAATTATGTTCCATTATCACTTCTAATACACTTGACTGAGAGGGAATACTGCTTCTCAACATACAACACAAAGTTGATAATCTTTGAGCTGCCTCATCCTTTGAATGCAAGAAGAAAGTCAATACAAATCTGGAGTAATCATCCACAATTACCAGACAGTATTTCTTCTTAGCCATACTCATCACTCTCACAGGACCAAAGAGATCCATGTGAAGAAGCTGTAAGCAGGCAGTGGACTTAGGTTCTTCTATCGAGGGAAATGAAGCTTTGTGTTGTTTTCCTTTTAAACAAGCAGTGCAGTTATCTTCACATTTGAACTCCTTCATAGGCAGTCCCCTTACTAAACCATGGTTTATCAGCTGATTTATGTTTTTGAGATTAACATGACCCAGCCTTCTATGCCATAGAGTAGATTCTTGAGGGGAAGCCTTGGAAAATAGGCAAGGATGGCCTTTGAGATCTATTTTCTTGGAAAGATCTAAGGCATACACTCTTCCTGTCCTGTTGGCCTTCAGGAGAGTGTATTCATCCAACACCTTATCAATCAAACTTAGAACTTTGGATGACAGAATCCGAGTTCTGACTGGTGAAAAGAGCAACATGGCCTTTGTCACACATTTGACTGACACTCAAGAGGTTGTACTTGAGATTTTCCACATGGTTAACATCATCAAACTTTATTTCCCCATTGGAAACAAAACCTTTGCCAATGATGTAACCCTTTGCATCATTGCCAAATGACACAAACCCCTTCCTTCCTTGAGAGTAGTCATTAAGAAGTGATCTGTTTCCTGTCATATGCATGGATCCTCCACTGTCTACATACCACATGCCTCTGTGGCATGTTGAAGAACCCTGCAAAACACAACAAATTAGTTAGATTTTGAGACCCAACCTTTTTGGTTTTGAGCCTGTTCTCATCAACAGATGGTAAACTAACGGTTTGTTGGAAACAACAGCCTGAGAGGAAGAAGATGGTGAAGAAGAGGAATCCTTTGGCTTGGACCTCCTTTTCTATGGTTTCAACATAGGAACATCTAATTGGTTAACTCTTCCCATAGATGTTGAACCATCATAACCAGCTGTGTCTGATTTGTGATAAAGCTTTCAGCTCTCGAGACACATTCGCATTGGAGTTTGATAAGTTCCTATGTTGCACCTTCGTCTTTTGAGCAATCTCAGCTGTTACCTGTTTAACCCCTTCCTTTTTGGATTTCTTTTTGGACTTAAGGGTTACAGGATTTGATGTTGCTGGTACAAATGTGGCTTCAAACTCAGTTTTCATTTTAACCATTTTCTCTTTAATTTCCTCTTTATGTTTGGGTTTGGATCCTCTTTTGTACCAACAATTATCTGTAAGATGATTGAACAAACCACATATTTCACATGGTTTCTTCTTCATCTTATGTTGATCATCAACTAAAGAGAATGAAACTACTGAAGACTTGTTCTTCAGCACTTTGGAAGCACTATTTGCTTTCTTGACTTCCTCTTTAGTAGTCTTCAAACCCTTTCTACTGACAGTTTTCTTCTCTTCAGTGCTGACAGTAGTTGGAGTTTGAACTTCAGGTGTTAAATCTTGCTCTCCAGTCCTTTCAGGACATCCAGAAATAACTCCTGAGTTGATCAACTCTTTGATCATGTGAGTGTCAGTATTTGAACCATCAAGATCAGCTGATAGGTTCAACGAGGGAATAATACTAACTTCAACTTCTGATGGTGCTCTATCAGAGAGTGAATCACATGATGAGGTGGATTGGTTATTGCTTTCTCATCAGATTTCATTTCTGCTCTTGAAGCAAAATCTGTAGGAGGAGCAGTGTGATTATAACCAATGCCAAACTTCACATTGGAAGCTGATTGCTTACTAAGAAGCATTTCAAAACCTTTGCATGATTGTACCCATCGATCACACTCTACTTGGGTGACTGCAAGGGTTTCTTTGAGGTCTTTGTACTTTTTCTAAAAGTACCTCTTCCCTAGCCTTATCATCAGTGATTTGGCATTTAAGTTTATAAATCTCATCATTTTTCTCTTTAAGCATAGACTCAAACTCAGCTTCTCTTTTGGAAATGATCTTTTCTAGCTCTATGTTCTTATTAATTAAAGCTACATTTGCTTCTCTAATAGAGGCAAATGCTGCTATGCATGTTTCAGAACATAATTGGCCTTAGCCTCAGAGATACCTGTGATACCTGTGATGAAGTGGCATTTGAGGATGATCCATCTGCAGACTCCAGAGCCATAAGTGCCAGATTTCCAAAAGGACTGTCACCACCATGTTGACCAGCACTTGTGAACAGTTGTTCATGACCAGACATGTCATCTGGTAAACTGCTCCAGTCAACAACTCCAGGGGTGAAGAAGTGTTGTTGAGGTTGAGGAGGTTGATGAGATTGAGATGGTTGAGGCTCAGGAATAGCATGTGGTTTTTGAGCAATGGGTGCTTGAACCTGACTGGTTTGTGGCATGTAATAACAAGGGTAAGGATATGGCATTGGACCCTCGAGGAACAAAATATGCAGAAGATGTGGTGTGAGAATTATGACCAGAATTGACAGGATGTTGCCCTCTGTGTTGTTGACTATTGCCGGGGAAAGTCACAAAGGGTGCAGAAGAATTAGATCTAGATGATCTACATCTCTAGCAAAGTGTCCAAGCTGTGGCATTTGTGACACCTCAACTTACTCTTGTCAAAACCAACTTTGGTTTTGCCAGAGAGTCCTGCGAACTTTCTTCAGTTCTTTTGTAGAACTTCTGAGATCTGATATTTATCAAGGCCATTTGGCTCAAAATATCCATCTCTTCTAAGTCATCATCAGCAATCCCTTGAGATCATCCATGATGAAGCATAGATTGTCATTGTTACACCCAGTAAACTGACTATCAACACTCACAAATGTAGAATCAGAAGTGTTTGAAGAGAAATCAATATGCTCATCATACTGGCATTCAGATGAAGCATATTCTGACTCATGACCAACCAAGGCAGTGTTTCCTGGTACAAAGTCTTCAGTGAGCTTACCAGATGAAGTCAGTTTCCTTTTGCTTTATCTCTCTTTCGAATGTAAGCAGTTTCCCATGAAGTTGGGTGAGAGATAGACTATCCAGATTTGCACAGGAGAGTAGGACAATTGTATATGTGTCCCATCTCTCAGGCAGTGATCTGAGGAATCTGTGGTTCATTGGCTTTTGGTATATTCATGTTTAACCATTTTCAACTCAGAGATTAAACAAGAAAACCGCTCAAACTGCTGAGTCAGAGTCTCACCCTTTCTATGAGCAAAAGTCTCATACTGTTGGGCGAGGATTTCCCTGTTTTTGCTAAGACCTCATCAGTGCCCCAAATTGTTCTTTCAGTGCATTCCAAAGGTCATGAGCAGTTTCATGATGCATAAGCCCGGAATAGATTTCATTAGGCAGTGCCATGGCCAGTATTCCATGGGCTTTAGCATCAATCTCAAACAACTTCTTGTCCTCATCAGAGTATTGTTCCTTCTTCTTCGGAATCAACTGATTTGTTTCCGGATGATTCACCATTGGCTTATGTGGTCCATGTACCACGGATGTCCAACAACCTGAACTATTGATAGACAGGTGATGGAGCATTCTTCGTTGCCAAATGTTATACTCATTCCTAACCAGCATCGGAGGCTTGGTTGAGGAACCAGTATTGTGTGGATCATTAGAAGGTGTAGTCATTTTCGAAAATTCAGACGAATTCAAGATAAGCAAAACAAATTTAGCTCAAAACCACTAAGAACCTCAATTAAAATGGCCAAAAGCGACAGAACTTCAATCTCTATAACAGATTTGTGCGATTTTGCTAGTTCGATCAAACTTAGAGCAAATGAGCAGTTTCAATGATCAATTGTTAGATCGATCAATGATTAACCAGCTCTGATACCATTTGATAGGATCTCAGCATCTAGTTTGATCGATTCGAATGATTTCAGCAGCAGAATAGAGTACCAACTAGCACAATTCGAGCAAGAATACCAAAGATGTAGCAATGAACAAAATTAGTTATAGAGAGAGAAAGTTTCTGCAAAAGGAATATTTCATTCAATCACAAGCTTTGGCATGGCATTCGCAAAATTACAATTTAGGTCATTCTTCCTTATATAAGGAAAGATGACGTAGGCTGATGTCACTTGATAGTGACATCTAACCGTTATTTAACAAACTACTGAAACACTAAAACTACTAAAGATGTCGAGCAGCTGACATCTTCTTACAAGAAGCTAAGTGTTTACTTATTACAAAACTACTGATAAGAAACTATTGAAACTACTGAAACTCTGAAGAACAAGCTCTTCAGTTGTTTTACAAAACTATTGAAAGTAAAAAACATAAAACTACTGATAACACAACTACTGAAGAAGTACTCTTCAGCTGTTGTGACAAACTACTGAAACTTCAGCACTTAGTCTTCAGACTTGAACTTCAGACTTTCATCAGCTGATGACTTCAGAAGATGTCATCAGCTGATGTCTTCAGTCTTTGTCTTCAGACTTTGTACATCAGTTGTTGATCTTCAGCACTTGTGGACTCTTCAGCTGTGAACTTCAGTACTTTGGTCTTCCGCTTCAGCACTTGTATTCTTCAGCTGTTGGACTTCAGCACTTTAGTCTTCAGCTTCAGCACTTGTGTTCTTCAACTGTTGAGCTTCAGCACTTTAGTCTTCAGCTGTTGAGCTTGTGTTCTTTAGCTGTTGAGCTTCAGCACTTTAGTCTTCAGCTGTTGAAGTCTTCAGTACTTGATCTTCAGCTGTGAAGTCTTCAGCACTTGTCGAACAGCTGATGAAGCCTTCAACAGTTGTTGTGATATCATGTGGGACTTAGAGGTTTTCTGGTCTTGGCTCATGGTTCTTTTGGTCCAACATAACTCTTTTAAACAAACAACTATCATAAAACATTTACCTTTAGAAGAAATCTTCAACATATCTTTTGAAGCTTAAATTTGTTTCTAAGTACTTGTATTTTTTAAAGAACCTTTTTCTTCCGAAATTAATTAACTCTCAAAAGTTTTTATAACTTTTGATGTTTAATTTCTTTCGAAGCTAAATTCTCAAAAATCTTTGAAATCTCTTCCTAAGTCACTTTGGCTTCAAAAGCTTTCTTCTTAAAACTTCCGAAGTCAAATTACCTTTGGAATATTTACGACTTCAAAGAAAAATACTTTTGGGGAAAAAGCAATCTACTTTTTGAGAGGTGGGACCGATATCTGGATTTCAGAGTTTATCCTCATTCATTTACTTTGTCTGAGATCCATTTCATTTATATAACCAACGATTCCTTTCTTTCTTTATCATCTTCATTTCTTCCCAATCCTAAATTCCCAAAATTCTTTGAAATCGCCTTTGTTCTTCATTTCCTTTACCTTAAAGCTATCTAAAATGGGCAACCTCAACCGTAGAAATGACCCAAACTTTTCCATTCAGTTACCAAGGCAACATAATCAAGTTTCTCTATTACACTCTAATAAAGATCCTTGTTTCTCAGAGGTTTGTTAATTTCCGCTCTGTCTAGCTACTTCATCTCCCTTACCATTGATCATGTTCTTTATCAAGATCATTTGCTTGATTTTTGGAATCAAGAGGTCATTATGGATGAGGAAAAGAGGGAAATATGAGTCTAAAGGTGCAAAAACTATCAGAAACATGCACCTATTTAGTCTCTAAGGTTAGTTACTTGGAATCTCAAATGACTACCATTCAAAATAGGGTCAATGACGAGGAACATGAGATATCTTGTCTCAAGGAGAAACTAGCTGGGAGACATTTAAGAAGAGCTCAACCTAGAAAACATGACTTGCAGATGTGATTGACCTAAAGTGATTGAATGGTAGAATCCTTCAATCAAGAAATATTCAATGCAGAAGAAATACTCATAACGCTTTGTATGTTGATGAAGGTGATTGATTACAATGGCTGCTAGGGTTTAGCAAGAAAAGTAATAATGCACCAAGGAATACAAAGAATATTCTGACTTTCTATATACTGCCTTTTCTATCTTTTTGGTCAATTCGGTCACCACACATATGACGATGTATATTCTATTTATAGGCAGAGAAGTTGCCTTTTACAAAATTACTAAACTACCCCTAATTATTACGTCAGAATTAGTCTAAGTCTTCATTCTTATTTGTTCATCCACATTGACAAATACGAATAAGATGGACTTGTTCATCATTTCTTCACTTGGTGTTCCGCGTTAGTATGTTAGTCATCCGCATTGGTTAATGCGGAAGAACAAATACTTGTGCACATTTGTCTAGTCATCCGCATTGACAAATGCGGATGAACAAACACTTGTCCGTATTTCTTCTCTGGTTATCCGTATTAACAAATGCGGATGAACAAACACTTGTGTGCATTTCTTTTCTGGTCATACGCATTGTCAAATTCGGATGAACAAACACTTGTCCGCATTTCTTCTAAGCCATCAGCATTTGTTAATGCGGAAGAACAAACACTTGTTAGAATTTCTTTTATGACTTCGACATTAATAAATCCAGTTAGCCATACTTGGTTCTTCTGTGAGCAGGATCTTCATCAGCATTGGTTCTTGGGCATGTGGGAACCTGAGCAAAACAACCATCATCTCACCAATTGACTAGGCATGTATGATCCTTTTAGGGTCGAACAACTTATGTGCTCATCAATGGTGGATAGAGACATTGGGTCAAGTCTCCTTCCGGATAATCCGTACAGCTTCAACAACTCATCATCCTCTGCCTATCAGTAAACTTCTTTAACTCTTTTGGATGATGGCTCAGGTAGGTTATCATGTTTTGCCTATCAATTGCCTATGTCTCCTTCTTAAGCTAAACTCTGCAGTGATCCTGTCTTGGATTCTTTTAGCCAGCCTGTGAGCTTGTCTTGATTGGCTTGGGTTGACAAGTGGCATGTTGACCAGATCTAGACCTTCATTGTAGTCCAAGGTCTGAAAATTGAAGACTTCTTGTTGCCCTTGAACTCTTATGATGATTAAGGCTTTCCTGATGTTGTCATACCTCCACCCAATGATGTGATTGGAAGATGCTGAAGGTGACATAGCCCTTGGTATTCCATCCTCAAAGAAACTTTGTATGAAGGAGTCTATGAAGTCCACATCAATGTGAACTTGAGGAGGTTGCTGAGAATACACAATTGCAAGTGAGGATGGTGAGTCCTCAATGTCCATTCTTTCTGAAGAACTCCCAGTTTTGTGGCTGTAATGACTTTCTCCCCCATTTTGGTAGCATCACCCACTTGCATAGGTGAGCTGGAAGATAGGTCAATCACATCCACAGGTTCTTGTGTTCCTAGTTGAGCTCTTCCTAAGGGTCTCCCAGCTAGTTTATCCTTAAGGTATGAAATCTCAAGTTGCTGATCATTGATCATGTTGTGTAAGGTAGTCACCTGAGATTCAAGGTGACTGACCTTTGAGACTAAGTAAGTGCATGTTTTAGATAGTTTTTGCACTAGTAGTCTCAGATTCCCCTCATCTTCATCAGAAGATTCATTGGGGGATGAGATGATCAGACTAGAGTCCTCTCTCTCACCACGAGCTTGAGGTTCTTGGCTGTTGGTTTCCCTCTGCTCACTAGCAGTCTCAGTTGAGATGTTAGTGGGTTGTGTTGCCATGGTTGTGGTCTTAATGATGTAATCACTTTCAGAAGTGAGAGCCTCTTCCATATGGACATCCTGAACAGGTTCTGGAGTATCCACCTTAGTTGTAGGTGACTGATATGGGATAGTGTAGGAGACTTAGGAGTATTCATCTCTCTTTGAGTAGGGGAAAAGAAGAGAGACTTATTATACTCACTGAAACCCAGATCTTCATAAGTATAGAAGTCAAGGTTAGGAATTGGTTGGTTGTGATCTATAGGTTGGGGATGGTAACTGTCCCCTGAATGTTTATCACTTGAGTGTTGAGACTCAGAGTGATGGTGTAAGGCAGTTGGGCTAATGAGCTTATCAGGCTGAGCAGAGGAACCTTAACACTGATTCTTGAAGAGATGTGAGTGGTCTGCTCCTCAGGAGAAGTGGGAGCTCCAGTGTCCAGTTCTTCCTGTATGGGTGAGTATATGGGGGCCTCCACAGACTGAATAGCCTGAGCAGGGGTTCGTTTGATTTTATTTGGTAAGTGATGGTAATTTGAGGTTGTGAGAGTGGTTAGGAGAAAGCAGGTGTGGGCTCAACACTAGCTTGTGCTGCTAGGTTGTCACCTTGAGCAATGAGCTCTAACATTTTTATGACTAGGGTTGTTTCTACCCTAGAGAATCCAACACTGGGATTTCTCAAAATTTTAAAGATGCCAGGATTCATCTATCCAAATTTAAGAGTGTTACCTGTTTCCCTCAACTATGAGCCTAGTTCATAGTTAAGAATGTACTGGACCTATCTAGGAAACATGTAATACTCTAAGGAGTCTAAATTAGTAAGTAAATTTGTATAAACAAATTGAGAATACCTGAATTTCACCCGTTGAACCTTTCTATGGATTATGAAGGAGAGATCCTCAGGAATCTGGTCCCATCCACCATGCTTGTTTAATAAGCTGTGGATGACCACATGGAGCAGGAATCTCCATTAGGATGAGACCTTCCCATTCCTAAAGGTCTTTACAAAGAAATCTCCCTCATATCCCATCTGCTCAAAGGAATGATTGACAGCTTCCTTTGGGAAAAACACCTCACCTTTTTCATCATCCAGCTGAGATGTCTATTGATGATGGTCGGAGTGATGAAGATTGTTCTCCCCTGCACTGAGGCAGACATTGCCTTCTCCCCGTCCATATGACCTCTTGGCAGCTCTTCCAGAATTCAAGCAACTGATCCTTATAGAGTGGAGGATCAATGGTTAGGGAGGTGAAGTAGTTTGACAGAGTTAGAAAATGGCAACCCTCTGAGAAATGAGATCTTTCTCAGAGCTTAACAGAGCAACCTGACTGTGTTGTCTGTGTAGCTGCATGGTAAAGTTAAGATCATTTCTGTGAGCAATGTTGGCCATTTTGAAGTAGGTTGAGGATGAAGAAAGAAGAGAGAAAGAAATTTCAGAGAGAAATTTGGGGTTTTAGGTTTGGAGGAAGAACAGATGATAGAAAGAGGGGGAAACCGTTGGGTTTATATGTGAAAAGGATTTCAGATAAGGTTTAATGAAAGAGTATAAACTTTGAAATCCGGATGTCGGTCCCACCTCTGAAAATGTTGTTTAATTTTGATCAAAAAGTAGTTTTCTTGGAAGTCAAAAAGCTTCCGAAGGTTAATTATCTTCAGAAGTTTTAATGAAAAAGCTTCTGAAGCTAAAATGACTTCAGAAGAATTACCTGTGAGTTTTGAGAATTTTGCTTCGGAAGAGAAACTAAAACTTGAGTGCTTTGTATATAAAACAACAAAGCTTTTGAGAGTTAATTTTTCTTCGGAAGTAAATGGTCCTTCAAAATAAGCAAGTGTCTGAGACAAGTATTTAAGCTTCGGAAGATAAATTTGAAAGCTCTTCCGACGGTAAATTTCTTAGACAATTATTTATTTTGAAGGCATGATTTGTGTCTGAAGTTAAAAGCAGTAAACTTCCGAAGTATCAGAAATTTTAGAAATCTAAGGAAAGTCTTCGAAAAGAAATTTTCATCCAAAGAAAACATGAGCTTATGAAAGTGATGAACTAGACAACTTAGGACACATATAATTTTTAAGAAATAATAAGAATTAGTTTTAAGAAAAGCTTACTCAAAGTTTATCATCCCAATAGCTGATATTAGATATTTAAATCTATGTTCATTAAAAGCCTTTCTAAACAGATCAGCATATTGTTCATCTGTGTGAACTTTGACAAGTTTAATTAATCCCTTTTCATAGTTATCTCTTATTAAATGATACCTGATATTGATGTGCTTTGTCCTTGAGTGCTGCATAGGGTTCTCTGTGATTGAGATAGCACTATTGTTGTCTATGTTAATGGGAGTCTCCTTGAAGTTTAACCCATACTCCAACATCTAATTTTGAATCCAAAGTACTTGAGCACAGTAGCTTGCAGCAGCAATGTATTCAGCTTCAGCAGTTGATACAGAGACAAAGGATTGTTTCTTCCATTGCCATGAGACAAACCTTCCACCACGAAATTGACATCCCCCAGATGTAGACTTTGTAGTCATATTGCAACCACCATAATCACTATCTGTATAGGCATATAGATTGAAGTCAGGATTCTTGGGATACCATAAACCAAGTGTTGATGCACCTTGAGGTATCTTATAATCATCTTGACAGTCATAAGGTGAGAAATCTTAGGGTTGGCTTGATATCTTGCACAGATGCAAGTAGCAAACATGATATGAGGCCAGCTAGAAATAAGATACATAAGACACCCAATAATAGCCCTATAGAAGTGCTCATCTACACACTCCCCCTCAAGATCAGGACCAAAGGACTGGTTCCAAGCTATGGGTGTCTTAGCAATATTACAGTCAGTCATGTTGAACCTCTTAAGTATGTCTTGAACATACTTTGACTGACTTTTGAAGATGCCATCTTCAACTTGCTTCACTTGAATTCCTAGAAAGAAATTAAGTTCCCCCATGGCACTCATTTCAAATCTGTCTTTCATCAGCTTCTCAAAGTCTTTCCAGAGCTTTGGATTAGTTGAACCAACGATGATGTCATCCACATACACTTGAACTTGCAATATGTCTTTTCCTTGTCCTTTGATGAAGAGAGTTCCATCTATTGTACCTCTCCTGTATCCATGTCTACAAAGATACTCAGATAGTGTCTCATACCATTTCCGGGGTGCCTGATGCAGCCTATAGAGAGCTTTGTCTAGCTTGTAGACATAATCAGGATGATCAGGATCTACAAAATCACGTGGTTGTTTGACATAAACCTCTTCATTTATCACTCCATACAAAAAGGCACACTTCAGATCAAGTTAAAAGACCTTGAAGTTCTTGGATGTAGCAAATGCCAGGAATATCCTAACAGCTTCTAATCTTGCCACTGGAGCAAAGGCATCAGTGTAGTCAATCCTTTCTTCTTGTGTGTATCCTTGAACAACCAGTCTAGCTTTGTTGTTGATGATGATGCCTCTATCATCTTTCTTGTTCCTAAACACCCATTGGGTTCCAATGGTAGTCTTCCCAAAATGAAGAGGACAAAGGTTCCAAACTTTTTGTCTTTTGAATTGAAGCAGCCCTTGTTGCATAGCTTCAACCCAACTTCCATCCTTTAGAGCTTCATCAACATTCTTTGAATTAAAGACAAACATTTGCTTCATGGGTTTGTCCTCTTGTCTTTACCCCTGAGACAACATCTCCAATGATGTTTATGGTAGGTGAGACTTGTGGATCCTAAGCTAAGGGATCACAGCAAGTTGTTGAGAAAGATCTAAATTAGAGAAATTTAGATCTGGCATGGATGTTTCTCCCACCACGTCAGCCCACTTTTCAAGTGAAACTTGATCCAAGCAGTGTGTGACATCATTGATGTTCTCATCATGGTGTGGTTATATCATCAAGAAATTCTTGCTCACTGTCACCACCACCATTGTTCTCTTCCATAGTTGAGGTGTTCTTATCTGGTTGTAGAGCCTTGAGCTAGAATTTGAAGGCATACGAGATGTATTAGCTGAGTTTGTCATTGTTGTGCTGATAGAAACCTCATTTGCAGAAGTAGTTCCAACTCGAGCTAAAGATGTATGACTTGAAGGTCTTCCTAGCTCAAATCTTGGATCAGGATCACCTGTATTTAAATTATCTACAGATCCTGAAACATACTCACAAGATTTTTTAAACAGTTGGTAACTAAATAGAGATCAAATAACCAATCCGGACCAGAACCAGCAACACAGGGTGGGTGTTCATTGAAAGTCACATTGGCTGACTCCTCAACAATTCTAGTTCTGAGATTGTACACTCTATAAGCCTTAGCTTGGGAAGAGTATCCAATAAAGTGTCCATCATCTGATTTCTCAGCAAACTTGGCAATTTGATCTTTGGTATTGAATATGATGCAAGGACATCCAAATGACCTGAGAAAACCAATGAAAGGTTTCCTCTTATGCCAAAGTTCATAAGCAGTCTTGCCATGTGTCTTAACTACTAAAACTCTGTTCGGCACATAGCAGGCAGTGCTAACTGCCTCTGCCCAGAAGGTGATGGGTAGTTTAGAGTCAGATGGCATGGTTCTTGCAGCTTCAATAAGTGTCTTGTTTCTCCTCATAGCAACACCATTTTGCTGAGGAGTCCTGGGAGCACATAATTGTCTTATAATACCCTTTTCATCACAAAATGTATCAAGGATTTGGTTCTTAAATTCAGTTCCTTGATCACATCTTATGACTTTGACCTTGTGATCAAATTGATTCTCATCTTTAAGATGAAATTCTTCAGAATCTAAATAGTCTCATCCTTAGTTCTAAGGAAGAAAACCCAAGCGAATCTTGTAAATTCGTCTGTGATCACTAGACAGTATAAGGTCCTTCCTAAACTCATTACACTGGTGGGGCCAAAGAGATCCATATGTAACAAGTGTAGGGGTGTAGTGATGGAGTTCTTTTCCTTAGGCTTGTGAGATACCTTATGTTGCTTCCCTTTCAGACATGCAACACCATGGTCATCACTTGTAAACCCTTTCTTTGGCATTCCAGTTACCAAATCATCCTTAATCAATTTATTCATGTTCTTAAAGATTACATGGCACATTGTTTTATTCCATAGGAAAGACTCATCACTATTGGCTTTAGACTAAAAGCATGAAACTTCTCCAGAGGGAGAGGTTTCTTGCAAATCCATCTTGTACATGTTTCCTTTCCTGGGGGCTCTAAGCAGGATATGCTCATGAGGAATAACCACACCAGGCTTAAGAACAATGCACTCATGCTTAGTAAAGAGCATGTTATTACTCTGATCACAAAATTGAAATACACTCAGAAGATTGTATCCAAGCTCCTTAACAAAGTTTACATTTTCTATGGTGAGCTTACCATTTCTGACCTTGCCCTTCAGAACAGTAACCACCTTCATCTCCTCCAAAAGCAACTGGTCCTCCATCAATCCTTTCAAAGTTCTGGAGTGGTGACCTATTGCCTGTCATGTGCCTGGAACAACCACTGTCTATGATCCAGACATTTTTGTCTGTCTTCAGCTGTCCCTGCACAAAGAGAAAGATTAGTTACATTTGGAAACCAATCCTGGCTTGTCTTGGGCTCATTTGCAGAAGTTAATTCGACAGTAATAGATCCTAGGTTGTTCTAAGAGGACCTTGAGCTGTTGTTGATGGACAATTCTCAATCACTTGGTCTTTCTTAGACATCCACACCACCTTTGTTGTCTTGGACTTGACCTTCAAAACTTTGGAAGCTTTTGGAACTTTGGAAATTTTGATGACCGAACCTCGAAAGATTCTACAGACACTGCAGCAGACTTCAGTGCTTCGGAAGAACTCTTTTCTTCCGAGACCAATTTCTCTTCCGAGGGTAATTTTCCACTTCCATTCTTCTTATAAATGGAGCTTCCGAAGGAAACATGTTTTCCTTCCGAAGCTTGAATCTTCTTAGAGCTCTTTGAAGCCTTTGTTTTGGTCATATGGACAGTACCTTTAGGATTGAAGGGGGAATCCTTGGCAATGTGAGTGGTACTTTCACACATGACACAATTCATCTTCTTTTTCATGAGAGCCTTTTCCTTTGAATAGGACTGTCTTTGATCACATACCTTCTCCACCTTCATCTTTGCAGATGATGAGACAATCCTCTTGGGCTTTTAGTTTGATGGTTCAGGCTATGCAGTAGTGGTACACAGCATATCAGTCTTCTTCTTGCTACTGAGATGAGTTGAACAAGAACCAAAACTGTTAGCAGAAGAGTTTTGGTTGATGTCTTCAGTCCCTACCACTTTAAACCCTGCAGAGATAAAAACTTATTTCTGCTTAGAGTCAAAAGTAGTCTTGATTTCTTAAGCCTTCCTTGCTTTTCTTTTGCTCTTTCTAATCAAGGTTATTCTCATGGACTTGATCATCACAGTCTTCTTTTTCTCCTTAGAAGGAGAGTGGCCCTTCTTGGAATCCTCCTCTTCATTATTCTCAGAGGGATTCTTCACTATCTTTTCTTCATCCTCTTCACTCATAGGATCTATGAGAGGAAGCTCATCTTCATAAGTTCCACACCTAGGGGATCTTACTGACAAGATTGTGTGTGGAGGAGCTATCTCATTGGATCCTGGTCCCTTCCTGTTTTGATAGCACACTTTGTTGTGCAGGGATGAGGATATCATGTTCTTGAAGGTCTTTTCTTCAAGAACACTCTTTTCTGCCCTGGCTTTGCTAATCACAAGCTAAGCCTGGCACTCATTAACTTGGTTATGAGATCTTTAATTTGAGTCCTAAAATATGTGTGTTCATGTTTTATAACTGAAATGGTTTTCTCTAAGTCCTCTATCTTCAGTTTATAATCATTTTCAGACTTTTTAAAATCAGATTTTAAATGTTTAAAGACTCAAGGTCAGATCTTAGTTCCAAGTTGTAGGACCTATATGTGTTAACTTTAACAATGAATTCAGGAGTACAGAGATGTTCTAATACTTTGGCTTCATCATGATCAGCCATTAGTGCTTGGTTTGGAGAAGCATCTTCAACCTGAAAGCTCCAGTTAAAGCCTCCTTCTTCAACAGCAACAACATCTTGGTGCTTTGACTTCTCATTCTGGAGAGCTTTGTCAGTGTAGTTTGGTCTGGATTGTGTTTGGCCACCATTTGTTCTAGGTGCCTTACATTCTCTGGCAAAGTGGCCCATCAAGTTACAGTTTTAACACTTGACTTTGCCTTTGTCCAGTCCAAACTTTTCACTGGTTGCATTGCTTGGAAACTTCCTTCCAGTCCTCTTGTAGAACTTCTGGGCTCTATGAGTGAGAAGAGCCATCTGCTGGACTATTTCCATATATTCCAGATCATCTGGATGGATACAGTCCAGGTCTTCATGAGTGAAAAGAGAGTTTCCACAGCTTTCATCAGAAGACACAAAAGCTTGAGAAGAGCTTGTCTCTTGGAATGGGCTTCCTTGAGTGTTGTTCTCCCTTGGTGTCTCTGGGAAGGTGATGAAAGGACCCTTTGGTGAATTGCCAGGGTAGCATAACAGATGATGTTTAGGTTCTATGCTATCCCTTTCAATCACATGTAGGGTTGAACCCATTTGATTGTTGGAGTTGCCAGATGAACCTTGCATGTTCATCTCTATCTGGTAGCCATTGAGAATCCTATATAACTCTATCAGAGTAAGTGTTTTGAGATTTTTAGTTCTCTTGATCACCACATAGTAGTGTGTCCATTGCCTCAGAAGTGAGGAAATGAACTTCCTTACAGTGTCTCTGTTTTCAAGAGAAACTCCTCCATCCACTATGGTATCCGCAATCTCAACATACCTGAAATACTACTGAGTCATGGTTTCACCTATTTTGAAGGTGAAGTTTTCAAACTGCTGCTTCTGGAGATCCTTCTTGTTCTCCTTGCTTCAGAAGAACCCTTATATATCAGTTTCAGTGCATCCCACGGCTGCTTGGTTGTTTTGCACTTCTTGAAACCTCTGTATACAAGGTTTGGAACGGCAGTTTGAAGAGCTGTCATGGTTTTTCTGTCTATCTCTACTCTCTTCCTATCTTCATCAGAGTATTAGCCACATCATTGGGAATCATACCAGCACCAGTAGCAGAAGGGGTGCTAGGTATGAAAGCTCCATTCTCAATAGACTCCCACATTCTTGAATCAAGTGACCTGATGAAACCTTCCATTCTTAAACACCACGTATCAAACTTATCAAGAGTGATCAGTGGGGACTGGTTCATGGTTCCAGTTTCCATATCAGCTTTGGAGATGGCTGCCATTTGAAAAGATTAGTATTTAGTTGTGTGAGGGATCTTTAAGATGGTGAGATCTTATATCAGGAGCCTGAAAAGCTCTGACACCAAATGCAGGATCGTTGAAGGGTGTAAGTTACAACACAACAACGCAAAGAGGAGATTAACTAAACTTTAATCAAACAGTAAACTGGATTAACCAACTTTAGATGCTAAGAACACAAGTAATGAACGAGAGACAGAACACAAAGAACACAAGTGGATGGTTTTCAAGAATGCAGTATATTGCTTCTCTATGTTCTATTACAAGTGTTACAAAGCATATTCGAAAGATACAAGAACATGAGATACTTATACTACATCCTACAGCCGGCTATACTTTGAAAGCCAGCTAGATACAATTGACTAGACACAAACAAAATCAATTGTAGAGTCAAAAGGCAGATTGCTTTTTGACTTGTGACTATGACATGCCATAGCTCATATCCTTATCTGTCACAAAAACAATAAAGTACATAAAGTAAAAGTTACAAACTCATGACCTCAATGTACAGTTACCAAAAGCATGGACCTTTTCACCAACTCTTGTAAGTTGGTGACTTGCTAAGATGCAGCGGAAAGGTGTCCAGCTTTATGGAATAGTACATCACATAAAGCATGTTACTAAAAGTCTTTGGAAGAAATCTGTCTTCATGAACTTAAAGCTTCGGAATATTTTGTTTCTAAGGCTTTGGAAGAATTCATGTTTGGCTTCGGAAGATATTGGTCTTGGCATCGAAAGATTTCACACTTAGAGTATTTTTTGATTCATGTGTGAAACTTCCTAAGCTTCTTCTTTAATGTACTTGTGCAACATGCACGATAGACATAAGATGTTTAGGTTGGATCAGCCTTTTCATTAATCTCTACACATACCCATTTAGTTACATATATGTAAGACAAGATAGACATTTTACATTAAGCTCCTAAACTAGGTACATATGTATGAACAAACTCCCCCTTGGACCTATTTTACATCATTGTGTAACATTCTTCATTAGCTCTTCGAATTTCTTGTACTTTTCCTCTCTTCTAACTCTGGCATGTATCTCGAATGCAAAATAGAGTCATATTACATTCTAAAACTAGAGGGCTTGTACAATATTATGTGAGTCGTAGAATAGTGGCCACATGTATAAGGTATAGACATCGTTAGCAGACAAGTTGGTTAGACACATAGGGTCAAACACCCGGATAGTATCCATTTGGCTCTCCTTTTGTAAGACTATGACCGCTTCACCTTTTCTCCAATCTTAGTACCACCACTTGAAGTGTGGAGTGAAGTCCTGTGGCATTTCCCTTGGAGGGATTTTAGACATCGTACGCACAGAACTCCACTTCAGCACTACCTTAGGCTTTCTAGTAATGGGATCAACATCAGACCGTCTCATATACCTCTTCGGTTGTTGAGGTTTGAAGTTTACCCACCTAGTGTCATATTCCTTCATCAATGCATCCTTAGTCTAGCCTACTAGAATCTAAACAAGGGAGAGTCTTTAGATAAGCCCAGCTGGTTGTGCTTAGGGGTGCTAGCTGGTTGAGCTTAAAACAAGGAAGAGTCTGTAGATCATGTTGGAATCTAAAGTACTCTATGCATTTTTCTCTTTCCACTGTATACATATTTAGATCCTCAAAATAAGTCCATGCAATGATCTTGCCTAGCACCTTTAGGTGTTTCTTGACTTTGCACAGCTTAGTGTAGGCATTTGGCTTTTGTGCAGTTCACATGGCTCGGATCTGAGCAAAAAAGCCGCCTATTTAGCCTTTTTGATGTCAACATCGGCGTCTGAGGCTTGAGCTTGACCCTCATTCTTCTAAGTCTCTTTCTCCATCTGATCCAGCTTGTCAAACGTATCACTGCTGAGAATATCACCCAGTTGGGGACTAAATTTTCCTCTCGGTCAGTGTAATCTGGATAATGGTCAGTAGTGACATCTTCAATCTCTATTTCATCGACATCGTTGAGTTCATCATCACTTGTCACCTCAAAAGTAGGCGCATCCTTGACAATCTCATCAGGGTTCAGCCTGAACATCTCAGCAAGTTGCTCGGTAGTCAGGTCATAAATGATTTCTCCTTCTTCGAGAGTATAGCTCACTGACCGTCTTACAGTCCCTTGCAAATCAAAAATCATCGTGACTTGAGACTTGATTTGCTGAAGGGGAGTAACATCGTATTCATCTTGCTAAGATGTTTGATCTGCTTGATTTAAACATGTAACATCAGTCATTAGTCAATAATCAAGACAGTTAAACATTAAATATATATGAACGTTAAGTACAAAATTTTAATACATTATTCAAGTACAAAAGCATTCAAATACATAAAGATCTAATCATTAATTTTGCCCTGAAGAGCATGGTCGTTAGTCGGAGGGACTGAGGATGAGGCTCCCTGATCCTAAGCCTTCTTGACTGCCGCTCTCTAGCCTGTGTGGATGCTGTTGCAGAAGCATCATCTCCTTCTCTGATCTTAAGCGGCTAATATTTGGAGCCTTTGAGTCGTAGCACCAACTTCTTGTTCTTCACCTCAAGATCATCTATCCGCTGTACTAAAGAAGTCAGCAGCTCTCGAAGCTTAGCAATCTCCTGGCTTTGAGCTGCTATCTACTGAGCATGAGCAGCATTGAGCTCCGTTAGCTAGTTTGCTATGTAGCTCATTACTAATCAATAGCAATGAGCTTAAGCACAATCCGGTTTAGATTTTCCAGCTGCTCCTCTAACCTAAGACAGGGCAGAGAGGATCCAAAGCTCAGTGGGACCTGAGATGAAGTCCCGGCTCGATGGGTGATCGTAGCTGTGGTAAAGATGGGTGGTAGTAGATGTGGTAAAGATGGGTGGTGGTATGGTTTACCTGGTGGAGGTCTGGCTGTAGTAGTGGAGGGTGGAGGTGTGGTACTAATCATGGGTGGTGTGGTAGTAGTGGTGGAGGGTGGAGGTGTGGTAGTAATGGTGGGTGGTGTAGTAGTAGTGGTGGAGGTGTGGTAGTGGTGGTGGTAGCTGTGGTTGTGGTGGTGGTAGAGTTGGTGATCAAAGTAAATCTCCGACTCTTACTCTTCATCTCGTGCAGCTGAGCCATCCTCTTTTTCCTTGATCCCTTCGAGAGGATGCTCCCCCTTGGCTACTGGGCTGGTCTGGGCCATAAGATGGATCAGTATCAGCCTCCCCAGACTCACCCTGGCGTCCACCTACCGGCCTAATCCCTCGCTCGGTGGCAACCACGTTGCTGCCCACCGTCCGAACTAACTGCTCCTCATTAGACTCCTCCTCCCCATCAGACAAAAGTCCTAATGGAATGCTGCAGTCTCTGCTCCTCCGTGGGTAGATGGCGGAGATGTAGCATTTGTGGTAGTGGCCCTAGATTGGATGGGGCCAGTATCTCCACCATCACCACTATCATCATCACCATCAGAAACGTCAGATGTAAGTGCAATCGGCTCAAAATCTGAGTCACTATCATCGTGACGCCACTTCATCCTAGCTGGCGCCACGTAGTCCTCTCGGGCCAAATGCCTAACAACCTCCTTATAGGGGGCTTAACCTGCTTGCCCCTGTAAACCTTCATCCTCCCAAGGGTGGTGTCATCCATGGCCTCGAGAGAAAATGCATCGTGACTCTCCTTAGGCAGCGAAGGAAGCTTCTCGTCAATGATCATCTGTAGAAATAGGGGGTACATGCAGAAGCCTTCCTTGCCTTTGGCCTCTAAGTTCTCGATCATGTATGAGAAAATCATGTGGAAAAAACTAAGCGGGTGATTCAGTACTAGTGCAACATAAGCATTCTGGATTTGGTCAGAGTGGTAGTCAAATCCTTCATGCCTGGTGGCTATGCACTTCAGGATCACATGTGCCAGATACTTAAATTGAGGACACATGTTACTCTTGTTCAGCACCCCGACATTTAAGTCGCCGACGTACTTGATCCTCGTGAAGCATTCCCGGACAGTCAGGGGATGTAGCTTTGTTGGGTGGTTTGCATCCTCACCCAAACCTAAAACCCGTCGAAAATCTTCCTCCGTGATTACAATCTCTTGACCCAAGATAGAGCTCAGTATACAATGGGGCTTAGCTGATCTGTCTACCCTGGCACTCTCCCAGAAGGACTGCTGGATGGATCTATATGGTGTGCACTGAGTGGAGATAGCTGTGAAGATCTGTGATTGCCGAAGAAAAGCTACAATCCCTGAGAACTTAACAGCGTTCCGGGATGTAGGATCAAGGTGGGCACATATGTGGTGCTTGGTGTTTATAGTCCACCTTTCTGCCATGTTTCTTTAACATATGATACATAAACGTTAGATAAATTCAAAACAGAAACAATTGAAGCTTAAATTGTTTAGAAATTAGTCTGGTCGAATTATGCGATTAAACCATATGACTTAGTTCAGTCGGTTGATTGAGTATGCGACTAACTTCAATCGGGGGACTAAGCATGTGTCTGAGTTCAATCGGGCGACTAAGCATGCGACTGAGTTCAATCGGGCGACTAAGCATGCTGCTGAGTTCAACCGGCAGATTATGCTCATACGCCTAGTTCATTCACCTCATTGTGTCGTTCGCCCAATTCAATCGTGCAATTCAAGTTCATCAGTATGCCCATTCGCATGATAGACTATTTTTCCATAAATTCAAATCTTGAGTAAAAATTGATGTTAGACATTGTGGTGTGGCTCATTAGACTCGCAATCGTTCCAATTAACATCTAACACATTTTAAGTTAGCAATTTACTTAATTTTACATGTTTATTTTCTGAACCAAGTGTTGGTTCTTATTAGGGCTCAAATTCAGTCAATTTAGGGCCCAATTTGATGAACATTTGAGTGGGTAACGTTGCACGTTACCTGTATAATAAAGAGAAATTGGTAGAAGCAAAAACAATTACTCTAGAACACTCAATCCAAATTTTGGCAGCGTAACGGTACTTTCGGGCGATTTTACGGCGATTGAGGGGTGATGAAAATGTGCGACCGACTTTAGCCCTATTTATACTGAGTCAGGCTTCAATCGGGCGACTGAATCCATTCACACTCTTCATTCATGCGATTGGCTAAGTCATTCACTTTCAGTCGTGCGACTAGGTTCCAGTCGTGCGACTAACTCATTCGGTCACCTCAATTCCTGCGATTGGTTCATTCTTGTGATTCAATTGTACGAATGGTTCATTCTATTTGCTTCATTCGTTGGACTGGTCCATACTCATGGTCCAGTCATGCGAATGACTCAGACATGTTCATTTGACCTTATGCAATTTCAAAAGTTAGCCCTTTTACTTATTTATAAGACGTTTTGACCATTGATCATCTCAGACATGACCATTTTAACTTAGAAAACTGTAGATCACCTGAGACATGATCCTTTTAACAAAAAAACAATTTGTCACCTCAAACCTAACCCTGTTGCATTTGAAAACCCGATTGGTCACCTCATACGTGACCTTTTACTGAGTGAATCCCATATTGACTTCTCATGCATAGTCCGACATTTAACTGGCAATTTAACTTAAGTTGACTAAATTAAACAACTAGATATAAAAGAAAGCTAAAACATATTTTGGTATTTTTGTGTGACGTTGAAATCCTAAGATAAGAATCAACCAGATTTTTATTCCTGGACAGTATAGCGTCATGTTACTTTGATCATAATGGAACGATTCATTATGAGCTCTAGTTGTTCCTTGAGGGTAATCACCCTGATGAGTTTGCTTATAGAATAATAACAACTGTGGAGCTAAAGAATGGGACACAGGCCAAATACCTATCTGAGTACTATGGGCCGGAATTTTTATTTGAAGGAGGTGCTGAAGAGCTGACCATGGAGGAACAGATCACCTTCCTAGGGGCCTATACCAGGGAGTCATACAGACTCATTGTTGGGAAGTAGATCTTATGAATGGGGTAACAGCTCTGTGTCCAGTTCCTCAAAACAAAGTTCCCATTCATACTTTTCCAATCAAATTTTTGAGACTACTTCCAGGCCGGTGCTTACAAGGGTCATTCTGAGCTGACCTAGAAGACAAAAAGACCAATCATTCTGCCATAATAAGTGGGACAACTTCAATAAATTTAGAGGTTTTGGATGCATTGGTTCAGGGGGAGTTTGTTGGACCAAAAGAATCAATGAGCCGGATCAGAAAAATCTCTAAGTCCCACAAACATCATAACAACTGCTGAAGACTTGATCAGCTGGTTCATAATAAGTGGGACAACTGCTGAAGACTAAAGTACTGAAGACAACAGCTGAAGTCAACAGCTGAAGACATCAGCTGAAGACAACAGCTGAAGACATCAGCTGAAGACATCAATGATGACAACAGTTGATGTTCAAGTACTAGTACTGAAGCCTTCATAGTTTGTTACAACAGCTGAAGAAGCATTCTTCAGTTGTTGTGATGGTTTCCTTTCAGTAGTCTTCTTTTTGTTTCAGTATTTGTAAAACGACTGAAGAGCATGTTCTTCAGTCATTGTAGTTTCAGCAGTTTCTTTTCAGTAGTTGTAGTAACTGATAACACTTAGTATTTTTGTAAGAAGATGTCAGCTGTTTTCACATCTTCAGTAGTTGTGTTTCAGTTGTTTAAATAATTCTGTTAGATGTCACTATCGAGTGACATCAGCAGACGTCACATCTCCTATATAAGGAATGTTCCAGCACGACATTCCTATATAAGGGATGATTGACCTGATTGTAAGTGTGACATTTTGTCACCATGAAAGCGCGTTTTGAATGAAATCCTTCTATAAGCGTTTGCTCTTGCGTTGAATATCCATTATTATCTTGTGAATTGGCTAAACATTTTGTTAAACTTCCGCTGTAATAATCTCTAATCAATCAAACGTAGATTGCTCATCCTAACAATTGGTATCAGAGCAGGTTAATCATTGATCGATCTAATAATTGATCATTGAAACTGCTAATCGATATCTGCATTTGATTGAATTAGCTTATTTGCAAGAACTGGTTATAGATTATTGATTTTCTGTCGCTTTCGTTTTATTGCTCTCTGTGCTGGTTCAAAATGATCGGTTGTGTTTTGTTCTAAACTGATTAAAACTTAATTGATTTTGGTTGATTCTGAGAATGACTACTCCTTCTAATGACCCTCACAATACCGGTTCTTCAACCAAGCCTCCGATGCTGGTTAGGACTGAGTATAACATATGGAAACGAAGAATGCTTCATCACCTGTCTGTAAACAGTTCAGGTTGTTGGACATCAGTGGTACATGGTCCACATAAGCCTATGGTGAACAATCCGGAAACCAATCAAATGGTTCCAAAGAAGAAGGAGCAATACTCAGATGAAGATCAGAAACTGTTTGAGATTGATGCAAAAGCCCATGGAATTCTGGCCATGGCACTGCCTAATGAAATTTATTCAGGGCTTATGCATCATGAAACTGCTCATGACCTCTGGAATGCACTGAAGGAACAATTCGGTGGAACTGATGAGGTCTTAGCAAACAATAGAGAAATTCTTGCCCAACAATATGAAACATTCTCTCATAAGAAGGGTGAGACACTAACTCAACAGTTTGAGCGTTTTTCTTGTTGATCTCTGAGCTAAAGATGGTCAAACATGAATATACCAATAGCCAGATGAATAACAGATTCCTCAGATCACTGCCTGAGAGATGGGACACATATACTATTGTTCTACGCTCCAGTGCAAATCTGGATAAACTATCTCTTACCCAACTTCATGGGAAACTGCTTACATTTGAAAGAGAGATAGAGCAGAAAAGGAAACTGTCATCATCAGGAAAGCTCACCGATGACTTTGTACCAGGGAACACTGCCTTGGTTGGTCATGAGTCAGAATATGCTGCATTTGAAAGCATTATGATGAGCATATTGATTTCTCTTCAAACAGTCCTGATCACGCTTTTGTTGGTATTGACAGTCATTCTGGCAGAAATAGTGACAATCTATGCTTCATCATGGATGATCTGAAGGGAATTGCTGATGATGATTTAGAAGAGATGGATATTCTGAGCCAAATGGCCTTGATTAATATCAGATCTCAGAATTCTACAAGAGAACTGGCAGGAAATTCCCTGGACTCTCTGGCAAAACCAAAGTTGGTTTTGACAAGAGTAAGTTGAGGTGTCACAAATGCCAAAGGCTTGGACACTTTGCAAGAGAATGTAGATCAACATGATCTAATTTCTCTGCACCCTTTTTGACTTTTCCTAGCACTAGTCTACAAAATAGAGGGCAACATCCTGCTAGTTCTGGTCATCACTCACACCCTGTATCTCCTGCATATTGTGTCCCCCAGGGTCAAATGTCATATCCTCTTCCCTGCTATTACATGCCTCAGCCAAATATGGTTCAAGCACCAATTGCACAACAACCACATGCATTACCTGAACCTCAGCCTTCCCAATCTCATCAACAAACTCAACCTCAACAACACAACTTTTTCACCCCAGGAGTTGTTTACTGGAGCAGTTTACCAGATGATCTATCTGGTCATGAACAACTGTTCTCTGGTGCAGGTCAACATGGTGGTGACAGTCACTTTAGAAATCTAGCCCTCATGGCTTTTGAGTCTGCTGATACTTCATCCTCCAATGCCTCTACACCACAGGTATCACAAGTATCCTCTGAGGCAAAAGCCAAACTATGTTCTGAAACATGCATAGCCGCATTTGCATCTATTAGAGAAGCAAATGTAGCTTTAATTAACAAGAACATTGAGCTAGAACAAACAATTTTCAAAAGCAAAGCTGATTTTGAGTATGTGATTAATGATAAGAATGATGAAATCTACAAACTTAAATGTCAAATCACTGATGTTAAGGCTAGGGAAGAGATACTTCTAGAGAAGTACAGAGACCTCAAAGAAACACTTGCAACTACCCAGGTAGAGTGTGATCGATGGGTAAATTCTTGCAAGGGTTTTGAAATGCTTCTTAGTAAGCAATTTGCTTCCAATGTGAAGTTTGGCATTGGTTATATCACACTGCTCCTCCTACAGACTTTACTCCCAGAGCAGAGGTAGAATCAGATGGTGAAAGCAATAACCAATCCTCTTCATCATGTGATCTACTTTCTCATACAGCACCATCAGAAGTAGAAGTCAGCATTAATCCTCACATGCTGATGTTGTTGGCTCAAATGCTGACACTCACATGATCACAAAGTTGATCAATGCAGGTGATATTTTACAATGTACTGAAAGTACTAAAAGAAATGTCATAACACCTGGAGAACAAGCCCAATCTACTACATGCACTAAAGAAAAGAATACTGCAAGTAGAAAGGGTGGGAAAACTACTGAAGAAGATATCAAGAAAGCAAGTACTAAAGCAAAGAAAACTGCTAGTACTGATAGCAAACTGCTGAAGAACAAGTCTTCAGTAGTTTCATCTTCTTCAGCAGATGATCAACTTATTATGAAGAAAAAGCCATGTGAAATATATGGCTTATTCAATCATCTTACTGATGATTGTTGGTATAAAAAGGGCTCCAAACTCAAACATAATGAAAACATGAAAGAGAAAATTGACAAAATGAAAACTGAGTTTGAAATCAAGTTTGTACCAGCAACATCAAAACCTGTAACCCCTAAATCCAAAAGGAAATCCACAAAGAAAGGGGTCAAACAGGTAACAGCTGAGGTTGCTCAAAGAGAGATGGTACAACACAGGAATCCATCAAACTCAAGCACTAATGTGTCTGATGAGCTGAAGGCTTTATCACAAAATCAGACAAAACTTGTTATGATGGTTCAACATCTATTGGGGAGAGTTAACCAATTAGATGCTCCTGTGTTAAAACCACAGAGAAGAAAATCCAAGTCAAAGGATTCCTCTTCTTCACCGTCTCCAACTCCTCAGGCTGTTATTTACAACAAGTATGTTAGCTTACCATCTGATGATATGAACAGACCCAAAACCAAAAACGTTTGGGTCTCAAAAACTAACTAAGTGTTTATGATTGCAGGGTTCTTCAACATGCCATAGTAGCATCTGGTATGTAGACAGTGGGGGATCTATGCATATGACAGGGAACAACTCTCTTCTTCATGACTACTCTCAAGGAAAGAAGGGGTTTGTTTCTTTTGGCAATGATGCTAAAGGTTACATCATTGGAAAATGTTTTGTCTCCAATGGAGAAATAAACTTTGATGATGTTAATCATGTGGAAAATCTCAAGTACAATCTCTTAAGTGTTAGTCAAATGTGTGATAAAGGACATGCTGCTCTTTTCACCAGTCAGAACTGCAGAATTCTGTCATCTAAAGTTCTGAACTTGATTGATAAGGTGTTGGATGATCACACTCTCTTGAGGGCCAACAGGACAGGAAGAGTGTATGCCTTAGATCTTTCCAAGAAAATAGATCTCAGAGGCTATCCTTGCCTATTTTCGAAAGCCTCTTCTCAGGAATCTAAACTGTGGCACAGAAGGTTGGGTCATGTTAATTTCAAAAACATGAATCAGCTCGTCCACAATAGATTAGTGAGAGGCTTACCAACAAAAGAGTTCCACTGTGATGAAACCTGTACTGCTTGTTAAAAGGAAAACAACACAAAGTCTCATTCCCTCCTATTGAAGAGCCTAAGTCCACTGCCTGCTTGCAATTACTGCATATGGATCTATTTGGTCCTGTGAGAGTGACGAGCATGGCAAAGAAGAAATACTGTCTGGTAATTGTGGATGATTACTCCAGATTTGTATGGACTTTCTTTCTGTATTCAAAAGATGAGGTTGCTCAGAAGATTATCAAATTTGTTGTGTATGTTGAGAAGCAGTATTCCCTATCAGTCAAGGGTATAAGGAGTGACAATGGTACTGAATTCAGAAACCATACACTTGATGAATTTTATCTTTCAAAAGGAATCAAAAGGCAGTTTAGCATCCCAAGGACTCCTGAGCAAAATGGAGTAGTAGTGGAGAGAAAGAACAAGACTTTAATTGAAGCTGCAAGGTCCAAGTTGGCTGACTCTGGTCTGCCACTGACCTTTTGGGCTGAAGCTGTTAACACAGCTTGCTATGTGTAGAATAAAGCCTTAGTAAATCAAAGGTTGATGAAGACTCCATATGAGGCTCTACACCATTTGGCCTTTGATTTCATTTTTCAGAGCCTTTGGATGTCCTTGTTTCATTCTCAACACAAAGGATCAACTCCACAAATTTGATCCTAAGGTGGATGCAGGGTACTTTGTTGGTTATTCAACCACTTGCAAGGCTTACAGAGTCTTCAACTGCAGAACAAAAATAGTTGAAGAAACCTGCATGTGAAATTTAATGAATCACTAAGGATAAAATTCCACAAAACCCTGTGGAGTTGTTTGATCTGGACATACTGCAATATGCTCCTTATCAAACACCAACTGTTGCAGATCATGTGGATAAATCATCCTCTGCAGCAAGTCTTCCACCTGGTGGTACTGAAGATGATGATGATGTCAGTACTCACCTTTTCAAGTTTAGTGACCAACTGCCTGAGTCTGCTAAACTTGATGTTCCTGTACCTTCCGCAGCTCCATCCACAACAAATGCTGATCAGATTTCTGATTCCTCCATATCATTTGATTTGCCATCCAATACTTGGTTTCAAGAATCTGAATCAACATCTGCTGCTGCTGAACCGGCTACAAACACTTGCACTGATCTTATTGTGCACCAAGAGCTGAAAGATCACCCTATATCTCAAATCATTAGTGGTATCACTGCTGCCATCTCAACTAGAAGCAAAGTGTCTAACCTGTGCTTCTATGCTCTCTTCATCAGTCAGCAAGAGCCAAAGAACTATCATTTTGCTTTGAGAGATAATGGATGGGTGGATGCTATGTAGCTTGAGCTACTTCAGTTCAAGAAGCAGCAAGTGTGGGAGCTGGTTCCTCTACCCCCAGGTAAGTGTGCAATAGGCACTAAATGGGTATTTAGGAACAAAACAGATGAAAATGGGCTTATTGTTAAGAACAAGGCTAGACTGGTTGTACAAGGGTTTTCACAAGAAGAAGGTATTGATTATGATGAAACATTTGCCCCTCTAGCCAGACTAGAGGCAATTAGATTGTTCTTAGCTTACGCTGCATTCCACCATCTTAGAGTTTTTCAAATGGATGTCAAAAGTGCATTTTATATGGTAAAATAAAAGAGGAAGTTTATGTGTGTCAACCACCAGGTTTTGAGGATAATAAACATCCTGAATAGGTGTATAAACTTGATAAGGCTCTTTATGGGTTGAAACAAGCTCCTAGAGCCTGGTATGAGACACTTTCCACTTTTCTTCTTAAGAATAATTTCACTAGAGGCTCCATTGATAAAACTTTGTTTATTAAGAAGGTGGATCAGCATAAGCTACTTGTTCAAATTTATGTTGATGATATTATTTTTGCATCCTCTGATCCCCAATTGTGTGATGCTTTTACCCAATTAATGAAAAAGAGGTTTGAAATGAGTGCAATGGGAGAATTACAGTTCTTTCTAGGTTTGCAGATCAAACAAAAGGTTGATGGAACCTTTATTCATCAGTCCAAATATACAAAAGATCTTTTGAATAAGTTTGATTTACAAAACTGTAAGCCCTGTTCTACTCCCATGTGCAACACCACACAACTAAATGCAGATCAGAGAGGTAAAGATGTTGATGAAACACTTTACAGATGTATGATTGGGTCCTAAATGTACTTAACAGCTTCTAGACTAGATATCATGTTTGTAACTTATGTTTGTGCTAGATTTCAGGCTGCTCCTAAAGAGACTCATTTGATTGCAGTCAAGAGGATTTTTAGATATTTTCAAGGTACACACTCTCTAGGTTTATGGTATTCCACTTGACACTTTTTCAAATTAGTTGCTTTTTCAGACAGTGACTATGCAGGATGTAAGTTAACCAGAAAGTCAACTTCTGGTGGATGTCAATTCCTAGGCAACTGTTTGATTTCTTGGCAGAGTAACAAACAAAACATCTGTTGCTACATCCACTGCTGAAGCAGAGTACATTGCTGCTGCAAGTTGTACTTCTCAGGTACTCCGGCTTCAGAACCAACTTTTGGATTATGGCATTGCGGAGACTAAGACTCCATTATTAATGGACAGTGCTTCAGCTCTTTGCATTGTCAAGAATCCAGTCCAGCACTCTAGGACCAAACTTAGAGATCAGACATCATTTTATCCTGATTGTTTTTAAAAAAGGTCTGATTGATCCTAAGTTTGTGCCTAGTGCTGATGAGCTTGCAGACATTTTTACTAAGCCTTTCGATAGTTCAACTTTCCAAAACCTTGTCTTAAGGCTTGGTATGCTGCAGCTAGATCGTGATAACTACTGCTGATCTCAGTAAATAAGTACTGATGCTCATGAGTAATCATATCACATATAAGTACTAATTCTGTTCAACTGATAAAGTTACAACTACTGATGTAGTTATAACTACTGATGTTAGTAAAATCATAGTAAGTACTGTGTCCTATGAAACAACTGAAAACAACAAAAAGTCTGATGAGTAAGTGTTGAGGACAGTATGAACAGCTGGAAAGCTATGAATTGACGAAAACTACTAATGAGATAATTTCTCTCTTCAGTCGTTTCTAAAACTGCTGCTGTCTTCATCCTAAACAACTGATGACAAAACCTGTCTTCAGTAGTTTCACAACTACTAATGACTAACACCACGTCGTCAGATGTTACAACACTGATGACCAACCATGTCTTGAGTAGTTTCACACCTACTGATTATAACACCACGCGTCAGCTTTTTACAACACTGATGACAAAACCTGTCATCAGTAGTTTCACAACTACTGATGACTTAAACCAAGTCTTCAGTTGTTTTCAACATCTGAAGTCAAAACCATAGTTTTCAATAGTTTTATAACTACTGATGCCTAAAACAAAGACTTCAGCTGTTTCAACCTCTAAAGGTTTCTGCCACGTCATCAATCTGTTAAAACTACTGATGACTCACATTAAACCTTTCAGTTGCTCTATGACCCGTACCCTAAAATACCCAATACTTAGCCTTTAGGCCTTCAGCACTTCATCCTTTCCAAACCTAACGTTCCAATCTCCAAAACTTCTCTCTCACTAATGGCGACCATGCGCTCAAACCACGACATAACTGTGTAGCCTACCTCACCAAATCGCTTTTCTGGACAAAGTTCGATAACGCCATTGATCTTATGGTCCAGTCACCCTACAAACGGCATTTCTTCTAAATCCCATCATTCATGCCGAATCCCTTCACCAGTTTTGGACGAACATTACCGTTACCACTGGGAGAACAACACCGAGTCTCTCCGGTCGGTCGTTAACAACCTTCAAGTGGTCATCACTCCGGAAATCATTCGACAAAACCTCACTTGATGATGCCACTTTTTCCTGCAGGATATCCTAACGCACAACTGATTTATCCTTTGCCAACCATGGATATCAGGAAACCTTAGTGCCTCTACTATTCTGAAGAAACATTTCCATAATGCAGAACGTCTTATCTTTCACATGGTAAATGTGTGTTTAGCTCCTAAGACATCCTCTTGGGATCAATGTCCACCGAGATGGCAGTAGGTACTATTCTCTATCCTTGCAACAGAACTTAAACTTCTCTGATAATCATTTTTCCAAAATTTAAGGATATGGCCTCAAATACCTATTTCTAACCATTAGATATTATATCCTCGGTTCATTATGGCTATAATAGAGAACCGCTCAAGCTGAGGGACTTGT